>JAJGOT010000663.1:307500-383592 GCA_022457155.1 Cladopsammia gracilis | reverse complement strand
TTTCCATCAACTAATGAAAGAAATTTAATATCTCATGAGCTCGTAGTATCAAAAGAACAATGTTTTAAAGCCAGCAAAAAACCGTATTCATTCCTATATGTTGACAAACCTATCAAAACAGTCAAAAGAAACTTTTATGGAAATATCTAATGTAAATATATAATGGGAATTTATGAACATTCTGAAACTACTGTTGCATCGTAAGCAGGTCAGCCAGGTCCAGGGTTTATATTAACAGATAATAACTTTGATATTCAAAACAGAAAATTGATAAATGTAAAAGACCCAACAGATTATAAAGATGTTGTTAATAAAGAGTATGGAGATACATTATTTAAAATTGGATGGTACAACACATGACTGCGGATTTACATCTTCGAGGAAATAAAATCATCAATCCGTCACAAATGAATCGAAAACTTATAAATATGGACACTGATGAAAACAATAATCTTTCAGCTGTCAATATCATCAGTTTGAAAAAGTATCATCCAAATGTTGGTCCATATACACATGAAGTTACTAAAGATATTGATTTAAAGGAACTTTTCAACATTGTCCAATCAAAACAACAGATTTTTCATCATTTAGAGCAAATTACAACAATCTTGTTTCTTACAATGATGTTAAAAATATATTTTTATCAAGAAAAGAAATGTTTTAAATGGAAACAGATATAGATATGAACAACGACATCATTTACAATAAAAAAGATCCAACAATTGATGATGAAGGGGCAAATAAAAGATATGTGGATCGATCAGTAAATGTAAAATCTGCTAAATCATATGTTGATACAAAAACTAGTGATAACACAAGAATAACTAATACTACTGCTATAAATAACAACACTACTACAATCAAAAGTCTACAATTAAAGAAACTTGATAAATTGGATTTTGGCGCAGAAGTCATTAAATTAGAAAAAGAATATAAAGATTATGTTAATAAATCACATCACTTTAACTTCTCATTTCAAAGATGAATTATGGTATTTGATGGAAGATGTTGATGAATCGAGTAGTGAGAATATTATCCAATTTCACCACATTTATTCAATAAAAAAGCTTATTACCTCCAAATAGCGAAAGATATTAGCAAATTATATTCTGGAAGACTTGCATTTAATATGTATAAACTTCCTGAAAATGAAGACACTATTTGCATTGAATTCTTTCCAATTACAATGAACAATGCGAGTGTTAATGTTGTAAGGACGAGTTTAAATATCAACAATCAACAAAACAATTTTCTAATTATACCGTGATCAATTATTCTCACATAGTAGATGAAATATGAGCGGGAGATCTGTATACAATGGCGAGCCATTGTAAACGCCCATACAGATGGGACGCGAATATTTTATCCTACTTATGAAATGAAACAATAAGTAGGGATTTGTATGAAAAGTAAACGCATACTAATTAGCTGAGCAGATGTCTGTATCAAATTTAATAATTCATCAACTCAGTTGGTTTGTATTGGGGTTTACAAAACTTCATTAAATTTTCATTTCTTTTGTACTTTACTTATGAATTATTAATGAATTTTATAAGCATAAATATCATATTCGTCACCTGAGTATGTTATGGTAGATTTAAAATGTGATGGAACACCTGAAACACGCTAATCTTATAATTTATATTTATGGAGATAAAAATTCTGTATCAGATGTTGATTCTAGAGTGTATGATTCACCTTATATTTTTGAAAATAACAAAATGGTGATGCATGCAGACAAATTTAGATACGAATAATCATCATATAGAAAATGTACCTGTACCTACTGAAAATCATCAGGTTGTCAATAAATCTTATGTTGATACAAAGATCTCAAAAATGAAAATTCGAAATGTAATACAATTAGTTTCCAAACCTGATAATGGGGGTTTTGAGTCCTTATAACTTTGATATAGATAATTGGATAGTTTTACCATTCATATTCAAAATTACAAAAATATTATTTCGCATATTATTACCATATTATTACCATATTAATTGAAAACGATTCAATTTAATTATCTAATATATTGATATATGTAAATGTCGATTTTAGAATAAGCAAAAAACTCTACATTCAAATACTAGAGATGAAATAATAAAATCAGCTTTGATATATCAATTTTTATATGAAAATTATTTGAGTGACCCAACATCAATGAACCAAACATTAGAAAAACATCCTGACATTGGATTAATTGGACCAGGTTCATGTACTTGCAACACTACATATCAATATTCGATTAAACATGCTATTCTTCATGATGCATTTGGACGATTTTATGACGACTATGAAAAGGGGCCTGGATACGCATATTGCTGCCTTTCTATGCCAAAGATGGTAAAAAGATCCCCATTAATGGGTCAAATAAGTGGTGTATTATATTGTCTTCTTTTAAATCCTAAAACATGATTGTTATCCAAATATATTATATAAAATTATGACAGACAATAGAAAAAGTATTTTGGATTGGAACCATATATCAAAAGTAGTTAAGGACTTGGCGGCACCAGATCAGTTTTGCAAAACTGATCTGATGCCAAGCCAAGTCTTAACTACTTCCCATCTGTTGGATTAAAAAATATAGAAAAATCAAATGAAACTATATGTTAATAAAAACAAAATGGTGCGTTTATTTCATTGCGTGATTCCACATAATAGAATCCTTTGCGTGACACAATTCTCGGAAACACAGGAAGTCGATGATTCTTAGAAAAGTTTATGACGTGGAAATATTTTTTCAATTTTATAGTCGTCATAAAAAAGATCCTTATAACAAATAACAATATATCTTCTCCAATCTAATGGATACCAATATTTGATAAAAGAGTGATTTATTTTGTTTTATAATGTCCGTATGCATAACTATTAATTCCATCTTCTAATAAATATCTTTTATCATCAAAACAAGAGAGTGATACCTTGTTAATCTCATAACTATTAAGTTTATGGTTTTGACTTCTTATAGTTTTCATCTTATGATACATCTGTTTATTTTCAAATAGTGTTTGTTTATAATTTTCATGTTTGAGATCTTTCTTTATTACATTCTTTTTGATTCCCTTAGCGGTCTTACCTCCTTTTTGGTTGTCTTTCATATAACTATACATTTTTAATCTTAATCCAATGAATTCAGTAATAGGAATACCTGCAGCTTCATCTTTGAACTTGCCAATCACTTTCTTATTGGTCTTGTTAAAATATTGTGAATCTTGAGCATAATCACTGTTATCGAATCTATTTTTATCCTTCCAGAAGTCTGAGTAGACATCTTCAGCTTCGATTTCATATGTAAGACTATCGGTGTCGGTAAATAGCAGCTTAGCTTTGTCTCCATACTTCTTTTTGATGTAGTTATAATGAAAATCATACATTAATGTCTTACTAAGATCTAGGATACACATACCCACATAAGCCGGCCTGTTTAGGGTTAGTGTTTCTTTAATCTTATGAACAGCTACAAGGTTTTCATTGAAGATCTTACTACTTACATATGTTGGTTTAGCAGCCATTTTTAATAGTTTCTTTTCATCAGTTACTAATCTGACATCTACTCTCTTTCTGATATTTTCCATTGTTTTTCCAAATACTGAATTATTCATAAGTTTGAAGAAATCTTTCTCAAAAGCATTTTTTGCATTAGTTCTTTTCTGAGTGTTGAAATCAATATATTGCTTCAACCATGCAGACTGATCAAATTCTAATACTCGATGAACTTTTGTTATTTTTAATCCAAGATCTGTATATAATTGAAGGTTTCTATAGTGTAGAACATATTTTTCTTTGTTTATTAATGTTGGAATCAGTTTTTGTACTATACCTGTTGATATATTATATTTGGTAGCTATTTTTTTTACAATACCCAGATAACATATCTTTATTTACACAAACCCTCTCAGCAGCTAGTGGATAGTTGTTATGAAGGTCATGCAACTCTTTGGGGTATTCTAAATCTACTTCCAGTATCAAACCCTTCTCACTATCTTCTTTATACTTGGCTAGGTCTATCTTATCGATCTGTTTTTGTGTCATCCATCTGAATCCACCTGTTGGAAGGTATTGACTCATTGCCCAGCCATACAGATTATTGGCGTCAAGATACATGATATACTTTGAGGGCGCCTTCTCATCATATGTTTTCATGTATTTATTGTTTGCTTTTCCATAGCGGTTGGCTATATAGCTGATTCCGCCACGCATGCCCTTTTCAATAAATTGAAACATATCAATATCGACCATAAGCTCTAATTTAATGTCAGTCATTTTTAGCATAGCATCCCATGACAAACCTGGAGATGTGACATAATGACATGGATCTAGTTTGTAGAATTGTAGACAGGTCTTTCTGAAGTTCTCAAACACATCAGCTAACAGAAGGATGTCAGATTTAAGATATAAGTCATGGTACTCACTCATATTTTTAAGAGAGAATGTATTCCACACATTTTGAGCATGTTTATAATCTTCGTCTGATATATGTTCATCATTTAATATGCTGTAGAACTCTTTCATTTTTGGTAGTTTTTCATTGAACTTATCAAATGAATCAATGAAGTCATATGGATATACTCCCTTTTGCTTCATCAATATTAGTTTTTCATTTTGGAACCCTTTTGATGTGTATTTGAAGGCTTCTGTTGGTAAGTTGTTTGCTAAACTACTAAGTGATTGACTCATGAATTGAAAACTGTCAATAAATGTTAGATGATTACCAAGCATGAACGCCATATATTTTTCCATGTTGTTAGGAATTGCATTGATGTTCATTTGACAGTTTTCACCTTTCTTATTTGTATATGTATGCTTCTTGACTATTTCACCAATCTCTTGCATTATAAAATGACTGTCGTACCCACGGAGATTGTGAAATATAACCGGTATCTTATCAGTTAATCGGAATTTAATATTACAATCTTGATGAGCTGATCCTCTATACTGACCAGTAATATGACAGTGATCTCGAACTCGAATATCTTTCTCTGTATACTTTTTATCACATATATGACATTTATCAGCTTTTTGGAATTCTTCTTCATCCTTTTTTGTCATTTTTAATGGTTTGTTAAAATATCTTTTATTCATATTACGACAATATTTAACTTCTTCTAACATAGCTTCCATAAATTTGTTAACAGCTTTTTCACCTCTATAGATCTGTACTGGTTTACTATATTTATCATCATAACAGCATACAACCTTATAACCATAACCACAATCAGTATGTTTTTGATACGATTCAGTATAGGATTTGTCACTGTTTGGTCTGCATCCTTCTATTTTTTCTACAATAGCTTCAAAATCTGCATAGATGACAAATGGTACAGGCAACTGCTTATGAAAGTTGTTGAATTTCAATATGTTATTATCCTTTGACGGCATTTTTATGGCTTGTTTTCCATTTATTATGATGCAATTTTCTTTATGATTTAATAATACTCTTTCACTACTGAAACATTGTAAACAATACATACAAAAATGCTTTCTATGTTCATGTTTTGTTTGATTGTACATAAATTTATTGAAGTCTTTTATTAATACATAATGTTTGTTTTCACCTTCTGTGATCAATAGTAAATGCATTTGATCTTCAAATTTTTCTTGGGATATGTAAATAGGAAATGGTTGTTTTTCTTCATATCCAAATACATTGATATTGATATTATTCTGTTTCTCAATTTTATTATACTGTTTTTGATTCACTGGAAATTCAATTCCTGAGTAATTCAACTTTTCAATAAATTCTTTATCACATTTTTTAATTCTCTGTGGGTATTTTTCTTGGGGATTCTAACGTCTGATGTGACACCACCTAAAGCATTCATTATCCTCATTTTTCATATTTATCAATCCCTTTGCACTGTTTCTGAGTTCTTGTGGTAGTTTAATGTATGAAGAGCCTCTCATTGGTTGATATTTTACTATGTTAATATAATGATTATCAACCGATTTAACAGTCCAACCAGACCCTTCAGATATCCATTGAGCTATCTTATTCAAGATTTGCTGTTTTGACAATTGTAGTGATTTAGTAATTTCTAGGTTATTTATGATTGTTTGAGCTAGACTGTTGAAATATGCGGTCTTATACACTATTTCTCTGTCTGACATTTTTGTAAATGTTACCTTAAGCGTTTCAACAAATTTCAGTCCTTTCATCGATGTTAATATGTTTATGAGCTGGTATTCAATACCCTTTCTAGTGTTTTGTAGTTGAACTAATGGGTCTTTATCGTTTTTAATTGTGATTTCATAGGATTTAGTATAACCTTTTAGAGCTTTGTCTGTTTGCTCTATTTTAGTTCTTGGAGCAGGAACTGGTTTTTCTGCAACTGACTTTTTAGTTCTAGGTGCTGGAACTGGTTTATCCCTGAATCCCAATGGTGGAAGAATTATATTGTTTTCATAATCTTGGACCATTTGATTTACACTCTTACGAGGTGCTGGAACTGGTTTGGTATCATCTACCACAATAATTTTAGGCTTCTTATTCTGTTGCTTTAAAAGCAATTTGATTAGTTGAGACTTACTCAATTTTTTTAATTCTGATTTTTCCATTATCTATATATATAATTATATATAATATTTCTTTAAGTCATTTTCATAGTGCGTTTATTTTTGGAATCATTTTTGAAATAATTTGAGATAGTTATATATGATTGATCATATATGATTATCTTTTTATGATATCCTTGTGTTATTCGTTGTTGTATTTTTGTGAATTCAATTGATGAATCATAGTTTTATTGTGTTTATATTTACTTGCAGGATGAAAATATTTATTACATTCAATACAATGATATTTATTATCTGGATTGTCATTATACTTCTTACAATAAAGACGTCCCATAATACGTTTTTCTGCATCGGTCATATACTTTTTAGGTCTTCCCCTTGATTGTTTTACCATTACTATATAGTATGATTATTTTTTTAAGTCATTTTAGTGCGTTTAAATATGGTTGATAATAGCCAGAAACATTAATATTTTTGGTTACCAATGAATAGCGAATGCAAAGATATTTATATCCTAGAAATTTCTGGGATACTTGTAAATAGTAACATCTCTTTAACCTTTTTTAAAGCCAAGTCTCATTAATCAAATTTGCATTACTTGTTGTATTCACAGGTGTAAAAATATTATTTTTACGTTTGAGATATTTGATATTATCAACTTTGGTTTGTTTCAACACATTACATTCATCATCGTATCTATTGTTTTCTATCTCATTTCAGATAATATTCAATAACTGTTTCAATGTTATATCTTCATTAATTTCATGTATTTTTTATGATAAAGTTTCAATAATTTCTTTTTATATTGTAACAGATCCAATCTACGCTCATTATCATATATTTTATCATGAAGATTGTCTATTTCATCTTCACATTCATGAATTTGAAAATTTATTTTTTTGATATATTTCTCAATGCCACTCATGATATATATAAACATTATATATTTTTGACATCTTTTAACGGTATCCATGAATTAAATTCTTTTGGATAACCAGACCATGATACCAAAGCTTGTTTTTTCTTATAGTCTCTTTTGATAACCTTATCTATACGAAAAACATCTTGTTTAGCTTTCAATAACTCCTGTTGATAGAAACTCCTTTGTATCTCTTCATCATTGAGATCCTTTAGTTTGTAAGTGACTGGTGTTGTGTTTTGAATTTTATCAACAATAAATATTTCTTCACTAAAATTGCTTGTATAACCCTTATCAAAAACTGGTCTTTTGTATTTGCTTATCCTAACCTTATCGCCTATTTTGAATTTCGGCTTCTGTTTTGATGTTTGCATATCACCGTATAAATTGAAATATACTAAACCTTCATTCTTCTTTTTGCTTGCTTCTGTAGGAGTCATTTTAATACTTGAATGCTTTGTACTGTTGTATTCATTTAATAGTTTTGGTAATATGTCTAAATATTGTGTTGTATTTTGAGCTGTAAATTGTTTCCACATTTTAGATTTTAATGTTCTGTTAAATCTCTCAATAACAACAGCTTTACCTTCATTGAAAGTAGAATACATCTCAATATTACTTTTCTTAAACCAGTCTTTGAAAGTTTTATTATAGAATTCAGATCCTTGGTCTACCCAAATAAATTTCGGTTTCCGTTTTGATTTTTTAATAACATCATTAAATGATTCAGTGATTGTATCACCTGTTTTGTTTTTAATAGGAATGCTCCAAGCAAATTTAGAAAACACATCAATGATGTTTAACAAATATCTATAACCTTTATTCCATTTTGAAAACTTCTGCATTTCTACAAGATCAGCGCTCCAAATATCATCCATTCCATTGACAATAACTCTTCTAGTTCTGAATTTCCGTTTGATTGGTTTATGTAATTCATCGGCTAATTGTTGAGCCCAATCATTTTTACTCAACGCCGCTTTCCGTTTTTTGGCTTCCTTTTTTGTTTAACACCAAGGCCTAATTTCTGTTTTATATCAATCGTGTTTCTAGCCAACCAATGACCCCATTGTCTCTCATCATATGGTACTTCATCTAAAGCTTTGACCATTTTTCTGTCTGCTCTATTCTTGCACTTTCTGTCGTCTTTACAAACACTATAATCAACATCATGCTGCATAGCAATGGCATCCGTTCTTCCTGTAGGTTGGTCATATATTTCTAATATTTGGCCAGTTGTTGGGTTATATTTCACTTGACTCTCTAAATCATTATAAGGCCCAGTATATTTATGACCGGGTAATGTCCAACCGCCTTTAGGGTTTGGTAATTTACCGATAGCCTTATGAATATCAACAGCACCACCATGAAGAGGGTCCAGTTTTCGGCTTATATCACCAGTAAAACTGTCAAGTGCTTGATCTAGATATTTGTTAGCCATACCTTTGATCTTTTGTTTCGCATAATCAGATTTAATTGCTTTTGATGCTCCGATTCTGCCTAAATTATACAAACCTTTTAAAGCGCTTTTAGCTGCAATTTCACCAAGACTGTGGGAGTTTGCTATATCTAAAAAACCGCCAGCCATCTCTGACTGGCTATTTAGTTTAAATTTTTTTATTGGATACAAAACGTGTCTTAGTGGCCCCACATTCGCTACATTGAGATTTTAGCATAAGACGATTATTTTTGGTTTCAACATATTTTTCAGTGCCTGGCACAGATTCTGTCTGCTTCTTCTGTTTTACACAATAACTTTTCACCATTTATATATATAAATTAGATATTTTTGAAGTAATGTATGATGAATTGACGATTGACATGTTGATCCCTCATATTAAACAATGGATTGTGAATAGTTTCTAAAATAGTTTTACCCGTCTGTCTTTTCATATAAATAGTATAAACACCAGTATCCACACAAAACAGAATCTCGTTCTTGTATTTCGTCTCCCGAACAAATTATTTGTTTTCCACTTGTTGATAAATACGTTTGAACCTCATTCGGCATAATTAAACCAAAACTATCAAAGTATTCACAAAATTGGTTGATGTTTCTGTAGCATACCCAATGGGTGCCAGCCCCTATTTTTCTATCTAAATTAACAATACCACATTCTTTTTTTAATATTATGTCTGGTAAATTATCTCGACTGAATATACCTCTGAAATGTTTTATTTTGAGTTTATTAATCCATTTCATTAGATTGAGATTGCTGAGGGGCTTATTAATGAATCTTACAGAATTGCTCCGATTAATGGGATTGAGTTGAATGGGCTGTTTTTTCCTAATAGCAGTCCATTGCCTTTTTTGGTTGGTAGTCCCATACCAATAGGATTTTTCATTTGTTCCCATGTTCCAAAAAAAGGGGGTGGTTGAAGCATATATGGATTAATTAATTCTCCTTTTGATTTTGGTGAAGGAGGAACATAAACTGGTAATGATCTTCTTGATCTCTGACTATCAACCTGTAAACCTTTGCCAGTTAATGCATTCAACAAAAGCGGAACTCCGATTGAAGCGAGAAGAGTACCGAGAAATCCTCCCTGTTGTGTTTTTGTGGGTTTAATAACTACCTGACCACCAGTCTGAAGAGCATCTAATATTTGCTTCTTTTGTGATGCAGTCAACCAATCGTTATACTGTATCAATTGATTTACTTTATTTTGAGGAATCATAAAACCGCCTATTTGTCCTTTTCCAAAAATTTTATCAATTCCAAGGCTTCCTAAAGCACTCATAGCGCCTGTTGCTAGAGCTGGAACTGCTTTTGTTACTGCTTTTGTAGCATAAGGCAATAGTTTAGTTCCAAGTGAAATCAATGATGATCATAGACTGCCACCATGCTTTACAGCTTTTCTTATCTGTGTTTTACTTATTTTTATATCAACGCCGGTACCATTATTCATAGCTTTTTTGATTCTATTCAGTTGTGTTCTGTTAAGCATGAGTTCATCATTACCAGTCAATTCATTTTTATTCAGTCTGATAGTAATAGCAGAATTATTTTGATAAGCTCTTGCTAATTTTTGTCTTTGCCCATCTGATAGACTTACTCCATGAGAATAATAAGTTGTCATTTCTTGTATATAATATATGTTATATAATTTTTGGGTTTATAAAACATATTTAACTAAAGAATTGAATAATTTGTATTTGATTTAAGATCGAAGTAACAATTTACCATCCTTCTGTTGCAATTCTACTTCTTGCTCATAAAGTGTTAAAGCATAGACACTATAATTTGCGTTTGGTGCCCCAGATAATTTATAATGGAAAGTAAGCTTTGTGGTTCCATCTTTGATATCCATGTTTTGTTTTGTTAAGTCAAAATAAAGGAATGAAAATATAGTGCTGAAATTATCTCTATGAAGCAATGTTCCACCTTGATAATCATTGTTTGCATGAACATATTTTAAAACATCTCTATACACACGTGTGATATCTGTTGTTGGTGTATTGTGATTGTCAGGATATTCATTACCATTCCCTACCTCAAGATGACAATCCACAAGAGTTTGATTATTAGCTACACTAAATGTATTATACAAAAATGGATTTGCTGTTTGAGTATCTATGCTTGCGTCATTGATTATAAACACAAAAACATGACGAGGTCTTGATATCCCAGATGTTATTTTGAAATTACCAGTTTGAATTTGTGAAGAATTACTCCTTTCCACATTTTCACGGAGGTAAGTCCATTTATGTGGTTGCAGATATTGCCTCATATACAATGATTGTCCTTCTGAATTAAAAGTGATTCTTGGTACCCACAATTGCATCCTAGTAATGATAACCCTACAGTCATCTGCCGCCTGCCAAATCAAATTGCCGTCACTTTCAATTTCAAAATTCAGTTCAATCCTTGTGTTTGGCAATAGTTCATCCTCAAGACTTTCAAACAATGAATACCTGTTTAATGGAATTTCAGTATGAACTGTAGTAGATACACCTAGTAAGATTTTTCTAGTACCAAAACCTTTATTATAAGCAGCTTCAGCAGGTCTTTCTTCTGCATGCCTATTTGTATCCAGATAAAAAAATTCATTTGTTGCTGTACTTTCAGCATATGTTGGACTGTACTCTAAGAGATTTTTTATATTCACACAATGGTTAGCATTATTACAATCATAAAGTTTCTTACCATTTACTTTGATATCCAAATTTTTTATGAAAGAAGATGAACCATTCACAATGCCGTTATGATCAGTAACTGTGAGATCAGCACCATCTGCTGTCTTATTCACTTTGAAGTCTATGGAAAGTCTAGCATTATACCAATCAAATGGTGTTACTTCACCACTATTATCGGCAACAAAACGATATCCATCCTTTTTTTGTCTAGCATTATTGCCAACAACTGTATTCAGAGCTGTTTCTAATTCGAAGACTATATCTTCATATCTTTCAACATATTTAGGATTTCTAAAACTCATTACATATAATTAGATTAGATAAATTTTAACTTACGAAGTTTACCACCAGCTAATAATTGACTTACTCTTTCACTAATCTCATAATCCGTTAATGGTTGTTTAACTGTTGAAGTTTGTCGTGTCATTAATGGTGTTCCCATTTTGTTTCCTTTTTTTGCTTAATAGTTGAATTATTTTATCTCCAGCCGTTTTTGCTGCAAAATCACCAGTTTTAGTAGCTGCGTTCTCAATAGCTTTTTCGGCACCCTTTTGAAGTCCAGTTTTCAATGTTTTTTTCATCGTTTGTCCAAATAATTTTTTACCAATTGATTTAAAAACATCTGTTATTCCTTCACCATATTGCGTTTTTATGTCTTCATTATAAATATGTGTTTTTACACGTCGACCTAATTCTGGATTATAACGTCTCTTATATTCACATTGTCTCATAATTATATATTATTACATTAGATTAAATAGGTGTTGATCTGAGAATCAAGGTTAGAAACCAATCTATACCATTCAGATTTATTGGTCTTCCTAAAGCGTCACTAACATAAAACCGCATTTGACTTATATGATTTGAGGCCACAGGACAAAATAATAATCTTTTCGGTTCATATGAAAACGGGTATGAACGAGTTAAATTGTCTGTAGGAATGACAGCGATAGTATTCGTGTTCTGCCCATCAACAATGCTGTCTCTTATACCATCACTATTTATATAAATAATATCAATAGAATTTGTTATATTCGGTAATTTTGTTCCATATTCTGTTTGTGTTACTAGTTTTTGTTGAAAACCGATTAACTCTCCAAAATTAGTGTTTCTTAGATCTAACTGATAATTATTGTCAATTTCAATAACTACTTTATATGATGATAATACAAATATCAAATTAATACGATACTCATTACCTGTTTTGTGGTTCTTTCTGTCCATAAATTGATGTAAATAATCGTTAATATCATTGTATGAATACATGCCATCAACAAAAGTTACTGTTTCCCATGTTATTCCACTATCAGCACTATATTTGATTATGTTGTTTTTGTATTCTTGATTGATATTGTGCCAAGAATATGTCATTGTAAGTCTATCTACAGCTATTTCATTTATCATATCATCTTGTAATTTTAAGATTGGATTGAATTTAATTACGAAATCCTCAGCTTTACTTCTTCCTACTTTCACTCTATTAACTGATGAAATATGAATTGCTCTTTCTGTCATTATATATTATTAGATTACATATTCTTTGATAAGATCATTGAGTTGCTGGTTATCTATTGCTCCGAGTTTGTTTAATATGTGTACAATTTGTGAAAATTCGTCTTTGACACCATCATTTCCAGCCATTATTGAACCTCCTAGCAGCTCTAGACGACTCATAAGATCATGCGGATTGTTATAATAAACAACACCACTACCTATCTTTTTATATTTTTTGGAAGTCCTATGTATTGGTATTTCACTAATTCTATTCATCGAATACCATTTTTGATAGAGGACTATATCTCTTCGTACTGTTGAACCTTTTGGTCAAAAGATCGAGTGTATCAAAATCAACTTGTTTATCATATACTTTTTTCTTATTTTGGTAGGCAACTAATCTAAGCAGACCATATAGTTTAGGGATATCAATGGTTAAATTTCCATAGGTACCAGATTCTGGGTTAATTTTATATGCATTTCTTTTTGTGTGTAAATACCCTTCCCTACTTTAAGAGTTTTTTGCCCTTCTTCTATTATACCTATTCTCTTTCTGTATTTTTTAAAGTTTGAATTTGCTCATCATATTCAGCTATTTCATCTTTATTTTTTCTTTGCTGTTTTTGTTGTAGATAAATGAGCCTTTTGTCTACCTAAATTCTGATTCATTACACCAGATTTCTTTAATATCTCATCGGCAATAGTCGGATCTTTTAATGTTTCAATAAAAACATTACCTGGTAGAGGCAAATTAGATTTTTGAATAAATGCTAATTCTTGGTCTGTAAATCCTTTGTTCATATCAGATATCATTTTTGGAGATTGTTCGCCGGTAGGGCCAGGCAATGCTAATTTTTGTACTTGTTCAGAATATGGTATGATTTGTTTTTTCTGATATTCATCTCTCAAATTACTGATTTCATCAATTTCTTTTTTTAATTGCTCAGTAATCGGTTCAAATTCTTCCTACTTTTTCTCGAAAACATCTTGTTTAGAAGTTTGTGTTTCTTTGATGACATCACGAACAATTTTAGTTATTTTCCCAGACTCGATTTTAGGAATAGCGATTTTCTTGTAATGATCAATGTCCATATATTTATACATTATATAAAGTTATCCAAACTTATCTCAACTTATCTTTTAATATAATATAATTATATATATGGAAATTCCTAATTATGATTCAGGAAACAATCAAAATGAAAATTTCAAGCAATTGTTTCCATACATGCCAAGGAACACATTTCGATTGTTAATATGTGCTAGCTCGGGGTCTGGAAAAACTAACCTTTTATATCATATGCTGATGAGTCCCTTGTTATATTACGATCAGATTCATTTATATGCGAAAAACCTTGATCAAGATAAATATATAAACATGATGGATAACATAAATGAAATCAGTCAACAGGTTGGTTATGATGTCCTAGTTTGTAATAATAATGATATCATACCAGTTAGTGATATACAAAATACAGACTTACAGAGAATAGTTATTTTTGATGACTATGTGTGTGAAAAAAATCAAAAGCAACTTATTGATTATTTCATCCAAGGGCGACATAAGAATTGCTCAGTTATCTACCTAAGCCAATCATTTTATAAAACTCCAAAAGATATCAGGCTAAATTGTAGTCATTTTGCAATCTATGATTTTCCAAGTAGCAGAGAAAGAAATTTGATATCACAAGAGCTTGGAGTCACGAAAGACCAATATCTTAAAGCCACAAAAAAAACATACTCATTCCTCTATGTTGACAAACCTATGAAAACAGTTAAAAGAAACTTTTTTGGAAATATCTAATATACTAATATAAATGGGTATTTTTAATGAACATTCTAAAACTATTCCATCATCAAATAACACGGTAAAAGTAGGCCCTCCGGGAATAGGTTTTAAATTAACAGAGGATGGTGATAACGATATGCAAGGTAAAAAATTAGTAAATATAGGACAAGTTACTGGTTTGGATGAGGTTGTCGATTTCAAATTCGTTAGAAATACATTCGTCAGCAAACATCTGCCGTTAGTTACAGGAAATCTTGACATGAAAAACAATAATATAAGAAATTTAAAAACACCAATTTCAGAAAAAGATGCTGTTAATAAAGAGTATGGAGACACGCATTATTTAAAGTTAGATGGAGCAGCTCATATGATGGGGGATCTTGACCTCAGAGGAAATAAATTAATTCTACCTGGAGAAATTGATATGGATCGAAAACTGATCACAAATATGGATACGGATGAAGATAACGATCTTTCTGCCCTCAATATGATCACTTTAAAAAAGTATCATCCTGATGCTCCAGCTCATACTCATGAAGTGACCAAAGATATTGATTTGAAGGAGATGTACAATATTGTCCAATCAAAACAACAAACATGGCATGATTTGGGAGCACATTATAACAATCTAGTTTTGTTACAATGATGTCAAAAATATATTCTTATCTCGTAAAGAAATGTTTCCAATGGAAAATGGATTAGATATGAACAACCACACCATTTTTAATGTGAAAGATCAAACTGTAAGCGATATGGCTACGAATAAAGGTTATGTTAATACACATTTAAACGAAAAATTAGACAAAACGATTTCCAGCGATCTTGATATGCAAAGTTATAAAATTACTAATTTAGCAACACCTAAACCAAATGAGAATGGCGCTGCCGTAAATGTTTCATTCTTCAACGCCGAACTCAATGATTCTAATACAAACATGTATACACGAATAACAGACGATTATAAGAGTTATGTGAACAAGTCACACATAACTTCCTCTACTGCAGAAAAAGACGTTTTCAGATACCTGATGGAAGATGTGAACGAGAGCTCGTCGGAGAGTAATATTGTTGTTAATGGAATTATCAATTTTGTATCAAGCCCACACAAAATCAATAAGAAAGCCTATGATATGACTCTTACGACAGACAATAACGATGAGTTCAGGTCAAGGATAGGTTTTAATGCATACAAACTTCCTCAAGGTGAGTACACTATGGTGATTGAGTTTTTCGTTCCAGATAAAGCTCACATTAGTTCGACATCTGTCAATGTTGTCTCATCAGTTCTTAATATCGGACAGCAAACTACAAAAGATATTCAACACTGAAGGATATACAAAAAGCATTGTTCATTTACATAAGTATCAGGTATCTCCATCTGAATATATTATGATAGATCTTCATGGAAGTATATCGAAAGGGAATACAAAAAAAGCACATCTAATCGTTTATGGTGTTCAAGGTCAAGTCTCAAGTGTTGATCCAGATGTATTTGATACTGTTTATGTAATTGAGGGCGGAAAAATGGTTATGGAGACCGATATTGATATGAATGGTAGAAACCTAATTGGTTTACCAAAACCCAAACAGTTACAAAAATTCATATTTTTAGGCAATTATATGAAAAATAAGAACAGTTATGATATCATATTCAACGGTTCATTATCTTTTATTGCATTAATCAATTTGAAACTTATAAAATTATGGCTGATGATATTGGACGATAAACCGCCTGAAGGATATGAAAAAATGTTTATATTAATTCATAACACTTCGTTCGCTCCGCAGAATTGGGAAAAAACATCAAATAAAATTTTATACACTTTCAATATATCAACATCAGTTATCAATTTCAGGGAAGATGCAGACGTACAAATCAAATTGATATCATTTGATGATGACATTACATTTGCACCTCATGATTGCCATATGAGTGAACTTTTTGAAGAGTTTTAATATATAATTATCTAATATATTGATATATATATAAATGGCAATTCTCACACAGTCAATTAATTTTTGTAATAATTTTTTCACAGCCCAAAAAACCCTACATCCTAATACTAAAGATGAAATATTAAAATCGGCTTTAATATATCAATTTTTGTATGTAAACTATTTGAATGAGTCAATATCAATGAACCAAATATTAGAAAAACACCCTAACATTGGATTAATAGGACCGGGTTCTTGTACTCTAAATACGAATTATCAATTTTTAATAAAACATGCCATTTTCCATGACGCATTCGGAAGATTTTACAATGACTATGAAAAGGGGCCTGGCTACACATATTGCTACCTTTCATTGCCTAAGAAAATAAAACAATCTCCAATAATGGGTCAAATAAGTGGTGTATTATATTGCCTCATTTCAAATCCTAAAATATAATTATCCAAATATATAATAGAAATGATGAAAACAGATATTTTCAATTTTAATCATATTGATAGAAATATCAGTCAAGAGAAATTATCAGAAATCAAAGCATTGTATAAATTTTATCATAAACGCTTTTGGTGTTATAAGAAGGCTTTCAAATATTTCAAGAGATTGAATTTAATTATTAATGTAACTTCAACAGGCTTAGTAGTTATTGATACAGTAGCTGGTAGTATCACATTAAATCCTACTATACTAGCTTCTATTTCTGGAGCTGGTTTAGTTCTAAAAACAGTAAGTGAAATTAATAATTATTCGAAGAAAATAGAAATGTCAAAATTGGCATACACAACATATGAAAAAGTATTAGTTGATTTACGGTCTTGTTTAAGAGGAAATCAATTTAACCACACTGTTTTCATCAATGAAATGAGACAGTTAGATGAAATAATCATCGATCTTTGTCCTCTTGCCGATAAATTTGAGAAACAGTATAATAAAAAAATTCACTTCCGAGTAAACTTATACGATAAACTTTACTAACAAACTTTACCATAAATTTTTATTTTGTTACTCATTCAAAGGGGTTTTTCCCTTTACATGATGATATTGGATCATTTATTAATAATTGTTTGTATTTGATCACCTATTAACAATAGGATATTATCCCAATATTGTTTATAGCAAGTTAATATTCTTTTCGATTTAGATAAAGGTATATCATTTTCAATTGGTAAATCAAACATCTTGAATAATTGTTTTAAAATATAATCAATATTTATCATACGTTTTCTGTTTCCATTTACCTGTGGTAGTATCTTATCTATCTCCTCAAAAATTTTTATGATTTTAGTTATATTATCATTACGGATTTGTACATGATTCTGTTGTGCTATATCATTGACAACGTTTAAAATATGATATTTTCTTATATACACACTCTTTCTCGTCATTTTATATTTGTTATCATGGAAATCCATATATGGAGCTTGTAAATCATATCCATTAACAACACCACAATTTTTACAAACATTCATTCCATTGTCATTAAACATATCTTTTTTATCACAACATGATTCAACAACTTCCGTATTTCTAACAACATCTGCTAATCGTTGGTCACAAAAGGGGCAGGTTAACTCTCCTGTATTCTTAAATTCGTCATGAATTCCCAAATTACAATTCATTCTATACTATTATATGAGATTATATTTTTTAAACAAAACCGCAGTTGTGACGATATTATCAAAAAACAAAAATAGCGAACATATAAAAATCGGCTAACGCGTTAGCGATATTTCAATAGAACAAAAAATAGACAGCAGGGAAAGTCCCATAACATCATCAACTTCCTGTTTACCAGTTGATAAAAAACTGACTTACGCGCAAGCCGAAAAATATAAAGCATATCATCGGGGAACCCCCTATTGTATAACATCATCGACTTCCTGTGTTTCCAAGAATTGTGTCACGCAAAGGATTCTATTATGTGGAATCACGCAATGAAATAAACGCACCATTTTGTTTTTATTAACATATAGTTTCATTTGATTTTTCTATATTTTTTAATCCAACAGATGGGAAGTAGTTAAGACTTGGCTTGGCATCAGATCAGTTTTGCAAAACTGATCTGGTGCCGCCAAGTCCTTAACTACTATCAAACAAACTGACAAAAGACGAAGTAGTCGAATTAAAACTACTATAAAACCTATCACTGTAAAAGTTGGGACTTTTAAACAAGCAACAAAGTATGATAAAAGATGGAGACTGATTGGTAATAGTGCCTCAATTATATTTGCGTCTGAGGGGCTGGTATCTGCAATTGCTATCTCAGGGGTTAGTCTGATTGCCATCAGTATTGTTGCAATGCTTATACATAGCTATATGAAACATAAGGACCTAGACCTGAAAATCCAAAATTGCACATACGCTTATCAATCTTATGGTCATCCTATAAATAATATAAAAGATACAATGAGGTCTGGGGATTTCAATGAATTCTCTCTTCACATAATGATAAATAATATTAATATTAATTTAGATCTCTAAATTGATAACTGAGTGCCTTAAACTGGTCGAGTCACTGTACTTCATACTGCAAGACTATTTTAGAACGAACAGGAGTTAATTGCATGTGGGTCATCAACAATTCGTTGGATGTTATTCACACATTAAAGGACAAACAACTTTCGCTTAATCATGTGAGTACTTGGGACTTTTCCACTCTTTATACTAGCCTTCCACATGCTAAACTTAAACATCAACTCCATGATCTACTTGAAAGGGTTTTTAACACCAGACGAAAAAATTTCATAGCAACCAATAATTTCCACACATTCTGGGCTTATGATAGGAAATCTACGAAGTACACTTACTTCTCCTGTAGGGAACTTTGCCTCGCTATTGACTTTCTTATCGACAATATCTACGTCCGTTTCGGAAACATAGTTTTTCGGCAAATTATTGGCATACCTATGGGCACTAACAGCGCACCTTTGTTGGCTGATCTGTTCCTCCACACCTTCGAGTATGACTTCATGCTAAGAACAATGAAGCAAGATATGACCGAAGCTGTCCAATTTAGCAACACCTTTCATTGTATCAACGATTTATTGAGCGTTGACAATGAAAATTTTGGAAATTACATCAGCGACATTTATCCGTCGGACCTGGAACTAAAGAACATTACCTTAACATCAAATGAGGTGTGTTATCTGGACACGAGAATCAAGTATGGTGACAGCAACACACCTTTCCATCTCAGTGTCTACGACAAGAGGGATGACTTCTCATTTCGGATTGTCAATTTCCCTCATATGGACAGCAACATTCCAGCCAATCCGGCTTATGGTGTTTATATATCTCAATTGGTAAGATATGCTAGAATTTGCACATCGAAGTTGGATTTTATGCATAGACTTCGCCGACTTTCATCACGTCTCCTTCACCAAGGGTTCAAATCTTCACTCCTTCGTAAATCATTTACTTAATTCTTCAAACGCCACAGTGCTATCATTGAGAAATATGGCACTACACTACGAGAAATTAAACTAGCAATCCAGAATTGAGAAACACCGCCGTATCCTTTGTTATTTTAGATCCTTTATATTATTCTTGCGCCCCTATTTAATTTCTATATTGCTTCTATTCAGGTTAATGCAGGTGCGCGCGCGCAATTTTCCTTGAGTCGTGCGCGTGCTTAGCTTGTTTAGATGACGTGTGTGCTTAGTTCGTTATTTAACGTACTACATTTATTTTGCGTTGTTTTCCTTACTGATATGTCTTGTCAGTAACTGCTCACACTGTGGGTGGCTCGTCCTAAAATGTTCTGCAATTGGTATAGGATTTAATGGAGCCGAAACCAATTGTGGAATTGCACGCATTTTGGGCATCCTACTGATGAACAGTTACGAAATTCAGATATATTTAGTAGCCACATTTGTTTGCGGTCTGTCCCCTTTGAATTGACAATTATGTCACTGACAATAGCCCTACCATTGATAAATTAGAAAAAATATAATGAAAAATTCACTTCCGAATAAAATTAACGAAATCATTTAACTATTAATAATTGTTTGTATTTGTTCGCCTATTAATATATGTATTTGTGTCCAATATTTAACATAAAACTACAATGTTTATTTGATTTTGGAAGTTGAAAAATGTCATGTTTCAAACCTTGCTTCTGATATATTTGCATTAATATCTATTCGATACTAATCATCCGTTTACGATTCTCATTAACTTTTGGTAACACATTGTTTATTAATGCAAATCTCTTATATTTTGTCACGGTCTTGAAAACTTACTTGAATCCGATTACTATATTTATTAATGACGTTCTCGATATGATATTTTTGTATGTATACACTTTTTTCCTGAATTTATAAATATGATCATGAAAATCTATATATGGATTAATGTAAGTTATGGAGTGAGTAGAACTACAATTTCGACAAACTTCATTATTCTCTCTATAATATTTTTATTATCACTACATATTATTTTGATTTTAGTATTTTCACTTATTTACTTTTACAAAATGGACATGTGACATTTTCACATATAACCCTAACCCTTAGTTCAGATAAATCAATAAATGTAACTTACAAAAACTGCAGTGAAGTTTAGCATAAAGTTTATAAAAAAGTTTACTGCAATCTGATTGGTTGAAAAAATCACGTGAGTATCGTATGACTTGAAAACAAAAGCAGATGATGACTTCATTTCATAGGGGGTTTCCCTGTTTTCCGAGAATGTCACGCTATAGTGATTTTTCCTGTTTCCATGATGTGAATATTTAAACGCTCTTTAATTTTGAAAACATACGGTTTCATTTGATTATTTCATCTGATTGTGCCATATGATTGTTCCATCAGCTGGCAGTAGTACAGACTTGGCTTGGTATCAGATCAGTTTTGCAAAACTGATCTGGTACCGCCAAGTCCTATACTACTTTTGTTACGAATACGTTTCGTAACAAGAACATGAATCCAGCGTATATTTTATCTGACTTATGAAATGAAACAATGAGTAGAGATCTGTATGAAAAGTTAATGCATACTAATGAGCTCAGCAGAGATCTGTATTGAAAGTTAATGCTACTGTTTAATAATTCATCAACTCAGTTGATCTGTATTGGGGTTTACAAACCTTCATTTCTTTTGTATTTTCCTTATGAATTATTAATGAATTTTATAACAATAATTTGATGTAAACGAATATAAACAACAATTAGCTTAAAGATGTTTCGCATTTGGAGTTTATAGTGCAACATTAAAATTGATCTAAAAGGATTTTTCAACAAGAGACGCGTTTTGATGCGCGTGACACGCGTTTTGATCTGCCTTTCAATACAACCTTGTGTGCGTACATCCTTACGGACAAATGAATCACAACCTTTGCCAGACGGATGTATAAATAACCTCTTATTTCATACAAAAGGGGTAGATGTTTAAAAGACATACTGATCAGGGCTAAACTGTAAAAATCAAACCAACTAAAAACGAGTGAACAAAGGTCATACTCACCAGGCGCTAGTAGGATTTGTGATTGGCCTGTCCACACCTTTCATTTAATTTGGTTTCACTACATGTATTATTCTAATTGGACGAGATTACCGACGAGTGATTTACGTCATGGCTGCAAAATGTTCCAGGACCTTGAATTTGATAAATACCACATATAAACTGTGGATAATCGACTGATTCATAAAACATATTCTCGAGAGGTGAAAACAAGTAGCTGTATAGCAAATAAAAAGTGGGTTGACGTCATGTATTCTGTAAATTCAAATCTTTATAACTTACTAAGGCGATGTTCAAAACAAGAAATATTTCCCCATTCAACATGCAATGTACGTAGAGTTGATTCTGAAAACATGTATTGAAGGGTTATTGGGCACTTCAACCTAACCCTCGAGGTGTACAAATCTAACTATATTATAAAAGAATCCTAAGCCTTATTGGTAATTAAATTGAAATGGACTAAGCAACATGTTTTTCTTTTAATGAATTTGGCCCCGCATGTAATTTGCTAAACACTGTTGTAGATATGCTGCCATTGACATTCATGAGCTAACTCTCAGTCTGTTATGTATTGTTGTTTTTTAAATGCTTTACATGGCAAAACTAATAAAATAAACTCGCAGATTTTCCAAACTTGAACGCCATATTTGTAAATTTGAGCATTAGTCAGTTGCCTTCGGATCGCTTCAAGCAGTTTCTCTAGAGCAGGTAAATTATCCGAAATATTAGTGGCATAACACTTTTTTGTGTAAAGTTTCATGTGCAAAAGATAAAAGTCCGAACACACGCTCAGTTAAAGTGAGCAAAAATTTGGCATGTCAATAGTACGAACTTTAATTCAAAATTCTGTAAGAATCCGAGGTATCTTGTGGGTGGCCTGTTGTATTGCAGGATTGCCTTGTTGTAGAAAACTTAGATTAATGGAGCCTAACAATAAATTGTAGCCGAATTATTATTTTGTGTGCATGCTATTCGACCCTTTAACTTTGTTAGCATGTGTCAACTTCAGAACAATTTTTATTGTAAAAAGAGAAATAATAAACAAACAAGAAGCTGTACACAGCTTGAACTCGTGGCGCCTCTAAGTCATTGCAGCATTGATTCCCGAGTGTTTTGAGTGCTTTTACGGAGAAACATAAGCTTAAAAGTATGTTTAATTAGAGGCTCTTGCGAGCGAACCCGTGAATAAGGTAAAGCAATATTGCGTTTTTTTTTGGGGGGGGGGGGGTTGAATGTAACGACTTTTGACGAACGCAATAAACAAAATAAACAAATTGTCAGTTCGATAAAGAAAAACGGCTGTCCTGGGCGACAATCGAACTCATGTCCTTCGGCATCCTCCGTCGCTATTGCTATCACTACACTACCTAGGATTTCACTAATTATCAAGGCCAAATTTTGATATTTCAACGTAGATGTGCAGAAAAAGTTTACATTTGAGTGATGGATCGAGCGAGCGAGCGAATTTGCCATCGTCTCCGATAACGCGTTCATTACGTTACGCGTATTGACGGTTTAAAAAGAGTACACCATACATTCAATTGCCGACACTTTAAAGCTCGATCGCTAAGGAAATTGCAAGTTATATAAACCACAAAACTTGCCGAAACAAATCCCACAGGAATAAGCGATGAACACAATATCAAACGCTCCTATCCATCCATGAACGCCTTGCATTGTCTTAAAATTTCGCAATTGTACGCTGTAGTTCTTTGCTTTGCTTCTCAAGTCAACACACGGAGAGATTTCATGGCTGAAAGCCATATAGTCGTCGATATTAACTAAAATATGCGTGCATAAATTTGCATGCGCTAATGTGACGCAAAAAACTACTTACTTAATCCTCTTCGTGCTCGGTAGAAAACAAAAACCAAAAAAAGCGAGTAACAAATCGGCCGCCATTTATGAATAAGGTTTACACTGTTTGTAGTTCTGCCTTTAATTTTGTGGAAGAAATCTCATCGAATGTGAAATTTAAATCACAACTCTACAGTATTACTTCTTTGTAGTTTAGTTTTTCTTGACTTTTCATTTTCCTCACGGCAGTTACTTTATTTAAGGCTTTCTTAAAACGAACCTTTTCTGAAGTGGAGAGATCCCTTATTGATCACCTGACATCCATTCTTCCTGGGTATGTTATGTCATAATTCTTTCCATAACTTCAACCTGTAAATTAAGAAAACGTGGAAAAATATTTATACGAAAAAGCTAAAACGATCCAAAAATTTCAAATGTTGAACGCTAAAAAGTACTATTAGAAAGTTTCCGCAGTATGACAGGATACATTTGCATCAAAGTGTAATTCAACTAGGAGTGCCAGGAGTATGCCCTCCGAGAAAATGTGAAAAATACAGTCTTCGGAAATGGCTTGAAATGTAACTAACAGCCCAGGGTGGTAACAAATGAATTTATAACAGTTTCAAACACCTATTTTTTTAATGAATCAAGTTGTTCAGGCATCACACTGCAGCTGGCGTCAATCAAATTCATCGATACACCACAAAATTACATATAATTGGCAACAGCCACCCTAGGCACTAGAAACTTTTTTCTGTCAACTGTACGTTAATGTATTTGGCGAGGAAAATATCGACTAAAGACGGAGTTCAATTAATCACTCGGTTTTCACAAAGCCTCAAATTGAATAAGCACGTTGAATCGAAACGAAACTGGAAAACGAACGAGTTTGCTAGCAGAGTCAGGCCTTATTGATAATCGATGATGATCCATAAGGCCTGATCCGACCAGCAAACTCGTTCGGTCTATTAATGAACGTTTACTGTGGTTAGATCGTACTGAAAACAACGGAAAAAAAATAAACATTTGCACAGAAAATGATCGTTGCAGCATATTTATTGCTACCTGGTTGAGATTGCAATTAAGTAATGGTCCTAATAAGAACTAGGCAATCCAACGGCAAAGAATGCAGAAAGGTGTTTATTGTGATATTGTTGAAACGGTCCACCTCATTGGCTAAAACATGAAAATCTACTGTTACTTCATCAGGTAGCGCATTTATTTCTCTCTAGTTTAGTTATTGATTCCTTTTTGTGAAAACTATTCCGAGTTTTAATGCAGCAAAATGTCTATGTGGGAAACATGGAAAATTAGAAGCCTTTCTTGGCCATTGTTTTGGAGTCTCATGATTGGATAAAATCTTTTAACAGAAAAGAAATATCGCTTTAAAATAAAGTCAATACATTTTTTTTCAAAAGCGTGTTGTCCATAGGTTGATGCATTCTCAGTAAGAAAATCTAAACAATCGTATGTGGGGAAAGCGAAATGCCGCAGAACAATAGAGGATTGCCTAGTTCTTACACGCATTGTTACTTTAATAACAGGTTACACCCCGAGTTTTGCAATTTAACGTATTTTTGGCTATAGTATCAGAGGGTTTATAACTGCGAGATGTGCTATAAAAATGGCGACTAATACAGCTAATACAGCGTTTGGGTTCCCTGTGGTATGGGATTACCACATGACGATGGAACACCAGCTGAAGAGTAAAATGACTGAGCTGGGATCAAACTATTATCTTTTAGTGTCCATTGGTTAATGGCAGTTTCTTTTGAAAATATTCAAACAAACTGAAGATCTCCGAAATACATCTCAATTATATTATCAATTGCATGCATGTAAGCTGTTATCAAAAGTCTAAAAATTTAACTTCCACTCCTATCGTACGGGATTAAATTTCGTTGCCAAAATTCGCTAAAAACTAATCCACGGAAAGAAAATGAAAGATAAAGCGCCAAAATTTATTAAAAATACACATGCACCAAAATGTGACCGAGGTAAAAACAAGTTGCCTGTTGTCGGGTTATAAGAAAGGGTCGCACCGACGAAGCATGCACGATAGTTTCTTAACTTAGTATTTTGGTGCGGGGAAGGGAGTGAGGGTTTCAGAATTTCTGCTTCTTAAATCAAATAACGGTTACTTTCATTTCTACCTTGACTAACAGAATATTGCGAAAAATTTACCCGCGAAATTTAGCCAACAAATGTAGGCGAATTCTAATTCCCGCGAAAGGTTCTGTCGTAATTTACCGGTACACAACAACAACAACAACAATAGATTAAAACAATGCACCACACGGACACAATATTTCAAATACAAAAACCCTTGTTTAACGATAGAAATATCGTTTTCAGCTGCGCTGTTGTGTTTAGAAAGTTCTCCAAATATATTACTACTAAGTCGGCTTGTAACATAAAATACATACCTTGAATGTTGACATCGATATTCTGCTCCAGTTTCCGACAAACGACAAGGACAAAGTCCCTCAAAGATTGAAACTACAATTTGAAGCTGACCACGTCCTCCTAATAAACACACCTCACAGATGATGACAATATCTAAAATACAAAAAGAAAACAAAGTGAATTCACTTGTTTGGTGGTACGCCAAGACAAAACTCATGAAAGTACGAGTATGATAGCAACTCGCTTAGAACGGTTGGAACGGCTTTGTACTGTTTTTCCGTATCATTTTAGTGCCTTTAAAGGAAACTATGCGACAGCTAAAGCAGCTTGAGATTTTCTGTTCTTCAAGCTGAATATTTTTGCAGCGGCAGAAAAGTTTAGAGGAAGGAATCTTATCCCACGAATTTATTAGCTGCTTTCTCTTTTCCGATATTCCTGGCTGACATTATTTCGTTCCCAAAACGCCGGACATTTTCTTCCCCTCCGAAACCGGTCTAATTCTTTTGTTGGTTACAAATGCCGTTTTCAGCTGTGCTATTGTCGTCAAAAAGGTCTCCAAATATACAAGTACCAACTTGGTAATATAAATTCAAATGCATACCCTGAGCGCAGACAACGATATTTTTGCTCCAGTTCACGGCAAATGGAAAGACAAAGTTTTTCAAAGACTGAGACTAACCTTGAAAGTTCACCAAGTCCTCTCCCAACAAACATTCAGCACAGGTGATCGAACATGTGAGTTCAAATATATATATAGTTAGATGTGATGAAACACACGAAATAAGGTGTGTGAAAGCACTCCAGTTACATAATACTCGCCGGTAGACCCGTAGTCGCAATCAACAGCTTTTGTTAATTGTATATTTGACATATCAGATAATACAACAATGATTCCTTAATTCTGTATTGGGATATATTGCGTCTATTTCATGTGCTTGTGATGACTGCATTCTTAACAAATGCCGCGACAATTTCCCCAGGGAGACCGAATAGGAGATCACGACACCCTTGTGATTTATTCACTTTTATTTCACAGAAAGGTTTCCTAAAATTAAGAAACGATTTTGAAATTTTGGGTGGTAAACTCAATAATATCGTAAACGTGTTCTGCTTTATTTTTTGGGGCGCTCCGATATACTGTATATCTCACAATGTGTTTTGTTTGTATGTTTAACATGAAAATAAAAGAATTAAGATAATGAAAGCGTTTTGGAATTCAAGGCGGAAAACTCCTGGCCAGTCAACATCTTTTGCTCATTATTACACAGACCGTTCGGAAAACAACGGCTTTTGTTCACTGGATATGTCATATTGTGTGTGTTATATGTTTGCTTGACACTCGGAATAAAAGGTCGGGAGAGTAATTAGATATGGATGTGTCTCATTGTGTCTATTCATGCACCTGTGATGACGTTATTCTTAACAAATGCCGCGACAATTTTGCTGGAGAGACCACATAGGAGATTACGACACCCTTATGATTTATTTACTTTTATTTGAGAGAAAGGTTTTCTAACAAGGAAAGATTTTGAAATTTTGGGTGGTAAGCTCAGTAATATCGTAAACGTGGTGTGCTTTATTTTTTTTTTGGTGCTCCGATGTACTGTAGATCTCAGAATGTGTTCTGTTTGTATGCTTGACAGACATGCAGAATAAATAATTAAGATAATGAAAGCGTTTTGGAATTCAAGGCGGTAAAATCCTATGGCAGTAAACATGTTTTGGTCATTATTTCACAGAACGATTGCAAAACAACGGCTTTTGTTCACTGAATATGTCATATTGTGTGTTTTATATGTTTGCTTGACACTCGGAATAAAAGGTCGGGAAAGTAATTAGATATGGGTGTGTCTCATTGCGTCTATTTCATGCACCTGTGATGACTTCATTTTTAACAAATGCCGCGACAATTTTCCCAGGGAGACCAAAAAGGAGATTACGGGTTTGTCTCGGTGTAAAAACCTGTGACTTTTTTCTTTGTTTTTTGGAAGTTTTGTGTGGCGAACTCAATAATATCGTCAAGGTGTTTTGCTTTATCTATTTTTTTTTCGCGCATCGATTGCAAACTGACAAACATTGTATACACTGAGAATATGTTTTGTTTGTATACATGGCATGCAGAATAAGAGAACTAACATTCTGAAAGCGTTATGGGAGCGATTTTTGAATACCCGTCCACTTATTTACATATCCCTAAACGTTTTAAAGAACGAAGCATATGCAATCAAAAGGACCCATTCTTATTCAATGAGATGTAAATAAGTGGACGGGTACTCTACAGTTTAGCCGCGTTTTGGAATTCAATGCGCTAAATCCCAATCGTAGTAAACATGTTTTGCTCATTATTTGACAGACCGATCGCAAAACACGCCTTTTGTTCACAGGATATGTAAGAATGTGTGTTATATTGCTTGCTAAAAAATACTTGGTTTGTCTCGGTGTAAAAACCTGTGATTTTTTTTGTCTTGCACTCTATTGTTTCAGTACTTTTGTTTTCGTTGTTTTACCTCACTCGTGACTTTGGCAGGTTTTCACACCGAGGATGAGCCAAATATTTTGAAATTGTATGTCGTAAAATCTTATCGTAAACATGTTTTGCTTTAATGTTCAGTCTTTTTGGCGCACCGAGGTAAGTGCTCCCACTCCAACTCTCGTGACCTGCAAGCCCATTTCCTCATTTTTCCTTTTTATTGGCGTAGCACATATTTTTTCGAACTGGAAA
The DNA here is from genome assembly GCA_022457155.1 of Cladopsammia gracilis. NCBI lineage: Eukaryota > Metazoa > Cnidaria > Anthozoa > Scleractinia > Dendrophylliidae > Cladopsammia > Cladopsammia gracilis. Next base: position 354,406 of record JAJGOT010000663.1, on the reverse strand, counting down.
ATTTCCTGATTTTTCTTTTATACTCCCTTATTTCGTGATTTCATATTTTGGGTAATAATTACTGATACTGTGATTGTTTACCATTTATCCAAAAATCCGGAAATTTCGGTTGAAAAGTAAATGGAAGGATAATTTCGTCTTCCCAAACGAAAAATTTCCGGAGAAAACGGGATTTCTTGAAAGGTAGTCCAAAACCCCCAACCGGAATTTCCGAACGGAAATGTGTGTACCATTTGCTTTTATCTAATACTTCCAGGCCCTGCGTCAGTTTTGATGCGTAAGAGTGGTTACTCAGCTTGTTTCTGGTGTCAAATGGTACATGCCAATCCCAAACGGAATTTCCCTTTCTGGAGTTCTGCTTACCATTTACAAAAACCGTGGACCAACCGGTTTTCCCGTGTAAATGGTAAACAACCCTCATTTTTTCATTTTTATTGGCGTAGCACAATAATTTCCTGATTTTTCGTTTATACTCCCTTATTTCGTGATTGCATATTTTGGGTAATAATTACTGATACTGTCTTTCTTGAGTTTTAATAGGGTGACTTTTTTCTTCTTGCAGACGCGGAACATATTTGCCTTGTCAAACCTCGTTTCCAGAGCGTAAGTGTGCAATTAAGTTATCGTCAACAAGCGTGATCTGTGTTGCCGTTGGTTAAACTGGGCAAAAGGCTCCTGAGAAATAAACATTTGAAGCGGAGGTGATTACATTACGACTAATGAGAAAATGTACCTCACCAAAAGAACGGAAACTGAAGGTATACACTTATTAATGGGGCTGTGTATATAAGTATACTGACAAGGAATGACTTTGGCAGTTCATTCCTCAGCTTATGTCGCTTTTTAGAGATCAACATAATTCTTACGTTCTTTGCCGATTCAAACTTTTCCATATATTAGAAAGCGATTTTGCGATTTAAACCTATGTTATTAACGGATTATGACTGGCTCACTCAACTGTCGAACAACGGAAGTGCTTTATTACATAAGACTCATGGTCCTCGGTTAAAGGTAGTTTTCTCTCTTGCTTACGACTTGGCAAAATAAACACTGAATACCCCAAAACTAAGTTATTTCGCCAGAAATGATACACAGAAATTACGACGTGAGAAAATTAGGTCTTTGCCGATGTTCAACGCTTTACGAAAAATATAAAATGACTACCGTTAGGATTGTCGGGGTACCTTTAAGGGTATTGAGCCGAAAAATATGGCAGAATATGACATCAATCAATCAATCAATCAAATTTTACATGTGTTGTTTTAAAATCGGTACCTCTGGGGTGAACATAGATTTGAGCCACACCTACAAAGAACGATTCTGGTTCCCATAAAAACCATTCAAAACTTTTATTTGATTCCTTGCTTTATTTATGACTGAACATTATGAAATATACTCTGAATTTGTTCAACACCTAATGTGCATAATGCGCGTTTTGTTATTCGCAAAAGCACGAAAAGTTTAATGTCGCTGTAGAAACGGAAGACAAAAAGCTTAAAATATTTTTGTATTTCTACGCTAACTGACATTTGTTTAGCAGAATTCAACTGAAATTTAGAGCGGTCCGGTCTGGACTTAGAAACAAAAGCCAGCGAAGACTGGGTACTTTCTGATGGAAAGGTGCATGTGTGGGTGCTAATGTTTTAATTCTCTTGAAATTCCAATTCAAAGCAAATCAATATTAACTTGTGTTTCACACCTTTAAAGGAACACTCAAGTCAGAAATAATAAAAAAATATACTGTTGCATTTGCTGGTCTTCGAGCTAAAAAAAAACTAAAAACTAAAAACCTTTTATTTGCTTATGACCGAAGATAGTTTACTGGGAAAAGTTTGAGGGAATTTTTTTTCCTACCCGAATTGCAGTGAACCGCTTTAACAACCTGGTGACAGATGAAAGTTCAAAATAGGTGATGCAGTATTTTGGCGGCAATTATCAGTGAAACTTTCAATTTGTGAATACAGTACAGTACGTAACAGCCTATTGAGGCACTTTCTATATAATTCAAGCAATTAGGCCGTTTTCCGTCTTCGAGCGAAGATCCTTTGTTTCATTTCATTTAATTAATTAATTTAATGAGCGCGCGTGTTATTACATGTTATTAACTGATTTAAAGTGTCTATGAAATGAAATTTTAGACCCGTTTTTTTATACTAAAAAATTAAAGTCTATGTTTCACTAATTCATAATTCTCCAATTTAAGTTATGGTCAAGCGCGCAATCTAGTTTTTCTTACCTCAAAGTTGGCCTATTTGAGCCAGAAATATCGGTCAACCAGCGCTCGGCTAAAATATGCAAATTAGGACTTGTGACGTCAACAGTTGTGCAGACTTTGTAATCAACAAATTTGCTAAAAAGTGGTTTACGAGAAATACTGAAGCGTCTGAAAGCGACACCGCATTTTTACACAACTGATGACGTCACCATGTTATTTGCTTCTGCTTCTGTTTTTCAGCCGTAAGGATCAGTTTGCCGTTTTGTTTTACTTCAAATAGTATAGGGTTATACTGATCTAGGTCTAGAAATCCAGTTCCGGCCATTCTCAACGGTTTGTTGCAGCGATCGTGCATTCTTTGTTTCTTTTTATACTAGTTCCAGGCCCCAGGACACGAAAACTTCATTTTTGGACGTCCAACAAAATATATTTTGTTGCTTGACCATAACTTAAATTAGAAAATTATGAATCAGTGGAACAAGGACTTCAATTTTTTAGTATAAAAAAACGGGTCGAAAATTTCATTTCATAGGCACTTTAAAAGTTTGAACTTCTGACCCGTAAAATGGCCGCGCAAGCGGAAAATAAATTCAAAATTGTTAATACAATTTAAAGCTAGGGAACAATACAACGGCAGCAGTAGCAGACCCAGACTCCATCGTTAAGTCCCCTCGTAGGTATTAATCAAATCTTCAAGTTCACAAAGCATCTCCCTTTTTCTATAACTAATACTTTGTATCTGTTTGCCCCAGGCCCCGATTTATTTATTTATTTACATTTATTTATACACGGTTTAAGTAATGGTCCTAGTAAGAACAAGGCAACCCAACGGCTAGGAATGCAGAAAGGTGTTAATTGTGATATTGTTGAAACGGTCCACCTCATTGGCTAAAACATGAAAATCTACTATCACTTCATCAGGTAGCGCATTTATTTCTCTCTAGTTTACTTATTGATTCCCTTTTAGTGAAAACTATTCTGAGTTTTAATGCAGCAAAATTTCTATGTGGGAAACATGGAAAATTATAAGCCTTTCTTGGCATTGTTTTGGAGTCTCATGATTGGATCAAATCTTATACAGCTGTAACACAAAAGAAACATCGCTTTAAAATAAAGTTTCAGTACATTTTATTTCAAAAACGTGTTGTCTATAGGTTGATGTATTCTCAGTAAGAAAATCTAAACAATCTTGTGTGGGGAAGCGAAATGCCGCAGAACAATAGAGGATTGCCTAGTTCTTACACGCATTGTTACTTAAAGTTATGAAAGAAACGGGGCTGGTTCACTGGAAAAGTTGAAAATGTACATGGACAGGTAAATCTAATTTACAAAATGTAAATATCTGGATTTACATGATTTGGAAATTGTAATTTACACGTTAAGGATTTGTAAAATATAATTTACATTGAATTAGCATGTTTCAATAGATCATGTAAATGTACTGTAAATAGTGATTTACAGGGTCATTTTCTGGGACTATAATTTGAAGAACATGTAAATAACATGTGAATTGTTTTAGGTAGGTTTACGGTATCTTCTTTTGAAAATAACATGTAAATGTTTGGAAACTATCCTGTTAATAACATGTAAATGTCTTTATCGCAAATGGGGCTGTTGAAACCCTGAAAATTAAATTTACATGTTTCAGTGGATCATGTAAGTGAGAAAATAATAATTATTATTATTATCATTTATATAGCGCAAATATCCATAAATGCATATATATTCAAATTTCTATTTTTATTTATTTTAAAGTATTTTGTAGTGTCGGCCACTTTTATCATGAGCCCTTAGGTGCATTAAGTCTAATCTTTTTAAGGTTTCAAGTAATTTGAGACCCAATCGCACAACATGCAGGTTTTAAAAGATATTGTATTTGGGGAACTTCATCAAAGAAGCAAAATTATTAGCTATTGTCTTCTGCTATTCTGATTGGTTAAGCACGAACATTTCCTAAAATGTATTTGACGCAAATGGATTTTCTTTATTTTTATAATGAAATATAATTATGAACCATCAGATCCTCCTCTATCCATGAAACCAAAGATATTCTATGTGGGAAAGAACCAATGCCGCAGAACAATGAAGTTTACTATAGTTCTTATGTGGAGCATTACTTAAATATGTCAACGGAATTGCTTTTCCTTAGTGTCAGAGGCAACGTATTCCACAGTTTGGGACCAGAGACACTAAACGCTCTTTCACCAAAGGCCACTAGGCGCGATCTTTGAGGAGGGCTATTGAAACTGTGTACAGTAGAGTCTCAGTATCGAACTTCTCGATAACTAGAACTAAAGGCGGTTTCCCCTGCTACACTATTACAATTATTCGTTACCCCCAGTAACTTGAAATTTTATCACCTCGAACTGTTTTAAGTTTCCTCTGACGGCTCGAGTTATGAAGATTCTAAAAACTCACACTAAAATACGGGTGCCGTTGAAACACTGAAATCGACCGGAATCGTGTTATTGAAGCTAAATAGAAACAGAAGGCTGTGAAATACATGAACAGTAATAAACTACATGGGACTTGCACCATACCATCGAATTTCATCGAAACTTCCATCGATGATAACTCTTCTTTACTATTTAAAGCTTAAAGTGCGCTTATTGAAATACATACTTATCGAATCTACAGCTGTAAAAACCATGTAACCCTTTAAAAGCCAAAGCCGTGTAAATGAAAATAGCGAGACTGATTAATCCCTGTAAAAGAAGCGCTTGAGCGTGCACTCTGGTATATTGTTGATTGCCGGCAGCATTTGGGAAATAAAACTGTAACAGACAGAGCCAACGTCAATATTACTAAGCGTACGGTATTGGTAGAATAGCTTACCGAAATAACAAAAGTACGAAGAATTTATTTGAAAATTATGTCGCGCATGTGACGCGTGACACTCGACAGAACTCTCATGGAAAACAAGGCCGGTCCCCTTATTGAAATTGTTCCAGCACTGATAAAGTCAAAAATAAAATAGGCTAACTTTAAATTGCAAAGAGAGATTCGTAAAAGTTGCGTATTCTATTCCAGATGTTCAGGTTCAGTGGGTTGAGTAAATGGCTGGTATCCCGTGAGCACCTGAAAACGTTTATCCTTTACGAACATCCTGGTCGATCCTGGGGAAATATTTAGGTGCACAGACACAAAAGGCCAAAGATTAGATTTTGGCACAGATAAAAGACAATGTTCAGAGATATAGCGCAGCTGTGCCATTAAGAATTTTAAAAGTAAACAACAAGGGTTGCCTTGTTGTAGAAAACTTAGACTTTACTGTAATCGAGGTTTTACATTTGAAGAAAGTCTCGATTTGTAGAGTTTTTATGGGCTGGATAAACGTTGTCTTACATTTTGCACTTTTTAAAGTAGTTTCTGAGATCAAAATTGGGTTTAGTGGCATCAACAAACATCCGGTGTTACCACGGTAACAAAGAAGAAACGATCTTAACAAAGGTCGTTTTTGAACATCCCCCCTAAAGATCTACCTGCATGCAAAATATGAGGGGGGGTCAACAAAATCCATTTCCCATTTTTCTCGATTCTTACAGAAAACTGCCTTTACATGTAATAATTATTGTAATTACTTTTGTCCACACTGATGCACCCTTGTATATTAGGTAATTTTTTTGGCACATTTTATTTCAAACTGTTATTATTTTTTTATCTCCACACGTTTTTGTCAAACTGCGGATAGGCACAGCTGCATTAGAAACAGGTTTTGGTAATTTAAAAAGTGTTTCTTTTCAATAAATGTTTTTTAACCCAGTTCCGATGCAAATGTCACTGGTTGGTCTTTACGTTTTTTCATAAACTGAAGGTGATTGTTTTGTTTGTAAGGGTCGTAAACGTCGAGTTCAGAGTCCAAAATATAACTATTATTGATTGCTTCTATTGTGATTAAAAATTGGGTAAGGGTTCTTATCAGCGGTATTATATACTACTCATAGATTTGGTAATATACTGACATCTACGCTTAATGCCATAGAGTACAAGAGCTTGCCATCCCATTTATATTTTAATCAACTTTGTCATTTTTCTTTCAAATTTCTTGCTTTAAAAAAATCAAAATCGAATTCGAGCCTCCACATGCTTTAAAGTGCCTATGAAGTTAACATTACTGATGCTCATTTGAAAGACTTTTCAAAATGATGAATGGCGTTCTCCGATTTGAAATATCTTTTATCTTTTCAGAGATATTTGGGTTTTTGTGTTATGCAAATTAGTAAATTGATGACGTCATGAATCCTTCCATTGAGAAGATAGATCACAAAATTAAGAATATCTCTGAAAATATGAGTGATATTATTCAAACTTGGCACCAATTATGACCTTCAAGAAAGGTACAACATGCCGCAGAGCATGTTGTAACCATGGCAACACACTTGGCTCCAGTCCCTTTCTGTTTGAACCATTTATCTCAATTTTCTATCAAATCAGGCGAGACAGACAGTCCTGCTCGTAACACATAGAGTCCATGTTGCTGTAGGTCTCCTAATAAACTCATTTAGAGTGAATGATGTTTGGTTAAGACAAAAAATGGGAAGGTCAGTTCTGCAAAACTTGATCTGGAAGCAAAACTGTTGCCATGGCAACAGCACAATGGGTGTCATTTTTATGCCTTGTCTGATGTACATTGCTGGTGCAAAGTTTGAACAGCACCGCTCTAATAGTTCTAAAGATATTCTATATTTTGTAAATTTGTCTTCCTTTACAAGCATTTTATGACGTCATCACTTTTTACACAAAAACTTGAATATCTCCGGAATGAGAGGCAACATTTCAAAACAGAAAGCACTATTCTTCTTGTCTTCAAAAGGTCTTTCACGATAAGCTTCAGTTATTTTTTACTTCATAGGCACTTTAAGTAATGTGGAGAACAATCCATGAGGTCGATGAAATTCTGTAAAAAATTAACTTTGGCTGTTCTAGCTGCAACAAGGATTTCTGACAGATTGATGAATGAGGTTTACATTTGGCTATGTCTATTGCCTAAAATCCGTCCAACTTTGGTTCGACTGATGCTCATCATTAATGTCAATTCTGTGCAAAGCCTGTAATCTGACTTGTTAAAGATGGTTCAATGATTTATACAGTGTTTGTGACAATGTCTAGGTTAAGCTTTAACCGTTTTGATCTATCGGGATTTTTTGGTCTAGTTTTGTTCAAGATGCTTTTTTACGTATTCAATTTTCTTCATTTGCACCTCCCTATCATGTATTAATGCATGTTATCATGGCATGGGGAGCAAGGAAATCGGATACGTCTGAGCGCAGGCTAACTATCGGCGGCTGATTTTGTTAGACACAGACTTTTAATATATCGTGTCCTATGACGCGCTAACCGCCTGACCGTACCGATTTTATTTTCCCTTCCCCTGTTAACAAAGTTTTTTTACGTCAGTAAATATATGCTGTCTCCGAGGAAATGTCCGTCCTTCAAATGCTTCTTAAGTTTGGTCATCATTAAGGACACGCCCGTATGGACCATTATTAAGGACACGCCTGTATGGACCATTATTTATAGATCGATAATCCGCTAATAGATCTTGAAAAGAAAGGAAACGAAAAACAAGCCTCATTGATGTATATAATTTCTGGTTCTCGTTGTACTTGATTTACTAAACTCAAAAGCGAAATCACTTAAAAACTATCGAAAATTAAATCAAAGGGCTCTTAAAGCCATCTCGTTAATGCGTTGGAACGTGGGGTTAAAAAAAGAAGAATCTTAAACAAATATAAAATTAATATGGTAAAGATGGCGTTATAGAATCAGACATTATGTAGAAAATGCGAGGCGCAGTAGTCAACTGGATATGGTTCTTAGCAGGATAGAGAAGATTGAGAGAAAGTTTGAAAATTCATGTTGGTGCAAGTCAATAAAAGTTATGAGTAACAAAGAATCACGAGTGTGAATGTAAATAATTTTGATGTTAGTGAAGTGAAAGTGAAAGACTTTTCCCGCCTTGCTAGCTAATTGACGATGAAAATGTGTTGTTGGTTCAATTTACACAGTGCATTTTTAGTTATTCATTGTCTATTTTCTGTTGGGATATTTGACAATGGAAAAGATGTTCTAAATCATATACAATAGATTGCCGCAATTTCAAAACAATTAAAAGCCCACAAACCTCTCAAGTGATCGATAAAACGTCACGTGCAATGACTTTATATCTGATCAGATGACATATTAATGTTAATTATCAAAATATCAATTGACACAACAAATGGTGACTGAATCTTTTAATATTCTTTCGAGTAAGGCCCGGTTCAAACATTGAACTTCACATGTGCCGAATCTAATGGAAGGAGACCGTAACAACGTGTCATTTCTCTAGAGCTGCCTGTCCCCATGCCACGACAATTTGAGCTATGTTTAGCAGACATCGCGCCATCGGGCATTTCTTTTTCAACTCTCCAGCAGTATTCGAAAATAGAACGAAAATCAAAATTTATGGTATTTTGCTGTTCCTACTCTTGCATAATGAAACGGAAAGTTTTGTAGTTAGCTAAAGTATCAAGTCTGCTGTTTTATATATGTTGACGTGAAAAATGGCGGGAAAATGGTGATCACGTGGTCATTTTTCGGTCACGTCTGCTATGGACGCACTTATATAGAAAATATTGGGTCTGGAGCGGGTAAACAGGACACCACTCCTGGCGGTCACTTTTTTAGTTTCCCTTAGATCGAAATGAGGTTCATGACAGGCCTGCACCGACTCAGCTATGTGGTTTTGCGGTTGCGATGCATTTATATTAGCTTTCAAAGTTTGGCTGTTATGAGTATGTCGTTAAGTGATTTACGTCTTGTATGATATGTTAGGTGGCGTTTTGTAAATAGTTTTCAGGAATGGTTGGTTTTGAACGAAACTCCATTTTCATCAGTATTTGTTTAAGGTTTTTCAGTCGTGGGTGAAATGTTGCGACAAAAGGCATTATCTCGTGAGTTTTTTTCGTTTTGTTTTTTAATGCCAATTGCGTTCCGGCAAAAGTGAAATTCAGAATACCAGTGCATTTAGGAGGGTGCTAATGGGGTTAACAGTTAACTGACAATTGCCCAAAAATATAGTAGTTAACTGAAAAATGAAAAGTTACCGTATTTTCTCTATTAAACACTCCCGGCGTTTATTTCAAACTTGGCCTAGTGGACCCGGCGTTTCTTTGTATCAGCAGTTTTTTCTTGCCCGTCATTTTTTAAGAAAGGGTTATTATTCGTTTTTCTTGGCAGCCTTGTACCTTGCCCTTAAATCTTAAGTTTATTATACCACAAACAAACGTTTGAGGAGCTTACTTACAACTTCCTCTATTATACCCGGCGTTTATTCGGGGGCCCGGCGTTTAATCGAGAAAATACGGTAACAGTTAAGTGACATTCTATTAATTATACTAAATTAACGATTGTTGTTAATAAAAGCAACATAGTTTTTTCCTAACAGCAAAGCTATTTTGTGACTTTTACCTGCCTCGCTGCGTGACCAGGTGACATATTAACCGAAATTATATGCGAAAGGTACCAGCGTCGTAGAGCGTTGACCTTGATCTCCGTGATGGCGTCGAGTGGCGTGGTCAAAGTTATTCTGAGTTTTTATCGAGATGATGACAAAGGATCGGCATTCGAATGACACATAAGTCGCATACTGTTTGACATGACAAAGCACAATTCAATGGACATATAATCAAACAATAAGGGAAAGTTTGGACTCGGTGCGTTTGATTTAAAGTTGTTCCGATTAGAGAAGATCGACGGGAAAGCTGTTACAAAGGCTCCTTTCTAATGGGAAGTGCGACAAGTGAGATACATGGTGTGTATTTTGTTCCGTCCTTTTGTTTAGAATTTTGTCCTAGCACGCGAACGCGGGTTGACCCCGGGGTTGACCACACGAGCCCTTTTAAGTGTTAGATTAAATGAGTAAGATTTCTGATTACGCTAAAACCTGTATTAAGCAGACTCCAAAGTAAGTGGACACACCGTATTTTATTGGACACAAGCATCAGTGAGTTTCGATTTTTTCCTTCCCATACTCTCTGTGTACGATCCTGTATCAAACAGACATCTTACTGACGATCCTTATTACGGTTTTGGAAGCTATCTTGACAGGTGAGAAATTATGGTTTTTGTATGAGAATCTAATGTCGAACAATTTTCATAAAGCGGCTGTTCTAAAAAAAATATTAACTAAAGCTACACGGCAAAGAGTTCTACTGACAAATTTTGGGGGCCTGTTGCTTGTTTTAGTTTTCCATACATTTCTCTGTCTCTGGTTTTATGTAAGCAAAACAAGGCTTATGTCACGCAAAATTCGTTGAGAGAGAAGGGGTGCGTTTGACAGTCTAGCGACTGCTACGTTTATGCCAGCCCACTGTTTGATTGAGGCAAATATATGTATATTTCTATGAATGCATGTAGGTGAATGTAGTGTAGTATTATTTTTTAGACGGAAGTAATGCGACTTGTTGCTTGTGTTTATTATAGCCGGCGTAAGGGCAAGAGCCCTTTTAGGAGCCAGCAAATCAATAAAAGTCGTGAGTAACAAAAGAGTCTCGAGTGTGACTATAAATAATTTTCATGTTAGTGTAGCGTATTTGTTCAAAATAGTCTTTATTTGACTGAGGGGAAACTTCAACTTGATTGTATTACGCCACAGCCAACCCGTGAATAAGAAATGCTAACACGTAACGCACTATTGCGGTAAGCTTATGTTTTCAATTAGCTCCCAAATAGAACAAAAGCCAAATCCATACTCTTGCATAATCAAACCGAAAGATTGATACTTCATTAGCTTAGTCGGCAAAATCTCACCTCTCTTGCATACTATTGCATAATCATGACACCTCAACATTTTTACCCATTCAAAACTGAAATTACTAATTAATCAAAATCAAAAATCTCGACAAACTATCAACACACACAAAAAACAATCTTTAGGAACAAAATTTTAGTGCTAAACGAATCCAATACGTATATTTAACTAAACACAAAAATTCACTCTGCATTCTCCGCGAGAATTAAACATGACATCACCTATTTATACTTTACAATCTGTTAAATCTTTCAAAAGTGTTGAATAAATTGGATATTATATTTCGTTATTTTCCTTAATTGATTATTCCTCAATTTATTATATTATCGCTCATATGAAAACACAAACTTTCCCGTGCCATTTAACTTTCTCAAAACGTCTCCATTCATTATAAAAATACACCGTGAATTTCTAAAACTGCGTTTCCCAAGAACATACATCTGACCTTTTTTACCCTTCTAAACGAGGTCTAATGGCTTTACGAAAAATGATTGACAAGAAAAACACAAATTTCTTAAACCTTTGAAGATCAATTAAGCCGTCTCGGACACATCCACTTAAAAACATGACATGACATCCCAATACCCTAGGGAAATTAACAATAGGTCCGGGGGAGCTCCCCAAAAATTTTAGTGGCCGTATGTGACGACCTTCTTGAAATCCTAACCGGTTTAACCAACTATATCCTCAATGCCTTAATATAGCTTGTATAAAGACTACCCCCCCCCTTTTTCTTGTACATGATACCTATATCTCGTTTAATGCGCATGCGCATTAACGAGATAAAAATGGTGCGCCGCATTGTAAATGAGGTGTCGGAGACACAAAGACGAACATAGAAATAGTTACTCGTCGATCAGTATTTGTTTAGAGAGCAGTAAACGCTTTTTAGTGGTGACTCACAAGGTAACTTGATGAAAGGAATGGAGTTTCGCCATTCACCGACGATTTGAAACATGCTGAAACGCGACCAAGAAGTATAGAACCAGTGCCATCTGCTTGTCAAAAACATCTTACCATGAGGTAGATGCAGAAACAGTCCTTTTTATAGCAAAACACAATTATCAACCAAGGAAAAATAAAACTAATTTATCGCTCTGGTTGATGCGTGCTACGCATGCATGCACAAACTAGTTAAACATTGTAATTTTGGACATTTTGCACACGCAAATAGTAGTGAAAACAATTAATAAAACAGTTAAAAATTACCTAAGTTTTAGGAAATGTACATTTTACCGTTGTTTATGTGAACATCATCGGAGTCGCCTTCTTTGGCTCGCAAAATGTTTATGAACTCCACTGACCTGAAGAATTAGAAAAAAATGAATGTCAAATAAAATAAAGTCGAATTGTGAAATAAGCTTAAGTTTCGTTTACAAATGAAATTCTCAACCGCTAGTATGGGGTGCAAGGATGAAGGCATACTCATTGAATCACCATAGCAACGGAAATCTTCAGTACAATTTGTGTCAGGGTTTGGGAATAAACACGATAATGATACTATATAACTTAATTATTAATACAGCGATTTTTGCATAGAAATTATCAAAAGCATTTACAAAAAGGATCAAAAACGATAATACAAAGAAAGCGAGAACATCGAAACGACATCTTCAAACTCCGTTAACAGATAAACAAACGTATGAAAAGCTAGGGTGGATGTGTGGACAGGGCCTTGGTATCGTTTTTAACTATAACACTTTTCTTATACTAATGCAGAATCAAGTAGCAACCTCTAGAGGCAGTTTACATGACAGATGACCGAGAGTAGTAACTATACTCGGAGATCTGTATTATTCAATAATCGGGATGGAACTGTTGTTTTAAGAAAGCATCTATCTGATAAGCATCATGATTGAACACAACGTATTTTCTGGAAATCTGAAAAATGGTCCAAGGCTTTTGAAACGTACCCTTTACATCACAAATATATACAACTTAATCACGTGTTTCGTTTTCCTAACATGTCGTTTTGCTTTTCATAGTATCTGACAAAGTACTTTATAGTGGTGTAATAAACAATTTATCTTTTTATAAGATGAAACACCTGAAATATTTTTTTGTCCTGACCGCCGAGTCTTGAACTCTTACTAACTCTTTATTATTGTAAAAACAAATATTTTCACAAAGCGCATAATAAATTGAAAAAGACTTACTAAATTTTTTTCTCTTATATATTAACTGATTCGGCCCCGCATGTTATTGGCTAAACTCTGTTGTGGATCTGCTGCCATTGACGTTTATGAGTTTACTCTAAGTCTTTTAAGTATTGTTCTTTTTAAATGCTTTACCTTGCAAAGCTAATAAAATAAACTCGCAGATTTTTCAAAGTTAAAAGTTTTAAATTTTAGCACCATATTTGTAAATTTAAGCATTATTTTTCAGTAACACTTTTTGTGCAACGTTTCATGTCCCAAAAAAAACGCCGAACAATAACCCTCAGTTAAAGTAAGCAACAGTTTTGCATGCCCATAGTATGAACCTTAATTCAAAATTCTGGAAGAATCTGAGGTATCTTGTGGGTGGTCTTTTGTATCCCAAGGATACAATTACAATTACAATTTAAATTTATATACCGCCAAATCCTAACGTCCTAAGGTGCTTTACGATAAACAAACTATAAATACCAGAATACTTAATTAAAAGCTTGCGTAAAAAGAAACGTTTTTAAATTAGATTTAATATTATCCACAGAGATATGAATTGGTAAAAAATACCAAAGTTTAGGTGAACAGACACAAAAGCCTCTATCTCCATACGACTTTTAAAGATTCATTAGATTTTGGCACAGATAAAAGACAAGATTCAGAGATATAGCGGAGCTGTGCTATTAAGAATTTTAAAAGTAAACAACAAGGGTTGCCTTGTTGTAAAAAACTTAGACTTTACTGTTATCATGTTAACGTGTGCTTTTATTGCACAACTCTCACAGCTTACCCTTCAGGGCCGAGATGTTGGAAAGACGATTAGCGCTAATCCAGGGTTAATTACCATGACAACTCATATAATATGTTGACAGTTAATCCTGGATTAGCGCTAATCAGGCTTTGAACAACTCGGCCCAGTTATGTAATAGACCTAATAATATACATGAAAAAATTACTCGATTCTGATTGGCTAAGAGCAGTGCAGTTCAAGTGTAACACCGGTGCAAAAAGTGTAACACCAGTGCAAATTACAAATCGAAAATTTTTTTTTTCTTTTTTGCCAAAAAAAAGGAAAAAATTCCAAACAAAATTGGATGCAACTTTTTTCATGTATAATTATTTATAAGTAATCATACGGTTTTCTTGTTCAAGCGGCTCGTGCAATTTTGAGCTTTTTGAAAAACTTACTCGTGCTAATTAATCCCAAATTGAACTCGAAACCGTATGATTACCTATACTTACCAATAAATGGCAGCTGAATTATTATTATTTTATGATTCGGCCCTCTTAACTTTGTTAGCATGTGCAAACTTGAAAACAATTTTTACTGTAAAATGAGAAATTATAAACAAATAAATCGGCCGCCATTTATGAATAAGGTCTATATGGTTTTGCCTTAAACTCTGTGGAAGAAATCTTATCGAATGTGAAATTGAAATCACAACTCTTCAGTATTTAGTTCCTTGTAATATTTTTGGTTTTTCTTGAATTTTTATTTTCATGACGGTAGTTACACCTAATTGGCCATTTGCACGATGACGTCATATGACTACAACTACCAGAATCCTTCAGTTTTTTGTTTTGTAGTACAAATAAGGGCTATTGTTATTTAAACCGCACTGGGATTACAAAATTTAAATAAGAAAGGAAAAACAAAATGAATTCTGGTAGTTGTAGTCATATGACGCCATCGTGCAAATGGCCGATTGTCATAGAGAAATGAAAAAAGAAAAATGAAAAATGAAAAAAGCCAAATAGGAATTAATTAGCTTAATCATCATAGCGACACGCGGCACGATTAAGCGTGCAGCGGCTATTGTCAATTTTTAATTAAGCGTGCAGCGGCTATTGTTATTTGAAATTCACCTAGGTAAAAGTTGAAATCATAAGGTAAACGTCCATGTTGGAAATATGTTGCTACCCGGTTGATGTCATTCTCTGAGAATAACTGTTACATGTGGACAGTTGCGCTACGAAAAAGGAAAAGTGCAAAAACCTGTTCTTAAACATAGTTCTTGAGCATGATTTGAGAATTATTAAAATCCGGCGAGAATGTACTTTCCTCTACTTTGTATGTCTAATTAATTCCTATTGGCCTTTTTTCATTTTTTGTTTTTATATTTTTCATTTTTCTATGACAACGTTATTGTAATTAAGTGTATCTTGTGTAAAGCGTTCTTAAAACGAACCTTTTTTGAAGTGGAGAGATCCGTTATTGATCACCTGGCATCAATCCTTTCTCGGTATGTTACGTCATATTTTTTCCATAACTTGCATCTGTAAATTAAGAAAACGTGGAAAAATATTTACACAAACAAGCTGAAACGAATCCATACGTGCTGAAGTGTTACTCAACAAGGAGTGTCAGGAGTATGCCCTCCTGGAAAAATGTGAAAAAACGGTCTTCTTAAATGGCTAGAAATGGATCTAAAACAGCCCAGGCTGGTGAAAAATGATCAATGTATGACAGCTACAATACCCATTTTTAATGAATCAATTAGTCGAGGCATCACACTACAGCGTCAATGCAACTCTTCAACATACTACAAAATTACATATAAATGACAACAGCCACCCTGAGCACTAGAAGCCTTTTTCTGTCAACTGTACGCTAATGTATCTAGCGAGGAAAAACATCGACCTAAGGCGGAGTTCCATTAATGACTCGGTTTTCACAAAGCCTCAAATTGTATAAGCAAGTTCGAATTGAAAAGAAACTGGAAAACGGAAGAGTTTGCTAACAGAATCAGGCCTTATCGATCGTCGATGATGATCCATAAGGCCTGATCCGACCAACAAACTCGTTCGGTCTGTTAATGAACGTTTACCGTGGTGAGATCATACTGAACAACGGGAAAATAAACATTCGCACGGAAAATGATCGTTATAGCTTATTTATTGCTACCTGATTGAGGTAACCGCTGAGATTTTTTAACAGGATATCGCTGAAACAGTTTTACGCGCCGACAGACAACAGTGTAATAGCGACTTCATATCAAGAGAAATTTTTTAAAACTAAAGGGATGAAACATTTTGGTAAAGAATTTTGAAACGTTAGACTTGATTATTTTTCTCTGCATAAAAAATGAGGGGTGGAGAACATTGTTGCCCCAGCACCTCCCGCTTTGTGGTCCCTGTCATCCTCTGGGCATAGCCTCAAGTAACATTACAACTTCCTCTGGATGGATTACAATTAAATAACAGGTTACACCCCGACATTTTGCTACCTTGTGTATATTTGGCTATATCGGAGGGTTTATAACTGCGAGATGTGCTATAAAAATGGGAACGGATTTTCAGTCATAAAATGGTGAATATGTAAATGCTCTGAAGTTTATACATTTCAACTGTAGGTAAGTGAGAACTCTAATAGGGGTGGCGAATGGTAAATCCGAGACTCGCCAAGACGCCGAGACCCTTGTTTCAAAATCCGAGACCGAGACCGCAGCTACGCTACAAAATCCGAGCCCGAGACCCAATGCGGAAAAAAAAAACGAGCCCGAGACTTAGTGCTAAAAATATCCGATTCACCTATCAAACAACAAACAAGGATGAAGAATGAGAATGCTTGACAAAAGTATCCGAGACTCCGAGACCTCGAGGAAAAAAATCCGAGACTCCGAGACAGAAAAAGCACCAGCCAAACGAGACTTTGAGACTTAAAAGAAAAACTGCCGAGATTTCGAGACCGGACCAAAATTTTCCGAGACCCACGATTTTGAAGGTACTATTCGCCACCCCTTCTAATGTGTGGCTTAATAGCCGAGTTGGTACCGCATTTGGGTGTTTCTTGGTGTTGCGGAAGCCATTGTTGGTTAGCTTTTGTGTTGTGGTGTGGGTATTGTTCAGTGTCTTTTGAATCTTTTGTTTTACGTCATTTGGTGATCACACCATCCGCAACACCAAGAAACTACCGAGCATTTGAACCTGAATCGCAAAGGCCTTTGATTGTAAGTTATAGTCAATAGACCATTTTCGATATATTAAAATTCATACTTGGCTCCGAGGCTTGGGGGAATAAAACAAAAGAAATCACATTGAGTTTCAGCGTTGAATTATTCATTTCTTTTATTTTATTCCCCCAAGCCTCGGAGCCAAGTATGAATTTTAATATATCGAAAATGGTCTATTGAGGCCTTAAGCTACTGTATCCAAGCCCGAAAAAGCCTGAAAAAAATCAGGGCTTTTCAACGGGAATCGAACCCGTGACCTTCGCGTTACCGGTGCGATGCTCTACCAACTGAGCTATCAAAGCCACATATGTTGGGAGCAGGTCAAATGTGAGTTAATGTGACCTGCTCCCAACATATGTGGCTTTGATAGCTCAGTTGGTAGAGCATCGCACCGGTAACGCGAAGGTCACGGGTTCGATTCCCGTTGAAAAGCCCTGCTTTTTCGGGCTTGGATACAGTAGCTTAAGGCCCCAATTGACTATAACTTACTTTATTTACGATGCTACTGAAGGACGACAACAAATGATTGCCTTTGATTGTGTTGAAACTTGCTGTTTGTTTCTGAGTAAAAAGTGTAATAAAGCGTCACCTTATGGCTTTGCACTCGTTTTCACACTAAGTTGTCAGTAATGAATAACGAATTAGGAATAAAAGTATGGGATGACAACATGACGATGGTACACTAGCTGAAGACTAAAATGACTGAACTGGGATCAAACGATTTTCTTTTTGTGTTCATCTGTCAATTGCAGTTTCTTTTCAAACAAACTGTGCAATTGCATCCATGTAAGCTGTCATCAAAAGTCGACTAAAAATTAAACTTACACTCCTGTACGGGTTTAAATTTCGCAAAAATTAATCCACGGAAAGAAAATGAAAGATAATGCGCCAACATTTATTAGAGATACACACGCACCCAAGGTCAACTGACGTAAAAACACCTTGCATGTTGTCTAATTGTAAGAAAGGGTCGCACCGACGCAACACGATAATTTCTTTAGAACCTAAGTATGTTTTTTTCGCGGGAAGGAGTGATGGTTTCAAAATTTCTGCTTATTAAATCCACTTACGGTTACTTCCATTTGTACTTTGACTCACAGAATATTGCGGAAAAGTTACTCGAGAAATTTAGCCAAACAATTTAGGCGAATTCTAAACTCCGCGAAAGGTTCTGTCCTTATTTACCGGTACACAACAACAGAAACAAAAGACTAAAACAATGCACTACACGGACACAATGGCTGCGGCCGCACTTGAGTAGTTAACCCGGTTATTTGCAATTAATTAATTAATTAATTAAAATTAACAGGTTTAACAAAATTCCTGATGCGGCCGCGTATTTTTGGCGTTCACCGAATTTAAATCGTGTTAGCGGTTCCCATGGAAATTAATTAAGAACAATATATTTTTAACCGGGTTAGGTTTATTCAAACCACCTCGCTAGGTAGTTTAGGCCCCGTCCACACGTAAACGATGAAAACGGACACCCTAAACGGATATTACCCACTCCCAAAGTGGATATTTTCGAAAACGCTGTTTACCCGTTTACGTGTGGACAGCGTAAACGGATATTTTCGTAAACGCTGACGTCGATACTACTTAATATCCATGCATGATCAATGCAGATATTTAGCGTTTACGTGTGGACGGGAGGCTAAACGCATAAAAACTTATGCAGGAACGGGGAACGGGGAACGGGGAACGGGGGAACGAGCAGTCAGCGGTATTCGCCATAAACAGTAGGTCCTTCATGTATGCATGGTTGTTATTGTAAAGAAAATTTCAAAATGGTGGTCGCGACGAGAAAGCGAACCGAACCACGGAAAAAGCAAATTATACTTTTCATCTCAGGTAATAAGATTTAAAAGGAACTTGGAATCGTAACGTTGTGTTTATTTGTGCTTTGTACCTTCTGGCAGAGGCAGTGTATCACCGTTTTTGCAGCGATGAATCGAAACGAATAAAATCGAGATCAATCAAACTCAAAGCAGTAGTGCAGAGTAGTGACACCCAAAACTATGTTAGACCAGTTGAGCTGGGAATCGCTAGAGAGCAGAAGGAGGGCCATGAGGCTATGTATGATGTTCAAAATTCACCACAATCTTGTTGCTCCAGATGGGTTGGATAGAATGGAACCAATGCAAAGGAAGAGCAGGCACTGTAATTCTTTGAGTTACAAAGTCCCAAGATCAAAAACGAACTTCCATCTCTACTCCTATTTCCCAAGAACGATCAGAGATTGGAACAGTCTTCCAGACGATGTAGTGCAAGCATCGACCTTGGCCTCCTTTAAACAGAGGCTTGCCAGTCTTGATTACTAGACATGACCACTCCTTTCTTTATTTATTGATTTGATATTAATGAAGTTTTACTGCTATTATTGTGAATGTACATTTTTAACGCTTGCGAAAATCTTCAGAAGTGAAGGAGGCAAGTTTAATGGAAGAAGAAGAAGAAGAAGAAGAAGAAGAAGAACTACTATGCTTTTATTCCTGATCGCATACAAGTATTGCTTCTACAAAGGATTCAAAGGTAAAATACAAAGCCTGATAAATGAACAGTACATTAATTGTCAATCAGTTAAACTAGGGCGTTTTTTCTAACAGCAATAACCAACATATTATCTAGTCATTGCTTTATTTACAGAAACCGTGTGCAAGTAGATTGAGTATAGCTTATTACAGTGCAATTTTGCCCTTTGTGGAAATCTTGTGTTATTTTGCAATTGTGTCATCTGTTGATCATTTATATTGCCATAGACTGAAGGGAAAATAGAATATCAACTGACGAATGTCAACTAAACACATCAAAAAATATTTTGATGGTACACCGTTAGTACCATGCAACAAAAACTCGATAACAACATACAATTCAGGGACATAAGATACTGTATTGTTCATCTCCCCAAATCCCCCTAATATTTTTGCACATCCAAATGATCTTTACATGAATTCTAACAGTGACAAACCAGATGTTAACCAGTGGACAAGGAAATATACTTATTATTATGGGAATCTGCAGGCGTTTAATTAAGCTACAGAACGCTTGCTATTGTGTCCAAGCCTGTGAATTCTGAGATATGCCATTTAAATGCCTTTTAAATCTCATTATTTTTTAAAGCTTCACATAAAAACTAAACAAAAAGAAAAAGCAATATAAAAGCCTGGCCAAAGTTAAAGTGGCATCTAGTACAGTAATTGAAATAATGTAGATGCATTCACGGGGGTGTGGGAGGTCCTTAGGTATATTAGTGACGGGAAAGTGTGAAGACCTTTTTTGGGTTTGAAATTAGCAATCTGAGGCCTTTTTTGGTTCGAAAAATTTGTGTTGACTTGTTTTGGGTGAAAGGTTGTTGTAAGGACTTTATAATTTGGGAGTTGACCAAAAGCAAAACCCAGGGTTCTAAAACAAGCAAAATATTGTATCAAACAATAAATTTTATCAGTTTCAAGAATGACTGCAGTCTGCCTAAAGTTTGTCATAGATCACTGACAGATACATGATGAATTAAGAAAGATGAATGCAAAAACTGTCTGGAACTATCTTGATGTGTTTTTGTGTTATATCTTTTTTATGGAGTGAAAAAGAAAGGAACTTTTTGGGTTACATTCTGGGCCATCAGACTTTTTTGGGGTCTGGTTTTAGCCCAATAGGACTTTCTTTATAACGTTTGATAATGCACTTTTGAGAATAAAAAAAAGTCTTCTATACTTGTGAATGTAAAGGTATAGCATAATCATAGGGAAAGATTTAGGAACTGACATTTACTTTGTCAGTTGACTGTAAATGCCAAATAAACAACTTTTAGAAGGATAACTAACTTCTACAATAAAGTCTTATGTACTGGACATGTAAGCACCTCTGGATATTTAAGCCTACCTTGAAAGAGCTGATTGATTTAAACTTTTAAAGCTATGTACTTGTTGAAATGATAAACAAAGTCATTTGCATAAGTAGGGGGCAAAAATGAACCAAAATATGAACATATTTCTGAAACTGAAAGCAGAACACCTGTTGAATTCATTTTTCCTACTTTCATTCAAACATTAAAACACACTAAAGTGTGTGATGAATATCAACAGTTGAACACACCCAGTTAAGTAAGGTACTTTAAAGGGGCTATGTCACCATTTTTAGTGTTACTTTAAAAAGTCAAGACACATTTCTATCAGTGGAAAACCAAAAATAACGGTTCAGTTTTGTTTAAAGTTATTCTCTAAGAGTAAACATTAGTGTCCTGGGCTGCAGATGGCCAGGATGGAAATGGATTACATCTTAAAAAAATGAAACTAATTTTTTCAAGTTTATCGCTTCTGTCTTGGAGAACTCGCAAAACTCAGATTATGGTTTTGTTTTTTCTCTTCAAAAAGTCACTTGATATCTACCTCTTAGTGTTCTTTAACTTAAGTATTTTGTGTACCACAAAGGTACTTAATTTTAATTTGAGGCAGTTTTGACAAAAAAAAACTGAAAATCGCCATGATTGAGCTTTTTAACAAGTACCTTCATTTTTGCTACTTTTATTCTACACAGTCCGTGCTGGTTTTTGGACATAAAATTCAAGGAGTATTCAAGTACTAAAAACTGAGTTTTCAAGGAGTATTCAAAGCAAGTTTACTTTGTTTTGCACTGTTTCAAAAAGCTCCCCCAGATATAAAATGCATTTTTAGTATGCAACAGCGCAGGTTTCGCAAAATCTGTCCCCTATTTTGAAATATGCACTCAATCCCTGAATTACTTCAATACAGTCCTAATAATTATTTCCCATCTGAACAAAAATTCAAGGAGTTTTCATTATTTTCAAGCACTTTCAGCAAAAATTGTTCTTTTCAAGGGATTTTCAAGCACCCTTGAAATCTAAAATAAATTACAGGGCTTTTCAAGGACTTCAAGGAGTAGCACAAGCCCTGATTCTAACATTAAAACACACTAAAGTGTGTGATGAATATCAACAATTGAACACACCAAGTTTGGGATGCTTGTTCAAGTAAGGTAATGGTTGTATGGAATTTAAGCTGAATCACAGCCATGACAGAAATTAGATGAGATGAGTACAATACAAGATAATGCTGTGGTAATGCACTGTACAGATCTTTGCATATAAGGAATGCAAAGCATTGCCATGTTCTGTTATCAAATCCAGAAAATTCAGTAGTAAAAAAGCACATATTATTTGAGATCAAGGGACTCTTGAAAGTAAATAAGGTAAACATACGCTGTTTGTAATATTCCCTTCAGTCTATGCAGGGCCTGAACAATCGATGAAAATCGATGATAGGAAAATCAATCGATCAATCGATTAATTACTCTTGATTAGCATCAATTGGCATCGGTCAATCGATAATGAAACTTAGGTGGTCGCGAACTTCATCGATTGCCATCGATTGGCACTAAATTCATGTCTCCGTATCTTCAGGTATCGCGGGAGTGTACGCAGATCGTATATTATTTTTAAACCTCAGTAGCAAAGTTTGAGAATTGTTCATCGATGTGGCTCCGTGAAAAACAGCACAAATAATTAAGACAATTAACATATCTCGTTGTCAGTAGTACAAACTTGATCGATTTAGCTTCGAGTTCATTGCTAGTGGTATAAAAAGGGACATGCTATCATGACTCCCACTCGTCGCAAAAGTGTTTCACACCTTGCCTAATTTGCCAGCTGTTTCGTTGAAGCATAACAGTGGGGTTTGTTTTTCTTACACACAAATCCGTAATACGTTTCTATGAATTTTAAACTCGTGCGAAACGTGTGGGCGAATAAACAAGTTTACGCATTGCTTCTTGCTAGTTTTTACTCAAATAAAAAGCAATGATATCAAAATGTGTAACTTTATTAGTACTCGATGAAATTGACAATTGAAATGTTTGACTGAATAGGTAATCGATTGATATTGCATATTGATAACAATCTATTATGTTAATTGATCGATTCCCATCGATTATCGATTGATATTAATAATCGATGACAATCAATAATCACAAAAATTTTCGTGATCGATTATCCATCGATTATCAATATCAATCGATTAATTGATATCGATTGTCATTGATTGTTATCGATTGCCATCGATTATCGATTTCATCGATTGTTCAGGCCCTGGTCTATGGTAATATAAATGATTAACATGACACAATTGCAAAATAACACAAAATTTCCATAAAGGGCAAAATTGCACTGTAATAAGCTATACTCGATCTACTTGCACACGGTTTCCGTAAATAAAGCAATGACTAGATAATAGTTGGTTTTATTCATTTCGATTCATCGCTGCAAAAACGGTGATACACTGCCTCTGCCAGAAGGTACAAAGCACAAGTAAACACAACGTTACGATTCCAAGTTCCTTTTAAATCTTATTACCTGAGATGAAAAGTATAATTTGCTTTTTCCGTGGTTCGGTTCGCTTTCTCGTCGCGACCACCATTTTGAAATTTTCTTTACAATAACAACCATGCATACATGAAGGACCTACTGTTTATGGCGAATACCGCTGACTGCTCGTTCCCCGTTCCCCGTTCCCCATTCCTAGTTTTAGTAACATCCCGTGAATTTGTATCTCGCGACATAGCCCTTTTAAACAGTGGCTTAATTTATTCATGAAACTTAGGTACTAGGTCAAGACGAGGTGCCACGGGATAAGGAGACGCACTATAATCTATGATTACTACTCGTTTATAATCGTACTGTTTTGTGCCGCTGTCGCTTGCAAATAATAACATGATATCTCACGTTCAAAGTTCAACCTTCTAAAGTGCGGCCGCTCAGAAAAATAAACTCGGTTATTTCATTACAAACACCTTTTCACCGAGTTATTTTTTTAAGGAATTTTAACCGGATAACTAAAAAATAACCCAGTTAACTCACCAAGTGCGGCCGCAGCCAATATCTCAAACACAAAAAGGAAACAATGAAAAGTTCCTTGTTTTAGTGGAAGAAATACCGTTTTCAGCTGTGCTTTTGTTTTTAGAAAGTTCTCCAAATATACTACTACCAATTTGGTTATAAAATTTAAAATACATACCTTGAACGTTTACATCGATATTTTTGCTCCAGTTTCCGGCAAATAACAACGACAAAATTCTTCAAAGATTGAAACTACCATTTGAAGTTCACCACGTCCTTCCAATAAACACACCTCACACCACCGATATACTGGATACTTCAGAATATGTTTGGTTTACATGTTGACACGCAGAATGAAGGAATTAACATAATAAAATCGTTTTGGAATTCAAGGCGGTAAACTCCGTTCGTAGAAAACATATTTGTGCTCGGTTTTGTCACAGACCGATCGTAAACAACGAAACAACGCTTTTTGTTCACTGGATATGTCAGAGTGTGTGTTCTTTGTTTGATGACACTCCGAATGAATGGTCGGGAAAGTAATTTGATATGGGTGTGTCTCTTTACGTCCTCTTCATGTACCTGTGATGATCACGACACCTTTGTGATTCATCCACTTTTATTTGAGAGAAAGGTTTCCTAAAAAAGATTTTGAAATTTTGCGTGGAAAGCACAGCAACATCGTAAACGTGTTTTGCTTTATCTTTTTTTTTTCGCGCATCGTTGCAAACTGACAAAGATTTTATATACTGGATGTGTGCGTCACGACTTGCAATGCCCCATGGGTTAATTTGTGGAGCGGCTCATTTTCCCTTCGTCTCGACGGAGTGAGCATCTCCTACGTTTGCGTTATTTAGCCTGAATTTAAATCAGGCGCCTTTTCTTTGGTAAAGTTATCAAATCTACAAGTCTACAAACGCAAAAATACTTCGTAAAGGCCGGTTTTTCTTTTTCTCAGAGACATTATCTGATTTGAATCGAAACATACAATCCGTTAATAAACAAGGCAACCGGAAAGATCAAATTTACGCACGGGTCAACGCCACGAGATATAAATCACTCAAAGACCGATCCCCCGGGACCGCTCCACGTATTATACAGAACAAACACTGCAAACGCCGACAAAAGATGTCACTTTGAACATCAAAACCTATGAACGTTTGAATGTTTTCTTCCTTCAATTATAATTGAGGGAAAATAGGCCGAAAAAGGTCAAACAAGAAGATGATATTAAAGGACGCGCGTGACCGCCGCGTGGGCGCAGAAAATTATTGTTACTCTCCAGGAGACCTAGGCGAGTTGGTGAACTTATCAATTTTGAACGGCTTCAACCAAGAAAACTAAACGGGGTAGAACCGGGTAGACGCCGAAATTTTCAAAGAAGAAAGGCTAAATCAACTGTATGTCCCAAATTATCGACGAAAAACAAACGTGTAAAGTAATGAGAAGTCTAAAAAAAGGTGTGAAAGTTCAATTTACGATAATGTGGCAACTGAACCGAGTAGGTTTACTTTGAGATCAGTCATTGTGCATTGCGCTCGAATGTATAAACATTTCATTGTAGCCATAACGAAGAAAAGATATTTCTCTTTAATTCTGCCTGAAAACATTTTTAATTGACATAGCTGAAATCCTTGAAAAGGAACAATTTTTTCAACTCCACGCGCTGAAATAGCTTCTTGTTTGTCGCGAGGACTATTGTTTAAACAACGGCTTGCTATTCTTGGCTTTCATTTACGTCATATCAAAATTCAGAAGCATTAATAAATAGATTTCGAATCCAAAATGTTCATGGAATTGTAGAGAGTTTAAAACTACACATCTTGGCCAAATTTTGAAGCGCAAAAGCATTTCGTTCAAGAGTTATAGGCGAACGAGTATTAGATATTTTTAGTAAGAAATGTATGGAGCGACAAAGATGGCGGCCAAAAATTCAAAGTCTTAATTACACCAAAAATCACATCCAAAAATATTGTATTTGCTATAAGCTCAATTAACTCGGCTTATAAGCACTTATAATGCAAACAATAACTTTCAGCGGATTCAATTTTGTTTATTTTCGCGGCTTATCTGAAATAGCGTGACGTATTGCGTGACACATTTAAAACCTTTGTAAATCGGAAGCAAAACATCGTTAAAACCTGAAACTTTTTGTGAAAGATTATAACACTTGTATCCACATACCAAGTTAGAAACAGCTTTGTAGGACGTTTTATTTAGATTTTTTAATTTTTATGACGTCATGTGAAAGCCAAGGATTGGTCAAATCTCGTGACGCACACCGCCTGGGATTTTGTTTGTATGCTTGACATGCAGAATAAAAAAATAAACATTCTGAAAGCGTTTTGGAATTCAATGCGGTAAACATTATATTAGGGTTCCTGTGGGCCATCCCCTTCAAGACCTTCAAAAATTCTAGATCCATTTCCAGGAAAAGTCCAACGAAAGATCACGCGAGCTAGGGCCAAAATCGCCTCCCACGACTTCCATCCTCTCAGTAGGCGATTACCCCTGAGGGACTTGTCTTTAATAGTCCAGGATCCGTTACTTGTGTTCTTTCTTTAAAAAAAAAAGGCCATGTCAAAGCTGCGTGATTTGTTGTAAAGCATAACTACAGAAAATTGGTAGTAGGCCTAGGTATAGTCGAGACAGAACTGAATAGTGTAATTTTAAGAGTATACTCTTTAATTTTCCTATCCTTTTTGCCTGCACACAGGCTAACCATTCTCCAGTTCCAACGAAAGAGACTGGAAGCTAGTCTTTGAAAATGGCGGACGCGAATAATCGCGGAGATCAATGGAATGATTTGTTGTCGTATTTAAAGACTTCATTTTGCGATTCTTTGAAAAATATCGAGGGACTGAATCAAACTAGAATAGGTTTATGTTATTTGAAGTTCAACAAGAAACTTTCAAGTGGAGATTTAATCGTTCCTGCTTTCGTTCGAACGTGCTTTCTGGATCAGCTGAATGGCGAGGATAATGTAAGTGCACGAGTTACGTTTTATTTGTTACTTCCTGAGAAATGACATTCCCTTATTCCTTGTATTTTCCTTGTATTTTGGACTCAAACAGAAACTGCTCTGTTAACCACTGATTTATGCCACTGATATCATGGTCAGTACCGTCGAACCTCCCGTAAGCGGACACCCTCGGGACCTCTCGGGACCGAAGGTAAGGTCGTGTGGCAAAGATGTCATAGATATACCCACCAGACCGTGAAACAAAGACTAAACAATAGACTACACGGAAATAATAGATCACAAACAAAGACTATAACAATGGGGAATCGTTGTGTGTATATCCATGAGATCTTTGCCGGTCATGTTCTATTGGGATCAACTGTTTCAACCTAAACCGGTTTTGGTTGATTTGGTTGAGGTGTCCCAATAGAACACTTTTCAACCATTTTCGGTTTCAACCATTTCAACCAGGTTCAGAGCTGGTTGAAATGGTTGATCAACCAAACCAACCGAAAACGTTTTTTTCCCAGTAGAACACGAAACAAATCCAACCAACCCAACCAACCGAAAATGGTTGATCCCAATAGAACACGACCTAAGTGTTCACTTTCGGGAGGTTGAAAAAAAAAAATAGTGCATCAGAGGGCGTATAACACACCAGTACATGTCTTTTAAAGCTTTTAAGACCACTTGTAATTGTATTGTCCAACACAGGGTTGTTGAATGCATGTTGCTATTTATATCACACATAAATTTAAACACTTATTTAAAACCTGCAGTTCAAGATTGAAAGAATTGCTGCTAAATATATGCACAGTACATATCTGTGAAGCTCATGCATTGCGTCACACAAACTGATGTAAGCCAGTAACATACTCAATCTGCCATGTTTCAGAGGTGCACAGAACAGAAGGGCCAAGGGGTACATATTTTATGTAATATACATGTAAAAAGATAGGCTGAGTCTACAGCGTCGCTCTTAACTGAGGTGAACTTAACTGAGGTGAAAGGTCGGAAGCACAAGAATAAAATTGACGACCAGGCTATTTTTTTTAGCAATTCTCAAAAACAGACTTACGCAACTGTTTGCACAGTACATTTAGACCGTACAAAAGTTCACAAAAACAACTTTTCCTCTGTCTAGAATAACTTGTACGACTAATTTCCAAATAAAATACACCTGCTGCATATAAAAAATTGTCTGAGAAACTGATTTGGAAATCAAAATTGCAAAAAATACACAAACATATTTGCATAAGACCACACGAGTGAAGTTTAGAACTATAAAATCCAAGTCTTGTTTTGTTTACATAAAATCACTTTTCAACCTATATGATGAATGAACAAACACATACAAATGGACAACACATCCTCTGTCTAGAATAACTTGTTTTGTTTACATAAAATCGATTGACGACTGGTCTATTTTTCAATTTTAGCAATTCTCAAAAACAGTATTACCTGACCGTCTGCACAGTACAGTGCAGCTCAGACGCATTAATGCGTTACAAAGCGCGTTTGGAATCACGTTAATAAAGCACGCTTTCGCTTTTGTTATTCATTGCCATAATTTTGCTTTATGTAGCATTGTTTTCCTAAGTTTTCCTGAACAAAAGACAAGTCCTGCTTTCAAAGTGCCACTAAAACAAATGCATAACAGCGGCCGCCATGAATAAGATTGAATCAAAACAACCATGGAACTTTCGATTTGCATTGAAGCGAAATTGAATCCAATTGAAACTCACGTACATGTTCTCATATTAAAACAGCCATGCACAAGCTATTCTTGGCATTAAAAACGAAAACCTTGGATGAAACAAATGTTAAAAATGACCATTGGCAATGACAGTGAATGAAATGAAGCAAAATAGCAAACGTTTCTCTTATTACGTTGTCAAGCACATGTATAAATTTGCATAAAGGTCCCGTGGAAGACGCGAAAGTGCCGGCGACGAAACTCCTTACGCGTCGAATATTATAAACATCGCTCAATATCCTCAATCATTCCATGAAAAGCTTTTCATCTGTTTTATCCACAAGAAATTTCAACACTCCAAAAACTAGTGATCAGGTATGATTTCAAGATTATTTTCACTCCAGGAGTAGTCTGACTGGTGCCAAATCTCGGCGCTTATGCACATGCACATTGTCAGTATCACGGACTGGCGAAAAAGCTTTCGTCGCAGGAAAACAGGAACTCGCCCTGTTCGCTTAAAAAGTTGCTTTCTTTCAAGACAATTGACTTGAAAAGCGAAAGAAAATCTTTACAATGTAATACACATTTCTTTCGCGAAACTTGTGTTCGCTTCTTTGATGCACTGTTCTGAGCTGGCTACTCAGAAAATGTAAATATTGACACGTGACCACAAGCAGTGGGATCATTATTTTCGCCATGTCAAATGATGATATCTCTGGTTCTACAAGGTGCAAGAAAGTGGTTAAAGCGGCAAAATCTTCTTTCGATGAAGGTCCAACTCGTGATGGCATTTATTTCGCATGGCATTTTTTTGTCTAACAAAACTTTAAAGATTTCAGCGACATGATAAGCGGAGCGAAATTATTAAACTTGATCTCGCCGCTCGTGATCATGTCAATGATTTCTTGTCTTTTTTTATAAACATACATACATACACTGTATCTCTGGTTCTACAAAGTGTAAGAAAGCCCTTAAAACGGCATAATGGTCTTTCGATGAAGATCCAACTCGTGATGGCATTTATTTCCACGCACTAACTGTTTTAACATTATTTTTTGGCAAACAAAACTCAAAAGATTTCTAGTGACATGTCTTGTCACCTCTATTGTTTCTATCCGTAAACTTTGTTGTGTACTTCGTTCAACGCAGCCTTTCCATTTCTTAAACCGATTTTATTACACACAACAAGAACTGCATACACCTAAACTGCATACAACTGGATACAACTCAAGCACGTGCTCTATATATTGGGTTGCATATTAATTAGTTTCTTATGACATGTCTATTGCATAATACCTATGGGAGTAATTAACACTTCACAATACTTCCTCCCTCCTAAAAGAAAATTAATTTAATTAATTGAAGTCCATTGTTCAAGTTAATTGTTCAAATTACATCTCCTCTATTAGGCGTCTGGGTTTGTTTCGTACCCTAGTGGGGTATCGGTTAACTTGTGGCGTAGATGCTGGAACTTCAGTCGTTTGAGTCGCTGAGCCTTGTGATAACACGGGTGAAGAAGGTGGTGAATCGGGTTTCTCTTCATGTTGCTCTAATGGCGAAACAGGCAAGTTGAATTAACCTGACGGGGAACCATGACTACCATTTGCTGAACTAACTGGCTCACTTGAAGACAGTGGAACTGATAACGGTGTTTCGTCCAAGGGTTCTTGGTCTGTCCTGTCTGCCACCTTTGAACCAGCTAATGATCTCAATTGATCCACGTGTCGTTTCCAAAACAAGCAACCAACTTGGACGTAACAGGCCCCAATCGGTCTTGAATAACTCCTTTAATCCATGGTTGGTTACGATCTCGATAATCTTTCACCATGACTGATTCTCCAATGTCGAAAGCACGTGGAGTAGAGTGGTCAGCTGTCTTGGACTTCTCAGAAATTCTCGCTGATAAATCCGGATGCAGAATATCCAATCGAGTACGAATTCTCCGTCCCATTAGAAGTTCCACAGGAGTGCAACCAGTAGCAGTATGTGGGGTTGTTCGATAACCCAGTAGGAATCGTGCCAATTTCTCTGCTTGAGTACCAGGTTCGGCCTTCGTGGTTTTCATTGCTTGTTTGAAAGTTCTCACCGCTCGCTCAGCTTCACCGTTTGAGGCAGGGTGATAAGGCGAGGACAGGCACTGGCGAATTCCATTAGATTTCAGAAAATCTTTCATTTCTTGAGCCACGAACTGCGGACCATTATCCGAGACTATCTCCTCAGGTAAACTGTGAATTGCAAACAGGAAACGTAGAGCTTGAATAGTAGATGATGCAGTTGTTGTGGACATCGGAAACACTTCAATCCATTTCGACTTAGCGTCCACCACTATCAGAAACATTCTGCCATTAAATGGACCAGCAAAGTCTACATGTATTCTCTGCCAAGGACGACTAGGCCAAATCCATGGATTGGTAATCTTTAAAGGACTCTTGCTTCGATTCGCTTGGCAGTCAGGGCAATCTCTAACTGTCTGCTCAACATCATCATCCATACTTGGCCACCGCACGCGCAATCTGGCTAAGGACTTATTACGAAGAGCGATTTGTGATTTAGAGATTAAAAATTAACCCCAGAAGATATTCCTGGAGCAGATATAATTAATGACAGTCAGTTGAAAAGTGGACGGCGGAAAAACTAACCTTCGGTAAGGATCCTTCGGAAATGCATGAAATGTCAAGTCTTTGCTATTATCGTAACGATTTTTACAAAGCGCAGCGACGCAACATTTGTCAGAGAATTTTTATCGTAGTTATAGCTGCGCTTCTGCCTTTTTAATTGCGATGTGGCCCTTAGGCCTCGCTTTCATGCTTATGTCGTAAGTGTGTATCCGGGAGACTCCCGGATAACCCGGGAGAGTTGGCATGTATAGTCTTGTTCAGAAAAGTTCTTGAAATGGTGAAATGCTCTTTCATAGAAGGTCCAGCGATTCTGTTGTCTACAAGCAATTGCAAAAAGAGTTGAGACATTGTGTACTGTAGTGCATATTTCGAGGCCAACGTGGTTTTCAGCAAGTCCACACCCCCTCCCCCCTTATCAATGTTGTACCAGATCAAAAATGCCATTCAAACTGACAGTCATCAACATTGAAAGGGGGAGGGGGGTCAGTAGCACATGGCATTGGTTTGATTTGTGTTACGCAGTCGCTTTTATACGGAATGAACATTTTTTTGGAAAGTGTCTCAACCTTTTTGCAACTGCTTGTCTGAGTCACATTTCGCGATATAGCACTGGATTTGCTTTTCGGAAATGAGTCATAGTTGATGAACGTTATCAATGTAATGACTTGATTTGAAAAAACAGTTTTTTAAACCACTGCGATTAGGCGTTTAAGAATAGAAAGTCAAAAACGTGCCTTTTCGACATTTCTTTACGGCCTTAATTAGCGCCAATTTCGGCAAAAATGGAGCGTTTCTTTTAAAAGTTGCCGTATTTTCTCAATATCGTTATGTATTTTTCAAAGAACGTTGCTATCTTGTTGCAATGACGCAAATTGTGTTATTTTCAACCTCTTGTTCTTTCTCGAAGGTTTGTTTGCGTTTGCTATTGACCCAAGAAACTTGCGCAGATTGAAATGATAAGCATTAGTCTGTGTAAATAATTCGCCATGTGATACTGTGATCGCATGTTCGCGCTAAAATAAAACGGTGAGCAACTTTTTGCTGGTCCAATTTGGCCAGTCAATTTCGGATTACACTCTAGTTGTGAAAATATTATCATTTCTTCGTCTTTTTGCTAGCTAGCTTAAATCTGGCCGTGTGTTTTGCACCGTGTATCCCAGTTGTCAAGTTTCGTATATTTACTCAGATTTCGTGCAATTCTTCCATAGCAGGGTTTTGCGCTAGATTTTTTCAACCGTTAACCAGACATTCGCCAGATGGAGTTGTTTGAGAACTACGATATAAATGCCGAGTATATGGGCCTTTTACATCCGGTGGAAACGAAGAGTGAGAGAAACGAAGAGCGAGGCACGATTACCGGGGCAGATATGATGTCCGTGCGCTGGAAAATCTTCCACTTTAATGTGAGAATCGACGAGCAAAACCAAAAGTTGATTCCAAAATGTGCCAAATGTTTCGCAAGATTTATTTTGGAAGGCAACAATTAATAAAATGCGTACTTGCAGAATTCACTGACTGTAATTTAATACTCGCGTGAACGGTCAACGGTCTACGGTCTACAGAGAGAAATAAGAACTTATGTAATCTTTATTTGTTGTTGAGTGTAGACCGTCGAAAACATGTAGACCGTGGGGAAATTTTTATGAAACGAAAATGAGCGCCTTTTCTTAGTAGAAATGTATTATGAGAATATATTGTTTCCATTTTTCTATAAATATATAATAAAAGCCGAAAACAAGGTTTCTTTTCGGAAGAATGTTTTCATTCCCTTATACTGTCACGAAAGCGTGACATGTAAAAGATGTCACGAAAGCGTGACTTGTAAAAGCGCGAAATTACTGTAATAATTGGATGCATTATTGCCGCTAATTACAACGCACTGACCTTTACAATATTTATCAGCACAAACTTTAATCTTTTCTCTTTCTATTGATACATTTTAATCGTATATTACGTGCCGGGTTCTCTTGCTATCAGTGTTTTAATTGAACTAATATTCAGACAAGCAATTGCAAAAAGAGTTGAGACATTGTGTACTGTAGTGCATATTTCGAGGCCAACGTGGTTTTCAGCAAGTCCACACCCCCTCCCCCCTTATCAATGTTGTACCAGATCAAAAATGCCATTCAAACTGACAGTCATCAACATTGAAAGGGGGAGGGGGGTCAGTAGCACATGGCATTGGTTTGATTTGTGTTACGCGGTCGCTTTTATACGGAATGAACATTTTTTTGGAAAGTGTCTCAACCTTTTTGCAACTGCTTGTAGCTTCTGTTGTCTAACTAGCGATGCGTCCGACAGTATCACGTCCACCATCAAAAAAGCAGGACGAAACCAACTGTATATTTTTATATGTGGACATTGTTTAGGCCATTAAAAGGCAACAATAACAGACAACAATGAGCTAGCTCATACATACTAATAAGCTCCACTACAAGCGGGCTTTTGAAGCGCGTTAGATTAACGCACTCGCGTTAACGCATTTCTACCTAATGGATTTGAAGCGCGTTTTTGTGGTCGTGTATTTCTGAGCTGCACTGTACATTTAGACTGTACAAAAGTTCACAAAAACAATTTTTTCTCCGTCTAGAATAACTATTATGACTATTTTCCAAATAAAATACAGTTGTTGCTTGTCAAAAAATGCCAGAGAAACTGATTTGCAAAAATATACACAAACATATTTGCATAAGGCGACGCCAGTATAAAAGCTAAGTCTTGTTTTGTTTACATAAAATCGCTTTTCAATCTATGTAATGAATGAAAAAACACATGAAAATGGACAACACAATCTTCTTTCCAAAAATTTTATTCAAATCTCCATAAGTTTATGTTTAAAAGCAAAACGCGAACCATTTATAGCTCATCGAGGCCAAGATGTCTCTGATGAAAGAAATCAAAACACCTGAATTTAATCGAGCGCGTTTTATAAACAAGTTTCCAAAACTAGTGAGAACACAAAGATAAAGTCAATCACAGATTGATATCAACATAAATTCCCATCGAAAAAAGGAATTTTGTTTTACCTTTAAGTCCCTCCACTGCTTGGAAATTCTGAAACCGACGTCAATTGGTAGAAATCGATGACAAACTCATTTGTTTTTATTATTGATTTTTCTTGACTTTTACCGATTACATGTATTATTGATTTTTAATGGGAGAATTTTTTGCCTTTAAAATCGATTATAATCCCCTTATTTATTAAAATCAAGATACAACTGCAGGTGAAATGGAATGGGTAGTGTCAATGCAGAAGATGTAAGAAAGACAAAGGATATGTTACCAAGACTTGAAGAGGTGGAGAAAGGAAGACAAGCTGAAGGAAAAAAAACATGCAAGAAAAGATGGTCCTCCAGAATGCATAACTGTAGTCTTACTGAAGGAAGTCTTGCTCAAGTTAAACGTTACATTGAAGGCCAGTTCCAACAACAAAAAAATAACTTATTCTAAGAAGAATGAGGAAGCCTGACAGAAGATTAAGGACAGATCAGAATGTAACCGAGCACATATTAACATGTACTAATTATTCTTCAGCTCAAGTACGTGTAATACAGGTTCTGATAGCACAGGCCTATATGTATTTATGTTATTGATTTGGAGACTGGAAAAAGGAAGAAAGTGTGGTTATTTTGGGCTTATCTATATTATTTGACAGCTGTGTTTTCCTTACCAGTTGAACTAATATTTTTCATTAATACAATAGTTCTGTACTTGGAATGTACTGTAAACTTTCTGAACTCATTGTTGCTTTTGTGTTGATACTGAGCTCTTCTAAAACTGTTTTTGTTTCCATTTACTTCCATTACTACTTCCATTTGCCTGTGCATTCGTCTCGAAGATACAATGCAATTCATTTCAGCTGACCCTGAAGCTGAGTACGTATCCATCTAAAGCTAATCTAAACAGTGTCAGTTGTTAGTTTTATTATTGTTGTTATATTATCGTTACAGTATTGTTCTTGTTATTCTATTCGGTGCCAAACTGTAGCCATCATGGTGGTACATGTACATCTATGTTGGCAAGGCCAAGGAAAATAAAAGGAGCTGAGCGAGTTTTACCACAATTTCACTTAGTGCAAGTATTTTTATATTCATATATACCTTTTATTACTTTCAGTAAACGTATAAATAAATATTTTCCATCATATTTACGATGAATAATAGTAGTAATGTTGCTGTTTTGTTCTTTCTACACATTGTAAAGAAGAAATCAGCTATGAATAGAGTGTTGCAATTTTTCTGCCTTTATCATTTGCTTTGTTTTGCATATCGTTTTGTTTTTCTCGTGAATGTGAAAATTAACTCCATTATGTTACAAATGGTGAAGTAAATTTGTTTAATTGAAGAAGTACATTTTGTTCATTGTATATCGCTATTTTTATACCAAAACACAAACAAAGAACGTTTTCTGTTAGAAATCAATAAAATCATACGAAATTGATAATATTGATTTGGCACACTATATACTTTATACTTGTTTACAGATTTTAAAAGCTGTGAACTAAGCAAATTAGTCTCTGACATGTTTTCTGTAAGTAGCTTTGCTTGTATATAATTCACGCTGTTAAAATTTATTAATTGATCTTTACCAAGAATAGAACCCCATATTTTTTAGAAACTCTTGCTTTTTTCTGTTTGGCCATCTACTTTACTGCATCCTGTTTTATTTATACCAGACGACTTTAACATCTGAGACGTTACAGTAAATGTGTTCTGGTAACTTTAACTTCTCTAGCATAAAAATGGCCATTGCTACATGTATGATGATATTTTACACTTTCATGCCTCCTGTGTTAAGGTTGTAAAACATTATTTCAAAGTTAAAAAATTCAGTGAATTATACAGCTATAAGGGAACAGAGAAGATGAACTCATTCAGAGAGCACTTGCCCCCTGACAATGTGGTTTACATGTAGATTCTGTCAGTAAAATTAGTTTTGTAAACGGTTCATCGTGTAATTTTCCACTGTAATATAAACAGTCGACCAAACCCTTGTGTAATAACTTATATCTTAAGTATTCACAAGAGATGATTTTCCTTGTCATCTTCATATATAAATATGTACATGTATTTGATTTTCAGACTCGGTGACATTATTGCCTGAAGTATTTTATAGATTCTTATCTTTGCTCTATGTTGTTTTCAGGTTAATTATCAAAGACTCTGCCAGGAGGTTATCACATGCGTATCAAGAATTCAGTTTGTTAAACATTGTCAGGTGACTGGTGGAGGCCATCTTCTGATGAAGCTAAATAAGTCTTTAGTCACCAGTTCAGTAATTTACAATGTCATGCACCAAGTGGATCAGTTCAATAAATCAAGTGACAAACAGCCACTATCTATGTTATTGAATCCTTCTTTCTTGTGGAGTTCACTTGGTGAGGAACGGGAGAATTTAAACCTTGATCAGTTAAGAACAGTCCTTGTTTGTGAACACACTAAAGAACTTTTACAAGCTAATGGGTAAGTAATGAAAATAGTTCTTGATGTAACATATCAAACATGAGACACAATGTTTCATCACAAGATCAAACACTGAGAAGAGAGTTGAAAATACAATGCACAGCGGAGTATTTTTGACAAACTTTGATGAAATATTGTGTCGAATGTTTGATATTACTTCTGAAACAAAATGATTTTAGAAGGAGAAATTGAGGATGCAAAAATGAGGAGTGTTTCATCTGATTTCCAAACACTCATTAAACATTAACCCCTTCCCTACCAAGGACATACAGTGTATATATACATTCTGCTGTGTGGTCACTCAGTGACCCAGGACGTATATATACGTCCTCATATAAATTAAATCACCAAAAGCCCGGTTGTTCAAGTCGGCTTAGATAAATGAACTCCAGTCATTGAGAAAGGTCTGACACTAATTTATAAAGGCCGCTGACTAGACATACTCACTTGGCAGTTTTTTTTTGCTCAGTAATTGAGATTCAAGATGGCCACCAGTGATTTAGGGGTTGTGCAAACTTATCTTTCTGTTGGCCCTTAACCACTGAAAATCATGTTTTTATGCTTAAATTATATAGACTTCAGGATTTTATTCTTGGCTTGCACTTACATCATATCCTGTCATATGAAAATTCAGAAGCATTAAAAAACAGATTTCGATTCCAAAATGTTTATGGAATTGTAGACAGTTTAAAACTACACATCTGGGCCAAATTTTGAACTGCCAGAGCATTTCGTTCAAGAGTTATAGGCAAACGGGTATTAGACATTTTTAGTGAAAATGTATGGAGCGGCCATCTTGGTGTACCACTTTGGTACACCAACATGGCGGCCAAAACTTCAAAGTCATAATTACGCAGAAAATCTCATCACAAAAGATTGGATTCACTATAAGTTACATTAAATCGGCTTATAAACATCTATAATGCAAAAATAACCTTCAACTGGTTCAATTTTGTTTATTTTCATGGCTTATCTGAAATAGCATGATGAATTGCGTGACACATTTAAACCTTTACAAATCGGAAGCAAAACATTGTTAAAACCTGAAACTTTTTGTGAAGGATTGTAACACTGGTATCTACATGCCATGTTAAAAACAGCTTTGCAGAATGTAAAGTTTAGATTTTTTTAATTTTTATGATGTCATGTGCAAACCAAGAATTTGAAAAATTGATTCTTTAAGCCGATTTAAAAATTCATTGAAAATTCAAAATGGCCACCGGTTGATGGGTGTTGGTGGGTGTATTTGGCTCTGGTAGGGAAGGGGTTAATTTCCTTTGTATTTTCTTCATGAATAATTTATGAGTTTGTGAAATATATTACAAACTAATGGGTGAGTAATGAAATAGTTCAGTGGGTGAGTAATGAAACAGTTCAATGGCATGGGCATAGCCAGGGTAGGGTTTCGGGGATGCGTAGTACGGGTATTCTGTGTATTCGAGCCTGCAATTTTTTTAATGAGCCTGCGATGTGGGATTCAGCGCTGTTTGAACTTTTAAACTTTCTTTGTTTGCTTTTGGCTACCTGATTTAATAGTAACAATGACAAACTTTATTAATTTCCCTTGGAGACTAACCCTTACCTTCAGAACAATTTACATGGAAGTAATAAAATATATATTAATGTATAAAAGCTAAAAAAATATGTATCTAAAAAGTTCCTTAATGAATCATACATAAAAAGGTAAAAAAAACAACAGCCTACACACTTAAGAATTCAACAAACAATTTAAATGGCCTAAAAATCTCCCGCTCATATTTTATCTACTACTTAAACTGCCTTCAAAATGCACCAGATGCAGTTTCAGACAACCTAATTTTTCAAATTTTCCTGGGGAGGAAATACCCCTAGTTCCCTCTAAAAACTCATACCTAATGCGCCTTCAATGCTCTCGCGAGCCTTAGAACCCCCTCCCTTACAAATAGTGGCTACACCTCTGAATGGGTGAGTAATGAAACAGTTGCTTTACAAGCTAATGGGTGAGTACTGTAAATAGTTCTTGACGTATATTAATTTATAAAATAGTAAACATAACAAGCGGCCTCCATATTAGGGGGTAATTAATTTTGTATTAATTTAATATATAATAATTTCATTGTCTCATTTCAAAAACTATCCCCTCAACCTGTTACATTTTATTATCATACTTCTGTTTAAAAACTTTGGCTTTTGGGACCACACCCCTCCTACTTCCTCCCCACTTCCTCCCCTTCAGAATTTCCAGTGAACTTCCTTTGGGGTACTGGATAAAATAACACAGTTTTGAGTGGAAATCTGTAAATATAATGTACTCAAATGATGAGGCATGAAAATGTGCACCAGTTTTACCAATTAAACCATATCATTGTACTACAGCATGTGTCACTAGAGGCTAGTCATTTAAGATGATAATATTACTGTTTAAGTATGTATCTTTTACTATTATGTAATTTTATTATTTATATCTCTTTAATATTGCAGTGTTTTTGTAAAATCAACACCAACTAAACCTCCAAACATTCACACCAGCAAACAACAAATATTTCACATCTTTGCTCCATCATTTACCTCAGCTGATGCCTGGACAGATATTGATCTTGACAGAAAAGCTAAAGAACTTGGCAATGTCTTAAAAAACTGCAAATATAGCAAACAAGTTGAATCAGTCAGATCTGAGACTGCAAATTCTAGTAATCAGGCTTCAGTTAGCAAGTTACACAGTTGTGATTATGATAGAGATGAATGTGGAATGTGGATGTGGAAGATTTTTGCAAAGATATTAACAAACAGGCTTCAGGTAAGGATGGAAATAAATAATTAGTCATAATATGAATGATGAGTGTGGAGAGAAAGGGACTCAGTAAAAAAAATTCTGTGTTCCAGATGGGATTTAAACCCATGACCTTCCGTATTCTAGTCGGATGCTCTAACCACTGAGCTTCTGAGAACTCTGGTGATGAGCAACAGTCAAATGTGGGCTACACATGGATTGGATCACCCAACCACAAGTATGCCAATGAACACATCTTTCTCTCCACACTCATCATTCATATTCATATATATATACATGTATTTCAATTGTTTATGTGACTGCACAATGCAGTTATTCATATATTTCCTTAATGTACTATTGATAATTTTATATCAGTCACAAGAGCAGCTTCCATATTGTCCAAGTGACATTAATAACAGTCATGTCCCAATCAAGATTTTCACATGGACTCTACAGTCCTGTCTTCATGATAGCTCTGAACAGTAAATCCTGAATCACTGGCAATCTACATTCTGAATCCCTTGTTTTTCACACTCATCTGCTAAAGTGCATGTAATTGAACAACATGCAAGAATCGCTCAACATGTAAAAACAAAAAATAATATTTTATCCAGGGTGCCCACATCTTTGTTTTTCAGTGGGGCTCTGCAAATTATAAATCTGAAAAAGTTAAAAATTAAAAAATTATGCGAAAAACAACTGAAGGTCCTTTCAATTTGTTTAAAAACTAGAAATACGTGTCTCGCAGAACCTCGCGAAGCTCGGGGGAGGATGCACTGCAAAATTTTAGCGATGAGGGCCTTTTTGAAGTTTGTGAGTGCTATCTCCCAAAATTAACCTGTTCCCTTTACATACTTCTGTAGCTGTTGTTCTATGTACTGTGTATCAAATAATTGCTAATTCAATTCACTATTCGCTTGAATGGTTGAGATTGCAGGCGTTAATAGGATACAGGTCATGAGAATTACGAAATTGATTACAAAAGTTAAACATGAATATTCAAGATGAAGCAACATATTCTTTGCAAATATCATAAGCAATGTATGCGAGAAAATCAATAATGATCAATTTACAGCATGTACTAAGACAATAGTTTCCAGTGTTTGAGTACTAATTTTTTATATTGAAAAATATCCTTAAAGGATCTGCCTGTCAGTTGTGCAGCTACTTGAAATCTTTTTTTTTTTTTGCAAAAGGTAGATTAAAGAATAATTTATGGAGGGTTGCATATAAGCTTAAGATTACTTGCCTTTAAATGTTGGTTGTTTCAATTGAAGAGCATTAAAGAGCGGATTAAAGTGCGGTGATTTGAGCTAGATTTCTTAATCGTTCTTCTTTGAGCCTTTCCTGTAATCAGTGCTTGCTCTCGTTGCGTCTATAAACAGAATAATTTTGTCTCACACTTCCAGTCGGTGTCGCCTCTTCTGATCGGTTTCGTTCAGAATTCTAATGGAGGCATTTGGTCAGGCTGTTCGAAGTCTTTGTAATCGATGCTGTCGTTGTTTATTCGTTGCTCGATCGCGTTGAATTTCAAGTCGCCGTTCTCGCTCCAGCGGAGTTTCGGTGGTTAATCTTCTCGAGAAAGGATTTCAAGCCACTTGTTCAATCCAGCGTTGTTGTATTTGCTGTTCTTTCTCATTTGCATCAGAAATTGGTCGTGTTTCACCGAGAGCAGGGGGGGTTGGAAGCCTATCCCATGATGCAACGCAACGAGTTACTGGCGACATTTGAAGCGAATAAACAAACTTTTTGCAAAATCTCATATTTCGGTGATTTTGCCGGTTGTCTCATTTTATGGTTTTAATTATGGGAGACTTGGGAATCAGAGAAATAGTTCGTTGGTAACAGAAAAGAACTACAATCCAAGAATTTCATTTATATTTCTAAGTTTAATCCTCGTTTCTCATCCTTAGAAAATATCATTTTCCGCTCGCAGGAAAATGGCGATCATCCCCGAAAATACCAGGAAAGTGCAGTTGTACCTCCTTCTCAATCGAAGCATCACTAGCATTTTAACATTAATAACGTATTCCTTAATATCATAACGACTTAAAACATCAGATCCCTCCAGATCCCTCCAGGTTTTTCAAGCTGAATAAAACCATCATGCATCATCATGCTTTGAATTGACGGCGAGCTGATTTAGGAAATTCGCGCACGTTTGCAGAGTTGAATATGAAAATTCTTTGAGAAATAAAACGAATTTAGACCGAAGCAAGTTCAAGTAAATGAGTATAAAAAGGGTTACATTGTATTTCCAAAAGCCGTCTTGAACAAAGGTTATAGCGGAAAAAATCTTGGCAAATGCATCAGTGCGGAAAGCTCAAATCAGTACAAAACACGCAGCAAAATTAAATATATGCGCGCGCTATATCGCGCGCTATATCGCGCGTACAAGCCAGCTGTACGCGTCAGTTACAGTTTTTCCTGGCATCAGAACTACTGTGTCTAGCTAAAACCGTGGATAAAACAAATAGCTATTAAGAGAAGAAAATTTTTCCCAAAGGTTTTCAGTTTTTTAGAGCACTTATTTGGTTAACACAGTGCAAGAGTGTCGTCATATGCGTGGACAAGCAGTTGGATGCTTACGCGTTCAAGCGCGCGCAAATTTCGTTTATCGTGTCATCCTTCAAACAAATTTTCGAAAGCATGTATCTGTTCGTTGCAAAAGAAGTTTTCTTGACATTGCAAATCCTGACAAAAGAAGACCGACAGACAAGAGGCCTTGAAAATGGTGTCTTGACAGCCACTGGTTGCCTCGGCGATCAGTGGCAAATGCGAGGTCACGTGATGAGACATTATGGGATAGGCTTCCAACCCCCCCCCCCCCCCTGCACCGAGAGTAAACACTTTTCACTTTTTCACGACGATGAGTAAACGTCAGCCCGGCCGCCCCATGAATAAACATGAGAGCGCGCCATTGTCAGCGGTCGCGATTTTTGTTGCTAGGCAACTGCACGACATCTTCAGTATATATATATAAACTTTTCGCTCGATTGCGCGCGGCTCAGCTCCCGAGACCCGAGCACCCGAGCGGCCTTCGGCCGCCAAATTTATTAACCTCGCTACGCTCGGGCCTTCGGCCCTCGCTTCGCGAGGAATTAAAAATGCGAGTTAGTATTGCTCGCAGACTCTTCTAAAATGCTCCATTTGGTAAGTCTTTGATTAAACTGCATTGTTTGCCAAGTTTCTTTGAACTCTAAAAAAAGGAGTTAATAATAATTTATAATTTAAAGTGATGCACAGTAGCAGAGACAAAGTGATAACAAATTGTTATATTTATTGTTGAAAGTCTTTCTTCATTGTTTCATGTATCATCTACATGTAAGCCATCTAAGGCCATTATTGTCAACAAAATAAATAAAAAAATTAATAGTAACCAAGATCTAATCTACAGTAATGAAGGCAACATGAACCATGTAATCAAATGGTTTTCATAATAATATTATTATAAATTTATTTTAAAATAGTGTTGACTTTTTCTTTTGCTTGTTTTGACAGATTTTTGCAACAGATCAAAAGGTATGACAGCTATTGTAACATTTATTTAATCCTCAATAAATTTATAACATATTTTATCAAATCAGTGAGGCCTTCCAAGGGGGGTTCTGGTGTCGCTTAGTCGCTTGTTTTCGAGCCAGCCTGTCGCCTGTTTCGTTAGGGAAAATGTCGCTGTCGTATTTTGTCGCCTTCTCTAGCTAAAAAATTCATAAAATGTCGCTCTTTTTCTGTCAGTTCCTGTCGGCTGTCGGTGTTTTGGAAAAAGATTGTCGACAGATTTTGAGGTCATGTCACCTGTCGGTAAAACCCCTTGGAAGGCCTCATCAGTGTGTATCTTGTAGTCTACAAAACTGTCTTTATTTTTTCAAGTTAATTAAATTTCAGTGGTATTCGTTTCTTGTAAACAGTCACTCTGTCGTGTCCACTCCTTAAGGATTTAGCAAAGCTGGATCTTGTTGGAAAAAGGGTAAGTTGCATGAGTCTAAATATTTACAATTTTAAGTGGATTGATTGACAGTCTGGAGTTACAGTAATGCACATTTTAACTGGCCAAATCAAATTTTATTGGCAGGAACAGTTAATTAATGTTCTAAGGAATTTGTTATTTATGTTTTAGCATTATGTAGATTGACTACTTAAAGATAAAACTTTGTGTCATGTGTTAGAGTTTTTCTTTTCAAAAGCCTTGTAAATTGAGGTTAACCTAAGTGTGCCAAGAGGGAAAGTATGACCTTTAGGAGGGTTACTCCCAGCATTATGTCGTCAGTACCCATCTATTCACGTGAGACACAGGTAGGTAAGACAATGTGGGCACAGTTTCTTGTCATTAAGGAAACAAAACAAATTAAAGGCAGAGACTGGGTGCCAATGGATAGCAAATAAATAAAAGGGTTTATAGCTTCTAAAGAAACTCTCACTCCAAGAGATAACCACTTTGTTGTGGTCAGAGGCTTGTGCATGTCCCAGTAGAGCTATGCCAGTGGAAGCATAGCCTCCTGGTGGGGTCATCCAAGCCAAACAGGTTGAAGGGTAGGGGTCAGACTAAGTGCAATCCACTGGTCATCCAAGCTGAGGGCTGGGTGCAGGGCTAACAATCCTGCCTGTAAAAAAACCTACTGTTACAGAAACTGAAAACGTTGACAATGATACAAACCAAACCAGGGCTGGACCTGCTGAGACTAACATGGTGCTCTTGGGTCAAAGCCTGCTGGGAACCCAAAGGCTGATGGACCCCATAGTAGCTCCCAAACAACAGACAAACATTGACAAACAGCAGCAAAAAACATGGCGTGTTAGGCAGACAACATGAGGGTCTTATGCGCCTTCTGGTGCAGAAAAAGGAAAGGTTAACTTAAGTTAAGGTTCTAAAGGAACAGTGGTGCTGCATTCATGGAGGAGTGCAAAAAAGGTACATCACCTACACAAAGTGCATTCTTTTCTTTGTTCATAAATAATATTATGTTTGAATTTGTCATGACCCATTTGTGAATGTAGAAAAGACCTTTGTGTATATTACAACATCTGGAGCTCCACCTTTTGTTGTCAATTGCAACTTTGCTGCTCTCCTTTGTATTTTCAGACAACAAGTGCAGACATTTTACTGCATGTGGCAAGCTGTCGAAGAATGTTTATTCAACAGCAGGTTAGCACAGTGTGGCAGATGGCCTCTGAGAGTCCACTATCAACTAACCAGGTATAGAGTATCCCACACCACATGGCACACCACACACCACACACATGCATCACACGCCATGCACCATG
Source organism: Cladopsammia gracilis (assembly GCA_022457155.1). Taxonomy (NCBI): domain Eukaryota; kingdom Metazoa; phylum Cnidaria; class Anthozoa; order Scleractinia; family Dendrophylliidae; genus Cladopsammia; species Cladopsammia gracilis. The sequence goes on along the minus strand of JAJGOT010000663.1, from coordinate 309,698 downwards.
CACCACACACCATGCACCACACACATGCACCACACACATGCACCACACACCACACACATGCATCACACACCACACACATGCACCACACACCACACACATGCATCACACACATGCACCACACACCATGCACCACACACCACACACCATGCACCACACACATGCACCATGCATCACACACATGCACCACACACCATGCACCACACACATGCATCACACACCACACACATGCATCACACACATGCACCACACACCACACACATGCATCACACACCACACACCATGCACCACACACATGCACCACACACCACACACATGCATCACACACATGCACCACACACCATGCACCACACACATGCATCACACACATGCACCACACACCATGCACCACACACCACACACCATGCACCACACACATGCACCACACACCACACACATGCATCACACGCCATGCACCATGCACCACATACCACACACAGTCAATCAGTCAATCATCCCTTTACATTCAAACTGTACAGGTTCACTGTATCCCTGAGTTGCTTCTGGACAGTCAATCATCTCTTTACATTCAAACTGTCCAGGTTCACTGTATCCCTGAGTTGCTTCTGGACAGTCAATCATCTCTTTACATTCAAACTGTACAGGTACACTGTATCTCTGAGTTGCTTCTGGACAGTCAATCATCCCTTTACATTCAAACTGTCCAGGTTCACTGTATCCCTGAGTTGCTTCTGGACAGTCAATCATCCCTTTACATTCAAACTGTACAGGTTCACTGTATGCCTGAGTTGCTACTGGACAGTCAATCATCTCTTTACATTCAAACTGTACTGTTTCACTGTATCCCTGAGTTGCTTCTGGACAGTCAATCATCCCTTTACATTCAAACTGTCCATCCAGGTTCACTGTATCCCTGAGTTGCTTCTGGACAGTCAATCATCCCTTTTCATTCAAACTGTCCAGGTTCACTGTATCCCTGAGTTGCTTCTGGACAGTCAATCATCCCTTTACATTCAAACTGTTCAGGTTCACTGTATCCTTGAGTTGCTTCTGGACAGTCAATCATCTCTTTACATTCAAACTGTCCATCCAGGTTCACTGTATCCCTGAGTTGCTTCTGGACAGTCAATCATCTCTTTACATTCAAACTGTCCAGGTTCACTGTATCCCTGAGTTGCTTCTGGACAGTCAATCATCTCTTTACATTCAAACTGTCCAGGTTCACTGTATCCCTGAGTTGCTTCTGGACAGTCAATCATCCCTTTACATTCAAACTGTTCAGGTTCACTGTATCCCTGAGTTGCTTCTGGACAGTCAATCATCTCTTTACATTCAAACTGTCCAGGTTCACTGTATCCCTGAGTTGCTTCTGGACAGTCAATCATCCCTTTACATTCAAACTGTACAGGTTCACTGTATCTCTGAGTTGCTGGTGTACAAGTCAATCATCCCTTTACATTCAAACTGTCCAGGTTCACTGTATCCCTGAGTTGCTTCTGGACAGTCAATCATCCCCTTACATTCAAACTGGTGCAACTGGCATGAAAAGGTCTAACATTAAGCTGACCTTGGTTATGTCAGTGATCTGTGAAACTGATGGGTTTTTTATTGTCATTGTGTTAAATTTCAATGAAAGTGCTTTGTTTTGGGTATACAATGTTTATGCAAGTTTATGCCTCTTAATAATTTACTTTATTATTTTGGATTCTTCAGTTCTTTTTCGCTCATGGGCTTGTGACAATAAACAAGGATGGAGAAAAAATTCAATATCCCCTTGATGCAATGGATCTTCTAAGGTACAAAGAAATTCCTTGTTTTATTTATATGGTACATGTATATTTGTTCCTTGCTCTTAGAGTCTTCTCAGATTATTAATTTATTTTTTACTTATATTGGTGATGACCCTTGTTTTATATGTAGTACATTATAATTTTAAGAGACAGTATTATTGTACTTAGCTATTGTATTTATATAATTATAATAAATTTTAATATATTCATTAATAGTCCTGTAAATATGTAATTCAAACTTGGGGGCTGCAGATGAGTTTATAATTAAAATTAACCATTCATTCACTAAAATTAACCATGTGATAATTTATCTACTGTTCTGTTGCATGCTTAAATTACTTCTGCAGAATACGTGAACAACAACTAAGGGAGTCTTATGTTTTGAAATATGGTGACAGAGTAGATGGTAAG
>JAJGOT010000663.1:0-302500 GCA_022457155.1 Cladopsammia gracilis | reverse complement strand
GTCCCTTACACTGGGTAGTTTGTGGGTAACCTGTGGTATACTATCATCTATGCAAACAAGGTAACTAAATAGTCCCTTACACTGGGCTGTTTGTGGGTAACCTGTGGTATACTATCATCTATGCAAACAAGGTAACTATTAAATAGTCCCTTACACTGGGTAGTTTGTGGGTAACCTGTGGTATACTATCATCTATGCAAACAAGGTAACTATTAAATGGTCCCTTACACTGGGCAGTTTGTGGGTAACCTGTGGTATACTATCATCTATGCAAACAAGGTAACTATTAAATAGTCCCTTACACTGGGTAGTTTGTGGATAACCTGTGATATACTATCATCTATGCAAACAAGGTAACTATTAAATAGTCCCTTACACTGGGTAGTTTGTGGGTAACCTGTGGTATACTATCATCTATGCAAACAAGGTAACTATTAAATAGTCCCTTACACTGGGTAGTTTGTGGATAACCTGTGATATACTATTGGTCATATACAGGGTCATTGCTATACAGAGCTGAACCTTGAGTGGTGGCACTGATAGTGTCTTGCCTGTTCACTTCATTGCATTAGGGAGATCAGATGGCTTACCGGTGGAGTGTATAATTCATTACATTAGGGAGATCAGATGGCTTACCGGTGGAGTGTATAATTCATTACATTAGGGAGATCAAATGGCTTACCGGTGGAGTGTATAATTCATTACATTAGGGAGATCAAATGGCTTACCGGTGGAGTGTATAATTCATTGCATTAGGGAGATCAGATGGCTTACCGGTGGAGTGTATAATTCATTGCATTAGGGAGATCAGATGGCTTACCGGTGGAGTGTATAATTCATTACATTAGGGAGATCAGATGGCTTACCGGTGGAGTGTATAATTCATTACATTAGGGAGATCAGATGGCTTACCGGTGGAGTGTATAATTCATTGCATTAGGGAGGCCAGATGGCTTACCGGTGGAGTGTATAATTCATTACATTAGGGAGATCAGATGGCTTACCGGTGGAGTGTATAATTCATTACATTAGGGAGGCCAGATGGCTTACCGGTGGAGTGTATAATTCATTGCATTAGGGAGATCAGATGGCTTACCGGTGGAGTGTATAATTCATTACATTAGGGAGGCCAGATGGCTTACCGGTGGAGTGTATAATTCATTACATTAGGGAGATCAGATGGCTTACCGGTGGAGTGTATAATTCATTACATTAGGGAGGCCAGATGGCTTACCGGTGGAGTGTATAATTCATTACATTAGGGAGGCCAGATGGCTTACCGGTGGAGTGTATAATTCATTACATTAGGGAGGCCAGATGGCTTACCGGTGGAGTGTATAATTCATTACATTAGGGAGGCCAGATGGCTTACCGGTGGAGTGTATAATTCATTACATTAGGGAGGCCAGATGGCTTACCGGTGGAGTGTATAATTCATTACATTAGGGAGGCCAGATGGCTTACCGGTGGAGTGTATAATTCATTACATTAGGGAGATCAGATGGCTTACCGGTGGAGTGTATAATTCATTACATTAGGGAGGCCAGATGGCTTACCGGTGGAGTGTATAGAGTGTTTTCACTCACGTGACGGGCGGCCATATTGGAGTGCTGAAACAATAGCAAATGTTTGAATAAGAATAGAGGTTAAGTCCCATAGGATTCGTTTGGGACACCAATATGACCGCCATTTCTTTGTTTTGGGACACCAATATGGCCGCCGTGACTTCACGTGAAAACACTCTATAATTCATTAGATCAGAAAGTTTAAGGGTATTTTTATCCAGACCTACAATAGGCGACAATATTGTTGACACATTGTCATTTTGAACCCTCATTTTGTTCGGGACGAGAGGCATTTCAGCCCCACCCTCCTAATTCCCCACCCCCACCCCCCCAGACAATGTTGTGTATCGTTTCGTCAGGTCTATCGCTACAATCCTACAACATTGGATGGGGGGACGGGGGTTAATGCGGCAGAGTGTAGTAAAAGGAAAGATACAGTGATAAGTATGTCACGAAAACTGTTTTTGTTATAGAGTGTGTCAACTATTTTTGTCGCCTATTGTCCGATATACAAAAATTGTTATTTAGACATTCATGGTAAGGCAAGGGCGCTGTCTCTTGCTTAAATTATTATTTTGGGGACTTTCTGCTATATCACACAACAGACTTTCATAGATGACCAAATTTGACGATTATTTGTAGAAATGAAATTCGCTGTGTTATAAGTAAAACACGCAAATGCGTCAAGAGCCTCACTAATGTCAAAGCGAGAAACAGATACGTAACTATATGGTATATGCGTAGCAGATGTGTTGCTTAGTTGCCAGTTGCATGTAACTGAATTTATTAGCATTTTTCAAACAAGATAAAAGATAACATGGACTTGCGAATTCCTTCTCTTTTTTGCAAGTGGCAAGAACACCATTGTGTTTATTACGGAACGGCTTGCTTAACGGAAAGGAAACTGAAATGATGACGGTTCTTTTGAAGATCTTTCGGTTTCATGTTGAACTTTCGCAATAACAGCAAAATAAATGTCTTCTTGTGCAAAATTTCCTTAAACAAGAAAGCAGTAAAGAAGATGTCTCGAATAACCACGATTTGCCACAATTTACCACGCTTTACCATGTTGAAATAAAAAACTGCTTTAGTAATGTTCTATTGTTTACCATGGTAAATCGTGGTTAATTGTGGTAAAGCGTGGAATTTCAAAAGATAGACACATATTTCCCCTTTTAAAGGCTGATTTTATAACAGAATGAAAGATTGAACATATTTCATGTTCTAAATTCGGGTTTGATACATGAATTTTGCGAGAAATGAATAAGAATTTGTTGCAAATGCCACATCAAGTGACAGTAATTTGATATGTCACGCGCGCGTGTCACGCTGTGTTACAGCGTTGTACTCAGTCTGCAAGAAACTTTGGTAAATTTTTAAGGCGGCCTCTTCCATTGTTCGCTTTACGGTAAAATTCCCCTCTTCTTTCATTAAAGAGAAAATCTGTCGAAGGAATGGCCGCTCTACACGGGGACTCAACTTTCTTGGCCGGCCTGGTCGCTCATTCTTGTGGTGGACTTTGTTACATTGGCCCTTTTTCAGACTTTTTAAAATCTGATTTTCTGAAGACCTTCAAACGTATCATTCGTCGATCATTTACTTCAGTCTTAACCCTTTGTATTTTCGTGCAATGCACCCAAAGGCACGAGTTTCTTCGTCAATTTTACCAGCGAAGACCATTTTGCCTCGCTTTATTCATGTGCTTAAGACTATTATAACATCGCCATAAAATTCGATAAACGGCTGCAATGAGAATGTAATTAATCAGCTATTAACGCCGTTCGCATGAATCAAAACATCGGACAGTGCAGATTAATATTTATAATAACCGATTAATTTCCTCGCACTTTTGGGAAGAAATAGCACATTTCTTACTTCATACAATAGGCGACAATATTGTTGACACATTGTCATTTTGAACCCCATTTTGTTCGGGACGAGAGGCATTTCAGCCCCACCCTCCTAATTCCCCACCCCCACCCCCCCAGACAATGTTGTGTATCGTTTCGTCAGGTCTGTCGCTACAATCCTACAACATTGGATGGGGGGACGGGGGTTAATGCGGCAGAGTGTAGTAAAAGGAAAGATACAGTGATAAATATGTCACGAAAACTGTTTTTGTTATAGAGTGTGTCAACTATTTTTGTCGCCTATTGTAGGTTTGATGGCTATGAAAGCAGAGACAATATTTTAACGCTTGACTCATTTGCAGATTTGTTGCTTCTTGTTCACCTTGAACCATAAGTTTAGTTCTTATTATGGAAGAGTACACATTCTTGGGGTAAGTGAGCACGAACTCTTAAACAGAAAGTTCTTTGGGAACTACTGAACTTTTATTTCAAGTTAGAACCATCTTATACAAAATAATAAACAGCACCACAGGAACATTCATTTAAATTGTCACTCTTGAGGTTTCACCCCTAGAACCTTCATTTGCAGACTTACAAACATAGTTTCATCAACAGATACCCAAGCCACACCCATCAGGCACACCAGAAATGTGTCTTACACAGGTGTACCAATCTAATTTAAACGGTAGTTCATGTGGACAAAACGCGATGTGTAACCACAAGCTTACCAATCTTCGGGTGGTGGTCTCCTGACAAGATATTCATGTGGTTCTGGGGCTTTTTCAGTTGGAAAGTCTTCAGAAAATCTTTGCTAAACTTTGGGAGATCTTCCTCGAGTGACCATCGGTAGCTGTTCGGTATTCTTGAGTGACCATCAGTAGCTGTTCGGTATGCTCGAGTGACCATCGGAAGCTGTTCGGTATGCTCGAGAGACCATCGGTAGCTGTTCAGTATGCTCGAGTGACCATCGGAAGCTGTTCGGTATGCTCGAGAGACCATCGGTAGCTGTTCAGTATGCTCGAATGACCATCGGAAGCTGTTCGGTATGCTCGAGAGACAATCGGTAGCTGTTCGGTATGCTCGAGTGACCATCGGTAGCTATTCGGTACCTTTGTTTATTCTGAGTGACTCAAAAATAGAATTAAGGTGTTTCCCTCCAGTTTCCATGCAGCCGCACCGACCATTTTTAAGCGGCCGTTTAACTAATTTTCCTTTATTGAATTAGTATGAAACTTACACAAAATATTGTACTTAGTTTGAAGTTTATAAGATTGTAATAATTTTGAAAATCGGATTTAAAATTGCGGAGATAAACGAGAAACATTGAAATCACTTGAGCCTAAATTCCGAGCGATTGCGATGGCATCTAGAAAAATCAAAACTATTACGATAAACTATGACATATGGCAAACAAAATATCTAAAAATTAGAAACTTTTGTCAAGCCGATTTTCAGTAAATCAGGAAAACATTTCCAACTTATGATTTTGCATGTGTATGAGCACATCAATAAGTTCCTCAATCAAGCTTATAAAAGTTTAATTTCTCAATCTCAAATTTACGCCAAAATGTGTGTTTAGAGTATGAGATGACACTATGAAATTTTGAAAGCGTTTCTCGTTTTAGTTTTGGAGATTCAATTATCTATAGGAAACCATAGTTTTTTTGACTGAGTCCTTGATATTGTAGTTTTAGCGCTTTTCTATATATTTCACAAACCGCGAGATAGATTTTTTTAAACCTTTTTTAGTCGTTTCTTTATAATATGAACAATATTGTCTCGAAGTTTCATCTTGATTGAAACATTGCAACATGGTCAAATAAAATAATAAAGTTCACCCAAAACGCGATTGAGACTTCGTGCTTTGATTGCACGGTTGAAGGCGCATAAAGACGCTTTAATTAATTAATTCAGGTGAAGCGCAACGCATTTCTGCGTGACCATCATGATTTGCGGAGTAACATTAGGGGCTGTGTTCCACGTTATTTTTATCGTTCCCACGAATTTAAGTGGGACGTGTATTTGAAAGCAGGTTTTTTATTCGCATTTGACGTGCAAACTTTCAAAGTTTCATCTCATACACTAAACACACATTTTGGCGTAAATTTGAGATTGAGAAATTAAACTTTTATAAGCTTAATTGAGGAATTTGTAGATGTGCTCATACACATGCAAAATCACAAGTTCGAAATGTTTTTCTGATTTACTTAAAATCGGCTTGACAAAATTTTCTAATTTTTAGATATATTTTTGTTTGCCATATGTTATAGTTTATCGTAATAGTTTTGATTTTTCTAGATGCCATCGCAATCGCTCGGAATTTAGACTCAAGCGATTTCAATTTTTCTCGTTTATCTCCGCAATTTTAAATCCTATTTACAAAATTGTTACACTTTTATAAACTTCAAACTTTGTACAATATTTTGTGTAAGTTTCATTCTAATTCAATAAAGGAAAGTTAGTTAAACGGCCGCTCAAAAATGGTAGGTGCGGCTACACGGAAACTGGAGGGAAACACCTTAAGCGTTTTAGTTTGGAGGAACGTTTTTGTCATGCATCAAATTGCCAAGAAAACACAAGGAAGAAACACAACATTCAAACAGTTTTCGATGTGAAAAGTCTAAATATCGCTTTTAGAGTTTAGGCTTAGTAATCGATAATTACCGATGCGGTAGCATTTAACTGATTGAAAGCACAGTCTACCACCCCAGCTGAGAATGGTTAGCCTGTGTTCTAATGCAAAACTGAATGCAAGGCTGGCACTACAGCAAAGGGCAGATTTATTAAATTGCCAATATTTCGACTAATAGAACTAGTTCTTCCCCAGGGCCAGGGCTATACTGATAGAAAACATTGTAACGGCTCCTAAAATTTGAAAAATACATAGTTATAAATGATTGGCTAATACATGACATGTAGACAGCGCACTTGTAAACATAACATAAAAATAACATATGACATATAGTGTATGACACAAAACTGAGTTCAGCGTTCGTTCCTTCGGTTAATGCCTTTTTGTGTGTGTGTGTTCTAATACATGTAGAAGTGCAAGCAAATGCTAGGCCATACATTAACAATCCAATGAGCGTGAATTTTCTATTATTTATCTCTAGGAATCTCGACATCACCTTTTTCCCACAATGTTTGCAAGACTTTATCTCATGAAGGCTCTTCAACAGGTCAGTAATAAATATTGTGCCATCACTGAGCCCAGAATGCAACACAAACCCACAGAGATGGTTTGTTAATACAGCGGTCCAAATTACTTGACACCTGTCCAAATTAACGAGTTATTTTGTGCAGTTTAATATATGAAAAATTTATACATGAACACGCTGGTTTAAGTCGAATAAAATACCATCTACAAAAATTTTGACCGCCCTACCACTGACTGGACAGCATACCAAGTTACTACAGCAGTACGTCATGTGAACCTTTAGTTTGCTGATCATGTGACTCAGCAGGATCGAGGTCGTCTTTTAGTCTGACCCCTCTCCTTTTGCCATTTTTTTTTTACTCGCGCAAGTCCCTGTCCTTTTTTCTAATCAGGTAACTTTGGCTTCTTATTAAGAGCCTAAACATAGTTTTCTTTTTACAGATATTTCTGACCTTTGGCCTCTTATTAAGAGCCTAACTACAGTTTTCTTTTTACAGATATTCCTGACCTGCCTAAAGCTCCTGAATGTCAGTTCCTTGAACCAAATGTAAACAGCAGTAGTTCCTGTGACAGTAGCCCATCAGCTTCCTCGTTTACAACCTCGTTCCCAGGGTCTCTCTTCTTCCCGCCCCCTGGAGCGATGGGACGGGAAGTTGAAGACCTTGGGAACGAGGTTGCCTCGTTTAAAGGATAACAAAGGCCGTTAAGCCTTCATTCGTTAAATATGCATAAGTTTAACTATAAGTTTATATTTTTTATGTCCATATTTTTTTGTTTACGCAATATAATTAGTTATTGCAAATGAAAATGTTTATTTGCCTGACTGTAAGATTTGGAGACACAAATAAAGTTCTCTTCATCATCATTTGGTCATTGATTCATTCCTTCTTTTCTTCAAGAAAATAAGGTCACAAACTGAACAAACCTTAGTTCTTAGCTATGAATTGCAATTCGAATGCTTGGCACTCACATGATCAGGTTGTCTAAATAAAAAGACGAACCATTTTAAGTGTTCACATCCTTGATAAGAAATGTTTGGAAGCCCCAAAATAGTGTAGAGGTGTGGTGGGAGGGTGATAGACTGTTGGCATCTGGTCTTTGTTTCTCCGGGGGATCCTTAGAGCGGTAAGCTAATAATTAAACAAATTAAAAGACGATCTGTACTCATACATTGGCCTTCTTCTTGAGATATAAAACTAATAAAACGATAGAGACTGTTAGAGGAAAGTGAAAACACCAAACTCTTGCTCATATAAACGCCGACATAAGAAGTCTTCGTAACAGGCGCCCCCTAATTATACAGGCTTTTTTATGCTACCCCAGTCCTAAATTCTTTTATTGTTGTTTCCCTCACCTTGTGTTGCTTAATTTTGTTCAAAAGGAACATCGGACTTGGGTGGCTATAGACAAGTTACTCTACACTCGGCAAATTAATCCCCAGTCGCCTGAGATTTCTCTGAACAATTTGGTTTTATCGACTGAGTAGCCACCGTAAAAAGATTCGAGAAAGCTGACGTTTCGAGCGCTAGCCCTTCTTCGGAGCGAATCAAGGGATTGTGGGTAGTGTGTGGTTTATATAGTAGGTGGAGCTCCGCTATTGGTGGAAATTTGGTGACGTGAAAAGCAAGTGTAAATTAGTTGAATGAAAAGCGTTCGTGAATTCCGTGGGGTTTGAGAGTGCCGATTCGAAAGATGATTTTTTGTTCTAAATTTTTACGGCTTTCTGTGTTGCCCTTGTGTAGGGAAACGCCACAGATTGTCATGTGTTGTTTAGAATGGTTAGCAAGATTGAAATGACGCGCGACTGGTTTGGATGCGTCTTTGTCATTTTTTTCAACGTTGAAAAAAATGACAAAGTAACTAATTTACACTTGTTTTTCACGTCACCAAATTTCCACCAATAGCGGAGCTCCACCTACTATATAAAGCACACACTACCCACAATCCCTTGATTTGCTCCGACGAAGGGCTAGCGCTCGAAACGTCAGCTTTCTCGAATCTTTTTACGGTGGCTAATTTACCTTATCGACTAAGTCAATAAAACCAAATTCTTGTGCTTCACTCCCACCGACGAGCACCACAGTTCCTCAAGAAACTAACCCCATTCATTTGAGATTTCTCTGGTTTCATTTTCCCTAGATGAAAAGGTCACACAAAGGTTCCTCGAAGGAAATCACTGCTAAGCACGTTTCACAACTCTCCGTCACTTATGATTAACGGTGCACCTTTAACTCAAGTTACTTCTACGAAATCTCTAGATGTTCATATTGATCAGACTCTAACTTGGAATGTCCATATTGAGAATTTATGTAAGAAAATCGCGTCTGGCATTGGAGCGTTGAAGAGAGTGAGGTCTTTTGTTCCACACGAGACTCTCCGATCAATCTTTATGTCTTTAGTGCAGCCCCACTTCGATTATTGTAATTCTGTCTGGGGATGTTGTAGCAAAACCCTAGCCAGTAAACTTCAAAAACTTCAAAATCACGCTGCGCGTATACTCACTTACTCGAACTTTGATGCAAACGCTGATAACCTTATCGAAAAACTTGGATGGATAAAACTAGATCCATAGGGCTGTGATGGTTTATAAGTCGCTTAATGGTCTTACTCCCGATTACCTTAGTTCCAAATTTGTTGACCGTAGTAGCGTCTCCAGTTACTCCTTAAGAAACACAGAGGGCAAGCTAGCTATCCCACAGCCACGCACAAATTATGTGAAAAATAGCTTCAGTTACTCTGGAGCAGTTATTTGGAATAACTTACCAATCGAGTTGCGGCAGGCTGACTCCCTTAGAGCATTCCGGGCTGGCTGCGAGCGTTTCTTTTCGTCATGAAAATTTAGAATTTTTACACACGGCACTCATGTAAAGTAGGTTTTTAAATTTCGCATTTAATATTATTGTTGTATAGTTATTGATTATATAGGGTAATTTTAATAATGTAGTTCTAGCTATTACATATTTTATAATATTTTTGTATTAATTAGGTTTTTATAGTTGTACTGATGAGTTTACCGTGTCTAAATAAAGTTATCCTATCCTATTCTATCCTATCCTATCCTTGCGTCCTACAACTGCTTAAACAAACTACGCACAATCTCGCCTCAATTGCTATTTTTAGCTGCGGTTACACAATAGCCGTGGCTATTAATTCAAATTAAGTGTGCATCGGCTCCTGCTGGGGATGGACCATTTCATTTTTGAGTGGCCGGTGGGGGGGGGGGGGGGAGGGGCGGCAATATTTCTGAGCAGGATTTTTTTCCGTCTTGAGATTGCGCACGTTTTTTTTTTTCGGGATAGACACTTACGACGTAAGCGTGAAAGCGAGGCCTAAGGGCCACCAAACTTACCGCAAACTTCAAAAAAGTAAATATGGGGGCGGAAACAAGAGCGATCTGTGATTTATAAATAGAGATTAAAAATTAACCTCAGAAGATATTTCTGGAGCAGTTATAGTAACTGAAAGTCAGTTGAAAAGTGGACGGTGGAGAAACTAACCTTCCGTAAGGATCCTTCGGAAATGTATGAAACGTCAGGTCTTTCCTATTATCGGAACGATTATTACAAAGCGCAGCGGCGCAGCATTTGTGAGAGTTTTTTAATCGTAGTTGTAGACTGCGCTTCTGCCATTTTAATTGTGATGTGACCCTTAGGCCTCGCTTCCATGCTTATGTCGTAAGTGTGCATTGTTCGATACTGTGCTGTGCATGATTTTTTTTCCTCTACTTTTGCTGTTCGGGATTGTTTTGGTAATTTCTTTCCCACCCCCACCCCCCGAAAAAAAATAGTCTATCCCTTATTTGGAAAGTTGAAATGTGTAACCGTGGCTATTTAACAATTAGACCCGTAGCCCGAAAGGGCTACGGGTCAATAGCCCATGAGGCGAAGCCGAATGGGCTATTGACCCGTGGCCCTTGAGGGCGAAGGGTCTAATTGTTTTAGTATCACCCAACTAGTCGGACAGAAAAAGGCAATAATAAAAAAAAGCAATTGCAAGTTGAAGAAATATTTATTTGGGAATAAAACGAAAAATAAAACCGGCGAATTTCGCTACTCGATGACTATTACTATTAGACCCCTAGTAGCGTAGCCAATCAAAATGCAGGATTTGCATTAGTCCACTAGTTGGGTGATACTAATGTGCTTTAATTTACATGTATTACAGCATCACTTGATTGGTATCAATACAAAATACCGTTTGCTTTACACTGAATGTAGCTTATATTTATTTAGCTGTCTCCAAGTTATAACCTCTTACTGCATGTTATATTTCTGGTAGTTGCTATGTTCACTCTTATTTTGGTTGTTTTTGTGCCGTTTTCTCAAGTGAGCGGGTTCAAGGAAGATTTCATAAGAGGTAACCCAGCCTTGAACTGTCTTTTGCATTTAGTGTTGTTACTATCACTTGTTATTAACAATTTATAACCCAAAACTCTTGGCTTAAGACAAATTGTTACTATTCGCTTCAAGCAAGAGTTGAACTCTCAAATGGAAGCTTTTAGTGGCAGCACCTTACTCACCTTCATACAGCAATGCTTTATACTTTACTAGATGGTTTTAATATTTGAGTCTGGATGAAATCAATCCTAAAGTGTGATCATTCAAATGAAAAAGCAAACTGATGAGCAAAACGTTAACTTTCAAATCGTCTGTGAATCAGTGAAATCCTTCACTTTGACCAAAGCAAGTTTAGCAGCACTTTCCTGTGTTACTATTAATTATGCAATACAAGCTAAGGTGCTACTAACTTTTTTGCCGTTCACTGAAAGAAATCCTTTTGTGTGACCATTCAAATGAAAGCAACTGTACCGCAGCACTTTTCTCTATTGCAGCTGTTTACACTGCTTGTCAAGGTATTCTGATTGTTAAGTTTGTGGATGAAAATACAAATGGAATTATTGAGCACTACTTTTTAATGCTATTAGTTATACTGTGGGAGCCTTACGATGAGTGAAAAAATGTAACATGTATTGCACGGACACGGGACACATGAGCACGAGACACGGGGAAATCAAGGCCAGATAACGGTTACATTGTAAATACAGCTATTTCAATTTAGGTTGTCGGATGAGAGCTTCAAGCGTACGTAACAAGACCGCAAGGTTCTATGGGTAGTTGTAAATTGGTCAATGCTTGGATTCGCGGTTTTCGTGTTTGTTAGCGATGAGTGAGGTGGATGTAAGCACCATAAATGTTTGCCTTCGGGTTTTAGAGGAAATAACAAATTGAAGTACGATTCGTATTGCTTGAGGGGCGTACCGTTATTTGATAGCGTGAAAAGGCTGAAGGAATACCTTTTGGAAAGGTGTAGAGATGACATGCGGCCGGCCTCGGATACCAGACGTTTTCCATAACTTCTGAAGTTCAGTTAGCCGAAGCGCTTTCGTTGTAAAGAAGGGACTGGTGACCTTGTGGGTGGACCCACATTTCGCGAAGGACGATGGACGCGTTTCTGTCAGTTCAGGGAAAAAGAGAAAAGGTATGTGAACAAAGTAGTAATAAGCTTATAACCCCGGAATATGGGCATAACACCATTCTAATGTAATCCCGCTTTTCCTGTTTTGTTTTTGTCACTTGATTTCAGAGGCCTTTTTTTCTATTTCTAGCTAATCCCCTTTCCGCCGATGACGACGAAGAAAGCGGGAAATCAAGCTATGAACAACGCCTGTCAAGACTGCGAGCAAACCACAAACTTCCAGAGTTTAAACTGTCTTGCTGGGCCGGAATGTTGGTAAGGGACTAATCCTTCATCACTGAGACCTCAGTGCAAGTAATAAACGAGCGCTATTTGGCTGTCTGCTATTCATATCCTGGTTTAGATTTCAGTTCTTAGTAGCGAATCCCGTAAAAAAAATCATACTATCCTCCGTAAAGTTGTTTTCCAATTTCTTTATGAATTTGCATAGAGCGCACGTGCTGCACGTGCATCTACGTATTCAATTTCGCGCTGTTTTTACGAAAAAGTTTAAAATATTAAATTTGTGCGTGATAACAAAAAGCAGCGATTTCATGATCAAACAATAGCACCAGTCGTTAATCGTGTTTCTTTGTAGAAGTCCGGGTTTTATGGAGTTTGCCGGAAAGTTCTTATATTGTAATCTGAAAAATGAGCTTAAGTTAAGCCAATCAAGAGCCAGTGACTGTAAGGCCCCGTCCACACGTATCCGGTTATTTTCGAAAACGGAGATTTTTTTCTTCGTTTGCACCTCCCGTCCACACGTAAACGGCGTTTTCGGCAACAAATACGGAGGTTTTTGAATACGCTCTCCAGACTGTAGATTTTTAAAAACGGAGATTTATCGTATTCGTGTAGACGGTCGAAAACGAAGGTTTTCGAATACGATGACGTCAAAACAAAGATGGCGGCAAACTCTTTGATTTTCGCGGGCTTATGCTTCTCACAGCGCGCATGTGCCAGTAGCCTGCGCATGCTCATCATGTGAAGTCTAACGTATTCGAAAAATTTTCGCGTATACGTGTGGACGGGCAAATACGATTGTAATACGGCCCGTGTGGACGCGGATGTTTTCGAATACGGAGAAAAAAATCTCCGTTTTCAAAAATATCCGGATACGTGTGGACGGGGCCTAAATATCGAGAATCACTGGACATGCCCCAAAATCGAAAATCCTGATAATTTGCCAAAAAGTTACTTTTGGGGAGCTATGTTCAAAAATATTATTGCAACTTTCTAGAAATTTATAATTTTCGAGAAAAAGGGGAAAAACGAAAATAGAGGATTTTGCCTAATTAATTATGCAAACATCACAGTTAAATTGGTCAACTTCAGTACGCTTGTGCTGAAACAAGGTGCAACGCTAGAAAACGGGGATACGTTTTTTCTTTAGTATAAATCATCTACTTTCTAGACATTGTCCTTTTCAAAGTTTTGCAACGATTTAGAAAGTTTCACGGTTTCTTTAAAAAATGCCATCTCAAGCGTTTTGTGAAAAGGCAAAAATTGAGCAACTTCAGTGGCATGAAATCCATCTTGGTATGTCCGATATCAAATCAAAATATATACCAGGATAAAGTTCGGTCCTTATACTGAAACAATATGAAACAAAAAATCTAGGCAATTCAGATTCGTGTTGACAGAACGAAAACTCCCCGACGCGCTGTTGTCAAATTTGCATAAATTAGCAAAATTGTACTAAGACTAGACGTTCTGAGGAAATACGATAAACTGCCGAATCGACCCATCAAAACATGCCTTATCTATTCTTAGATGGTTTATTTGTATTATCTTAGCAGGTATCTATATTATTTTCGGCTTTGAGATATCTCAAATATAGAGGAAATCGGTAAAATTAGCCGCTTATTATTAAACAGTCGACTGTCGGAGTAGGGAGGGAAACGCCATGAAGCGGCGTAGCTGTTTAGTCAACTACATTTTTCAGTTGCAGTTTCTTCATAAAATGTTAATTCTCCTTTGGAAAATTTTTTTTTTCTTCAAATATATTCTTAAAGGGGTTGTTTAGCGAGTACTAAGAGACTATTAAGCAATGTTTACTAAACTCTAACCGGAAGTCTTATTCTAGTACACGTAACTGGCAAAGTCACGCAACATGGCGACCACGGTTTGTTTTCAAACGTGATGTTCAAATGTTTTCATGTTAAGAGCTGTGGATAGTTTTTTCATAGTCTGATCACAAATAGAAACAATTAACCTCTAAATTATATGTTTCTTACCTCTGAGTTATAACTACATGATCAATTGACACGCCATTGACACGACACCGTGACTACTAATTCATTAGCTATTTCAAGTGACTGTGACGCAGTTTATATTTATAACTATGGCGACCTTAGAAGCCCCAACAAAATATAATACAACATACATTTATTGTGACGATTGTTAGTATCAGTATTTATTTTTTATTTTATTTTATCATCTTCCCTGAAAGACATTTCCTCGAAATATCGGCTGGAAAGCCAGCATAATAAACCAGCCTTTGAACAGACCGCGCCCGGAGACCAGGTCACGTATACAGAAAGATATTGCAAGTTGGGTGTTCTATTTTCCAAAGACTAAGGTGTACGGTACCCTGTGGGGGTTTTAACTTGTAAACAACTAGAAATAAGAATGTCTTTTTGGAGTTTTGCTTCTCTTGTGATGCAAGCTCCGAAAAAACAAAAGCGGACAGTTTTGAAGGGTTACAATATCTTGACGAACGTTGAAAGCGTCAACGACGAAAGAAATTTATTACTTGCACGTGCAGGTGAGTAGTAACACATGACTTTTCTTTTCGCTGATAAAACAAGCCTTGGAACTGTTGGATTTGAACCTAATTATACCGTGTTGAGGGTTTCCTTAACTTTACTATAACTCGGATTTTCGTCGCGCAAGAATGTCAGTTGCACTGGGGCGGGTACGGCATTCGCTGGCGAACTGGCAAGACACAATGGTATGACTCCCCTTGTTCTCCAGCTATAAAACTAAGAGATTTAAGAGTTGTGAGACTGCGAACAGTATCTTATTTTTTTTCAATGACCTGCTTCAATCATGCGAGGAATAATAGCGCATTTGGCAGCCCATAGAGCATGAGTAAACTTCCAGCTCGTGAATCTCTCATCGCATGCTCATCGCCCACTACTGCACTATCACTGCAGTGCTCGTTCTTTTCTCCGAACAGTATTCAGTGTAGCTCAGCGTTTTCTCTCCTCGCCGAAAACTTCCTTTGAGCCTCTGCAAAGCCTCTGCACGTGCAGCCTTAGCACCATTAATGCAACGCACTCAGCCGTTAGCTGGCAGCGTGAACAACGAGCGATTGCAGAGCACTTTGTGTTCGTGTCTTGAAAGGCACCTGTTCTGGCGCAGTCTTATCCTCAAATATTGAAAACTGCGTTGCAGGTTCATTGTCTGTACGCGAATGCAAAGAATAAGCAAAAAGCCACCGTGGATAGTCGAGTGGCAGAGCTCATCACGCGCGCAAAGGATCAAAACTTGTAGCGCACACGAGACTGGATCAATCCCGGCCCAGACTCCCCTCGGCTCATGCCCTACCCTCCCTTGATGATAACCTTGAAAATGCACCTCAACGCAGGCTACAATATTTAAAGATTAGACTGCGTAACAAGTGCCTTTAAAGACATGAAAACAAAGCGCTCTGCTATCGCTTGTTGTTCGGCTTCTGAGTATCCCTTAATTAGTATCCCCGTCTTGAGTAGTAGCAAACCGCAAAAAAATGCAGGGAAATAACGGTTTTCTGTGCTAAACACAGCAAAACATCAAAAGTGTTTACAGACCTGACGTGACATTCGGTCGTGTAGCCGCGCGAAAAACAAAGCCTTGCTTTGGTTTTAAAATTGCTAAGATCCCGGATGTTGTGTGGCGTCATATGCGCATGTTTTGTGACGTCATACGCGCCGCAAGCTCGCCTTGCGCGACGCTCCGACGCTCCGACGCAGCGACACACATGTTACGGACGCGCGCCCAGGAAACATTCCGCTGGCCATGACCATGAAAAATGACGGGCATGGGTTCTATGAGTATGGGGCTCCGCGAGCGGGCCTTCGGCCCACGAGAACTCCGCTATAAATTACAAAATCCTCAAAGAAATGCGCGCGCTTTGATTGGTCAAACCGAGTTCATTATATCGCAAAAACGCACGCGCATATGTCATGCAGTACTTTGTCCCTTTGTGGTCTTTTTTTATAAGAAATAATAAAAACTTGTTCCTCGAGCATTATTCGGTTATATAAACACTTGGCATTTTTTTAAGAACACTCGAGAAGCACTCTCCTTCATTTCGTGCTTCTCTGTACTTCTCTCGTGTTCTTAAAAATTCCGTATAACACAACAATGTACTCGGCGCGTTTTTTATTTCTTTAATAAAAAATAAACGGACAAGCCCAAGACCAGGCGAAGATGGAAGCTGAGAGGATCAAGCCCGGCTTTCTCGATCGGGTGGGAGTGTGGATTGCCAAGCTCTTCACTTTTGCGGCCTCGAGTAGAGTGATGGGGTGGAGCACATGTAACTTCTTTTTTAGTCTCATTTGCATAATCCCCAGGGTATTAATTACCAATGCAAATAGAGTTTGCATAATAGCAATGGTCACAATAAATGTATTTCATATAATTATTATTTGAAAATGTATTTCATATAATTATTATAATTATTATAAGGGCTTCTGAGGTCGCCATAATGGTCGCCATAGTGACCAAAATGACTGTATCACAGTCATTTTGCAGCGCGAAATAGATCAATTAGTAGTCACGGTGCCGTGTCAGTTGCTCGTGTAGTTATAACTCAGAGGTGATAAACGTAGATAATTTGGAGGTTAATTGTTTCTATTTGTGATCAGGTTATGAGATAACTATCCACAGTTCTTAACATGAAAACATTTGAACGTTTCCACGTTTGAAAACAAACCGTGGTCGCGATGTTGCGTGCCTTTGCCAGTTAAGTGTACTAGAATGACTTCCGGTTAGAGTTTAGTAAACATTGCTTAAGTCTTTTAGTACTCGCTAAACAACCCCTTTAAGAATATATTTGAAGAAAAAAATTTTTTTTTCGAAAGAAGAATTAAAATTTTATGAAGAAACTGCAATTAAAAAATGTACTTGACGTAACAGCTACGCCGCTTCATGGCGTTTGCCTCTAACTCCGACAATCGACTATTTAATAATAAGCGGCTAATTTTACCGATTTCCTCTATATTTGAGATATCTCAAAGCCGAAAATGATATAGATAACTGCTAAGATAAAACAAATAAACCATCTAAGAATACATAAGGTATGTTTTCATGGGTCGATTCGACAGTCTATCGTATTTCCTCAGAACGTATAGTCTTATAGTATTTGCAATTTTGCTAATTTATGCAAATTTGACAACAGCGCGTCGGGGAACTTTCGTTTTGTCAACACGAATCTCAATTGCCCAGATTTTTCATTTCATATTATTTCAGTATAAGGGCTGAACTTTATCCTTGTATATATTTTGATTTGATATCGGACATACCAAGATGGATTTCGTGCCACTGAAGTTGCTCAATTTTTGACTTTTCACAAAATGCTTGAGATGGCATTTTTTAAAGAAACCGTGAAACTTTCTAAATCGTTGCAAAACTTTCAAAGGACAATGTCTAGAAAGTAGATGATTTATACTAAAGAAAAAACGTATCCCCCGTTTTCCTCTATTTTCGTTTTTCCTCTTTTTCTCGAAAATTATAAATTTCTAGAAAGTTACAATAATATTTTTGAACATAGCTCCCCAAAAGTAGGTTTTTGGCAAATTATCAGGATTTTCGATTTTGGGAGCCTGTCCAGTGATTCTCGATATTTATGGTCACTGGCTCTTAATGATTAAAATATAGATACATTGAATACGTACGGCTGTTTTATTGTTGCGTTCTACACAGTAATTTTCAGGGAGTTACTTTAACTCCAAAAGAGGTACAGGATAACTCCATTTTGTTCCGGTTTTAACTTCTCCAAACGTTTGGAATCTTTCCACATAACGCTCGACAGTTCTTGGTGACATACGCAAAGCTGACGCAACTTCATCTACTTTAAAGCCTAATATCTCCTTCATCCAAATGGCTCGCCATCGGAGATCTTCCCTGTATGAGCGAGGCATTTTTGCTTTGGTCAATTTATCGTATTCATAAAAATCCCATAGTAACTTGCGGTCTCGTTGCGTGCGCTTGAAGCTCTCATCCGACAACCTAAATTGAAATAGCTGTATAATACTGTTGCTGAAATTAACTTGACTCTTTCACAAAACATTTTAATTTTATTTTTCCAATACTTTTATTTCTATTTCAATAACAGTTACGTTACATGTCCCATCGCATCGTGTGAGCTAACACTTTTCAAGTCTTTCAACAGTTATTTTACGTTTTGTTTGCGAGCGCATCTGTTTAATTTCAATATACTACAAAAGTTTGCGGAAATCTTGTCTGCTGCATGTTGCTGCTTTTTGCACCCCAGACCCCACCCAGTGTGAGCCCAAAGAATCTAACATTTGATAATTTTAGCTTTCCTGTTCATAGAAAAATGTACCGTTCGATTTATTTACAATTGTTGGTTTCGTTTGCTCCCAATTAAACAATGGCTTCAATCTCATCCTTTTTTCAGGTGCGATAAAAGATGAGTTGAGTTGGCTGAAGAAATTTAAGTTTAGGGTACTGAAGCGAGGAGGTTGGTACAAATTATTACGTTATCGCGCAACTTTGATAACATGTCGCAAACCACGGAGGCCCATTTCGCGTTGTCTTATCAACGATAAAATGGAAATTTTAATGTACTTTAACGCTACCACAATTTTTTTTGTCAAGTTTTCGATGCGGTTTCGAGGTCGTAAACTCGTGTTGATAAGAACCACCTCGCTCCATGCAAACGTCAACTTCCTCACTAGTGAGGTGAGCGAGGTG
Source organism: Cladopsammia gracilis (assembly GCA_022457155.1). NCBI lineage: Eukaryota > Metazoa > Cnidaria > Anthozoa > Scleractinia > Dendrophylliidae > Cladopsammia > Cladopsammia gracilis. The sequence continues at coordinate 283,550 of JAJGOT010000663.1, read as the reverse complement.
GTTAGCACTGATAGATACAAACATGATCGCGATCACAAAGCCGGTGCCCGTTATTAGAAAGAGACCAGAGGTAAAAATGCAATGTTTCGTAATCAAACGTCGACTGTTGAAGTTATAGAACTCATTCGAACAAAATCGAACTCAATCAACGTGTTTCAGGCCGTAGTTGACAGTTAAAATATAATCTTTTTATCGCTACACACGCAATTCATCAATTTTTTCAGTTTCTGATGATTAGAAGCTCGTACGAAGCCCCAAACTCATCGTACTCAATCTGCGCCGATTACATTTAATTAATTAAGTTCGATTGTGTTCGATTAATTTTCCTTTTAATTACGAGAGAGTTCCGACTTTTCTAGTATGAGATATCGAAAGATGATAACCGGAATACCACAGCTCCCTGTAAGACCGTTTATTTGCAAAGAAGAAAGTGCCGGATTTATGAAAAACGTCTTCTTGAACATGGTCAAAACAGAGTGAGGAATTCACTCGTAATTTTGCAAATGTATTGACCATGCTTTGACATCAAACTGTTGCTCATCAAGACTTATAATGGCGAACTAAAAACAAAAACATTTTGCTTGTTCAATTTGGATTTAAATTTACTGGAAAATGAATTTAAGAAAGGCATTGAGCGCACTGAATATCATTGAAACTTTGGATTTCACACACAATAATATAAAGTAAACTTTCAAATTTTTGTGGACAGTGTGTGGAGGGTCTGTGGACGGTGTCCCAATTTCTGCTCCAAACGTTTCAGCTTTCATTAGCGTAGAGTATTTACCAAAGGCGAATGAAATCTTTGATTAGAAACGGCGAAAAAAAGACAGAAAACCGCTTTCATATGTTGCAAACTGAAAAGGCTGAATTCATCCTGAATGTACATCAATGTACATGTTCATCGAGAATGTACATCAACAAATTAATTTTGATTTCAAGATTTTTAAAGGCGCTAACTGGTCATGAAGGCCTAAGTCCTGGTCTTAACCTACAAATTCTCCATCCAGGTCTCTATACATTGCTTATGGTATTTACAGAGAATCTGTTGCTTCAACTTGAATATTCATGTTTTGTAATCGATTTTGTAATTCCCATGTATAGTATTGTTACTGCTGGGAGAATCTCATGCCACTTTCACCATTGAGTTGTTATTTTTTGGACAACATCACTTTTCAGCAGCAGTAACCTCCTGTGATCTCAACCATTCAAACGAATACAGAATTGCATTACCAATTGTTTGATTCCCAGTATATAGAACAAAAACTATAGCAGTATGTAAAGGGAACAGGAGATAGCACTAGCTCACAAGTTTCAAAAATGGAATTTAATTGAGACAATCAAAATAAACAGAACACCACTGCATATTGTCCTGGACCCATGCCCTACAACAGTACTTAATACATCCACTTTCAGACCAATTTTCCTTCTGACAAAAATTAATGAAGATGGGGGGGGGGGGGGGGGCAGTCCCATGGCAGTCCCATGGCAGTCCCATGGCAGTCCCATGGCAGTCCCATGGCAGTTACAGCGACCCACAGCTCAAAACCCAACACTGACCAACACCAGCCCCCATTTATTTTATTTTAGGAAGACAGGCCACAAAGTACAAGTTAAATTGAAGAGACTAAGAAGGAAAATGTCTCAACTTTAAATCAGGTCATTGCCAGCAAGCAACCCAACCTCTCCATTTAAATCAGAAATTCCATCTCCCTCCCACATCGCTAAAATTTTGCAATGCATCCTCCCCCGAGCTTCGCGAGGTTCTGCGAGACACGTATTTCTAGTAAATGTTCGCACACTATTCCCGCCACTTTCGCGATGATAGTTGATTGAAAAGTCGATCTTTTGGAGTGACTTTGTCGCGATGGACGAATTTTACGAGACAGCATACCTACTGGTCAGCGGAATCCAACAAATCATTATGCGTCAATTCGAGCATGACGTCTTTCTCTCTTCGATTTCACGCGTCGCGAGAAGGTAGGTTTGAAAGTTTATCATGCTTAATTCTGTTTTTTCCGCCCGTGGAAGTATTCATCAAGGTAATTATCGTTTCAATGATATTTCTAGAGGAAGACAGTGTGCTTTTATGAGTCTTTCAGCTTTGTTATGGGCTAATTCGTGCGATATTTCTACGTGGAACTCTCATACTATCGACCGAATTATAATCGAAGGCGATGCTATGTAACTAAAAGCTTTTGAAGACCGCTCTATACCCGATGCAGAGACGATTTCCTTGAACTACTTGCCTGATCAAGTCCTCTTTCCAATTTATACTCAGCTAATGACTTTTGTCTAAATCAAAAACAAACGTTATTTTTACATTGAAAAGAAAGCATATTGAATGATTTATAGTCGAATTTATTAAGGCCTTCAGTTCCGTATACATTTTTTATTGATTGTTGTAAAGAATAATGAAAACTTAACAAGGCTTTATAATGCCACATTCCAAACAGCTACTTAGCATTGAACATTTTAACATTGTTGGATATTTTATACATTTATGTTTCAGTTTTAAAAGGATGAGAACTCTAGAAGTTATATCTATTTTCACATTGAACAGCAAGCATATTGAATGATTTATGTGATATATCAAACACGAGGAACAGTGTTTCATCAGATTTCCAAACACCGCGAAGTGGGTTTGAAAAACGAGGCGCAGCCGAGTTTTTTTTAACCCACTTCAAGGTGTTTGGAAATCTGATGAAACACTGTTTCGAGTGTTTGATAAAGCTTCTCAAACTGATCGTTAAATGCGGAGAAAACGAAGGAATAAAATCGCCAAAATCTATGCAGATTAAGAAACGATTTCCAAACCTCCTTCACGGTAGTGATTTCCTTTGTGTTCTCGTCATGAATTATTAATGAGTTTGAGAAAGTCAAATTAATCATGGCCTTACAGTGCCACATACAAGTTTTATTGAGTTTCTTTTTGTTGGACAACGTTTCTTGAAGGGTGTATATATTTTTATAATAAATTAAAAACACACCCACTTTGTTGTAGCATTTTTGTTGTTGATCTTTTAATATATTAGTACGTATACTGAATTTCAAGCTCATAACATGGTATATGGGATCAAATATCTGACGGTATTTATTCCTATATTTATAAGGATCACTTAAAAACACCGTTGACATCACACACAACACACTCGCAGCACTTCTCTTTTGATAAAAACAGCTAGTTAATACATACTGATTTGTAACTTGTAACTTTATTACTTCCATCACTTGTCTACAATAATGTGTAATATTAAACAAATTAAACACAAGAAGTGATGAGGAGTCTAAAGAAAAGCAGAAAGGCTTGAAGTAATAGACCCCCATTAACGGCCATTACATGTTGTATGGTTGAATGCTATTATTACAAATTAATCAAAAAAAGTAAATTCTCCGCTATTGCTTCTACTGCGGCACGATTTTGCACAGAAAAGAAAAAACTGGTCAGATACTGGGCATACTAAATCAAGACTAAGTGAATGTTTCTGCCCTCCTTTTTTCTAGAAAAATTAAATTTCAAGAATAATTAATCGATATTCTGACCACTTGACTTCTTTGAGTATCGTCACTTCAAATATCCAACAGTTCCTTTGCAAATATCTCATTTTACAGACCCCTAATTGAACAGCGATAGTTTCACTGCGCAGTGAAAAGCATAAATATTAGCCATGAAAATGTCACTCTGCAAGTGTTTCTCAAGTTGAAAGCCCGTGAAAACTTGAATTTCAAAGCTGAAATGTTCGGCTTCCTTTCAGAATACTTCGTTTGCCGGAAATTAATAAGCATGTCGCAAAAATTGAAATTATTTTTCAGGGTGTTCATTAGGCATCGGAGATCGGAGAATTCTCCGCCTACTACACAGAATTCTTCGACTAAATTTCGATGGCAATATGTAGCTATCTTCGCTCTTTCATTAATATTCTCCTGTTACTTTACACTATTCTCCTGCTACTACAATTCTTAATGAAAACTCTGATTTTTTAACTGGTCAGATACTGGTACAGGTCAGATACTGGGCAACATACTGTACAGGGAATTTTCTTCAACGTCATTCTTAATTTATACTCTACTATTTGCGTGCATTATGTTAAACGTATTTTGAGTTAGCTTACATTGAATTGAACATAGTAATGAACAACTACAGGAAGACAAAACAATCCAATTCACTAAAAACGCTTATTTGGATTAGAAAATAGTTATTATTAATAGCTGTTTAGATTCCATATGGTTAATTTTACAGTGAGCTGGCAGAAAAATAGCTGTCCTTTCTTTATTTCATTGATTCATTAGTTAAATTAATTGACAAAGATGGGTCACAAAGCTAAATACCTTCTCAATGGAAACGACAATCCTCACCAATCGACCAAATAGGATCACATTACAGGGTTGTGGTAGAAAGGTTTGCACGATGACATAAAATGTCTCCATAGTAGCATATTAATTTTGTGTGTATCTTGACATTGAAACATTTCAATCACTGTCAATCCCTTTATTCAGTCTGTTTCCACACTGGTTGCGGTATTAAAAGTTCTTGGTTTTAGTTTGGTGATGTTTGTTATATGCAAAACCAAAATGGCGGCGTGGAGAACATTTTTATCTCGGGGATTACAGTGACTTAATCCTCAAGATGTGGGCATGTCTTTTTGGGCTGGGGCCTGAAACCTCTTTGGGAACCAGCACAGTGTAAATTGGATTTTTAACTGACACTGTTGTCTGCCTAAACCATTATAAATTTTAACCTTTGTAATGTTTTCCCTTTTAACAGTCATTCCAATATCAGAACTATGTTCAGAGCCGGTGCCCAGGTGGTCCTCAAGTCCAGAATATTGGCAGCAAGGAACTGTTTCATTAGGGGCATTGAGCACAGAGCAGCTGATGTTTTTTTTAAGAGAACAGATTTTTTAAGGACAGAACAGCCCTGTACTTTTGTGGTTGGTAAGATATGACACTCACTCTGATTTTTTTATGAGCAAGAATTTAGCTAGTTTTGAAGTTGCATATCCCCAGTTTTTTATTGCTGCCAGTGCACATGGAATTAGTTCTAATCTTGCATCTTGGGTTTCCTGTGTGATTACATGCCAGCAAAATTTAAGAGTCGAGTTTGTCAATTTGTGAAGATAATTTTCGGAGACCCGGATAGTTATAGCTAGCAGTACTTCTAATTACTTCAACAGCTTGCCATACATGTATGTGTACAGTTATTTCTATTAACGTTGTCGCATGAAAAAGGCGAAAAGCTAAGACCGCAAGGTAGTATGTGATTCTTATGCAATGGCTATTTACAGCTACCCAATACTACCTTGTGGTCTTGGCTTTGAGCTTTCATCCGACAATGTTAATTGAAATAGCTGTATACGCATTAGCTATCAGGCTGAAATTTCCGATGTTAGTAATGTAACAATGGATCACGCTCATAACCAATGGGAGCACAGGAGATTAGCACGTGAGGGCTCAAACGATATAGTCTGAAATCACTTGGGAGTTTCAGATGACAGCAAGCATACCATTGTAGCTGAGAATAGTCAGAGTGTTTCAGGGTCCTGTCAAGATCAAATGTTGTTTCTCTCTTCTGTCATTCCACGTATACCTTTTTGGAGTTCAAAATGGAAAGATAAAGTACCAAAGAATACTCTGGAAATGTGGATATCAAATTCTTGAATGTGATGGAATGATCTTTCACATTTTGAGTGCTTCAGTACCAAAATGGGGAATTGAAATGGATTTTTCGAGACTTGGGAGAATGCTGCAGTACAGTAAATGTAATTTTTAAATGTTTACAGTACCGCTCACGGGCAACTTACCACCGTCTCGCGAGACGCGTCTCGTTTCTCGTGAGACGCTTCTCGTTTCTCGCAAGATGCGTCTCGTTTCTCGCGAGTGCACTGCAAGTACCGTACAAATGCTTCGCATTCTGCTGATATAAAATGTATTAAAAACTACATCGAACGTTGATTTACACGTTTGGCGAGATTAGAGCGTATGACGCACGACTAAACAAACCGAACGATCGAACTCTATTTCATGGGGAAATAGAGGACTGTGAAAGTCTAGTATTTCTGAAGCGCTTTTTAATGTTTTATTCGCTTTGGCCAAATGTTTGTAACGTTTAGTGCGATTATCACAAGACGGTCGTATTCGGGATCGGTATTTCAGGTTTGAATCAGCGACAGCGCGCTCATGTTGACATACAGTGTATTGTTCTATGGTTTTATGAACTCGCTTGTGATTCACCGTTTTAAACAAAACTTTTTCATTTTCAGCGTATTGTAAATGAAAACTTAGCATTCATGAAACTTAGCATTCGATCGATGCATGAAGGCTTGTTTTGCGCATCGTATTGAAGAGCGTATGACGCACGACTTTCAACCAAGAATGGTCCGATTTATGACAATTTCTCATCCAGACAGCGGGGAAAGGTATGTAGCAGAAAAGACAGAAAACAAATTCACAAATGTAGCCCTTTTAAGCCAGGAAAAAGTGCACCACTGCACCGAATTTGCATATGTCAAAAGGGTAATTTGAAACCTGAATACCGACTATTCTCTGCTTTCCTTGCAGTTTCGCTCGCCAAATTGCAATTAAGCTTTTCCACATTCTACAGGCGTTAATAAATATAATTCTTGCACCCGCACTTCACATAAATATCTTGAGTCGATCGCTTTCGTTTGAAAGCGGCGGTCTCATCAATTTGGCAACAAAATCTTGATTCAAACAAATGTACATATGTACCCCGGCTTCTCGTGAGTCGATAAATATCTTGAGTCAATCGCACTTTTCGTTGCTGCCTTCGTTCTCAGCAAAGAAATATGGATTCAAACAAATATACCCTGGCTTATCGCGAGTCGATCGCACGTTTCGTTGCTTCCTTCGTTCTCATCGATTTGGCAAACAAATCTGGATTCAAACAAATATACCCGGCTTTTAGCGAGTCGATAAATATCTTGAGTCGATCGCACTTTTCGTTGCTATACTTTCATTCTCATCGATTTAGCAAAGAAATATGGATTCAAACAAATAATATACCCCGACCTATCGCAAGTCAATAAATATCTCAGTTGAGTTGATCGCACTTTTCGATACCGGCGGTCTCGTCAATTTGGCAACAAAATCTTGATTCAAACAAATATGCCACGGCTTATCGCGAGTCGATAAATATCTTGAGTCGATCGCACTTTTCGCTACCGGCGGTCTCATCAATTTGCCAGTACACTGGCTTCTCGCGAGTAATATATTCCACACCCCACAGTTCAGTGATTCTCGTTTCTCTCGAGACGCGTCTCGTTTCTCTCGAGACGCATCTCGTTTCTCGCGAGACGAGAGGTGGTAAGTTTCCCGTGAGTGGTACTGTATTTACTTTACAAGATGATTTCAGCCCAATTCAAGTAATCAAAGTATCCTCTAGGCTATCTCCTGTAAGTTTTTGCAATCATGCAATGCTGTCATATTATGTCTGAACATGTACACTTTATCACACAGTGAGTTCACAAAATTGATATCATAAGCAGTCACACTGTCATTTGTGAAACTATATGAGTGAATCTTTATTAAACAATGACTCATTTTGCAAACACAATTACAAACTTTTGTTTTCAACACATCAACATCTTCATCTGTATGATAATACCTTCTCTAATGTGATTTAAAAGTTCAGCAAAACTTCTGTCATCTTTTTGTCTCATGATTTCAGTCAGTTCAAACATCTTGAAGTAATTTTGCCAGATATTCAAACTAAAGGTCCATAACCTTCATCAGAGTTTAAAAACTAATCCACTTATCAAAAACTGGTTTTAACTGAAAAAGATCTCCGACAGTTATAATTGATACACCTCCAAATATTTTTGTACTACCCATAATTTCTTGCAACCGCAAATTTAGGAAATTATTATATCGACTTCCTACCATTGAAATCTCATCAATAAACATAACCTGTAGTTTCCTTAGCTCTTAGCTCTTCCTTAGCTCCTTAGCTCTTAGCTCTCCCTTAGTATTCAAATCGTCACACTGAAGCTTAGAAAATTGAAACCCACCATTCACTGGAACCCTGAAGACTCTGTAAATCATATTTCCTCAAATAATGTAACTTGCCTTGCTAGTTGGGGCAACTTTTAACACTTTAATTTTGTCTGGATTTTCACCTGGTTTACTATCAAAATAGCTAACAAGAGCTTCATATAAACAATGTGTTACTGTTGTCTTCCCTACACCAGCACCACCACTTAGAAATAGTGTCAGTTGCTCTTCATCATTTATTTTAACAGAGTGCAACACGTGATAAAAAAAACTCCTTTTGTTTTCTATTCAAAGATTGAACAACCAGCTTTTCATTATCATTTGATGCAGGAAAAATTCCAGCATCGCTTAAATGATTGTACCCTTTGTGATTTTTTTCTAGACCTGGATTGAAAACACCGCAGACTAGGGCTCGATTGTATTACCTATTAATTTTTTAATGTCTGTTCTACAATGCAATCACGTGCCATTGATTAATGTCTTATTGACAGGGGCTAAGGGAGTTGGAAAATCATATCTGCTACAAAGGCTCTATAAGCTGCAGAAGACACCAGAAGTTAGGGACACTCTTGTAAAACACTATGTAAGTATAAGCAGTTTGAACAGTATAGGCTTGACGTATTTGTTTTTGTTCCCTGCAATCTACAGGTAAGTTGATACCATTTTCATCAAGCAAGTGGTTGTCCTTGTAATCTTGCACTTCTTCCCCAAAACACTTGTTCTGTTTTGCTCTGTAGAATTTTTATCTAATTTAGTCGTACACGTATACTTTGTGGATTTTGGCACATTGAAGGAAGAAAAACGTAATTTCATTAACACTGTCCCTTTAAACTCCAAAAGTTTGATGGATGCGTTGCTTAATATGTTCAATGTAATCTCTTGCAGGTAAGCCCAGACATGATTCCTAGTGAAGATATGGACATTTTACTTCATAGGTATTTGAACAAGGAAAGGACAACCCTGTTATTGGATAACATTCAGCGGTTACCTTCAGCTGAAAGCCGTGAATATCGTGTGCTGCATCACATTTTTAAAGAAATCAGGAAAGGTGATGGATCGGTATGTTGAACATTTTGTTGACAGTTTACACTGCTCAAGACAAGTCTTATGGTATAAAAAAATCCTTAGTTTTGAGGCAAACTATTCACATTTTACTATGCAAGAACATTGCAGGTTGTGTTTTTGTCTGTTCCTTTTGCCCAGTTTAATATGCCATCATGCTCATTTAGGCATGCTTTGGAAGCCTTTTTCCTATTTTATTAGCTGATTATCAAAACCATCTCCTGGTGTGACAAGTAAGGACATCACAAGTGTTACAAGGTCCATGCCCCCCCCTCCCTTTCCCCCCCCCATGGGGGGTTTTGTCTAGGTGTAAATGAGTTAAGGGAAAGATTTAAAAATGTCATATTAATAGTAATTTTCCCAAATACTTTTGTCCATTTGATACTATTGCTTCGCACAGAAAACAAGGAAACATTTATTTTCATTGCTTGCTGTGCATGTACTTGGGTACCGGAAGCTTTCCTTGCACGCCTTTATGCAGTCCTTTTGTCCTTGCACATGTGTACAGGATGTTATCACCTGCCGCACGCAGGATCTGTGTGCTTACTGGTTCTAATTTGAAAATTAATTGGTCAGACACAGAACAAACTTTGTCATCGCAGAAATCATTTGCCAGCGTCATTTTGCAGATGGTTTTTCTTGGCAGGTGAAAAAGGAACCTCAAGAAACAGATGCTCTTGCAGGCTAAACAAACCCTGGACTAGACACTGGTGTAACAATTTTTAAACAAGAAGTTCCGCTACAAAAGGGATGGCACCTCCCACATTTCACACCTTTCGGGTGCGAAATGCAAATTTGTTCCCTTGCAGCCGTGACACATTATGGAGTCAAGCGTACTGCAAACTGAACATGCTTCAAAATCTCATGAAACCAAAATATATCATTAACCAAAATAAGATATAATTTGTTAATGTTATAACAAAACATTCTTAGCAAAAATTAAACGAATTTTATCAGTAACACTCCTACATGTAGAAAAAGCGCAGGTTGTTTGTCTGTAATTCGGCTTTGATGGTTGATTGACAAATGGGTGTGAGAATGGCCTGACCAGGCCCGTTTTATACCAGAACATCTTGTTTAACTATTGACAGTTTATGAAAATTTCACTCTGGAAAATACTAAAATAATGCATTATGTTGCTGTTACATGTAGGTCAATAATTTTTATTTTATTTCTAGGATTGGTTAATTGTGGCTGCAGCTTCAAGACATGGCCTGAAGAAATTGTTCAACAATAATTTTGTATCTTCAGAGTCTCTAGTGCAAAATACGTTTATTCTCTCGCCTGATAAAGATGTCACCGAGGAAGAGTTTGAAAAAGTAGGTACTAGTATTTTGTAGTTAAATAGGTTTATGCAGAAATTACCCATAAAGCGTTGCAAATGAGGAAACGTTTTTCGGAAATGCTGTTACTCAAACTGGTTCCACATTTGCACACACAAGCAATATTTGTGGAAACCAAATGTTTCTTAAAAATTTCAGAAACATTTTTGTTTTTCAGAAACAAATTTTGTTTCCACCACAATGTTTGATGGGGAAACATTATTTTAGGGAACAGTGTTTCCTTGCTTGTGGGGGCCTTTAATCCGAGGCTGTTTCGTATCATGCTTTACCAGATTTAGCACATAATCATCATAAAAAGACACTGGATTTCAGACATGCCAAATTGTTGGTTTTATTTAATAGTGGCTTTCCATAAATAACAAACAAAAATCGCTACCTGGCACATGGCTTTTATCATTAAGACTGTGTTCCAAAGAAACAGCAGCTCTTCCTCTGTCATTTTAAGGAATAAACTTTTGTGGCAATTAAAACAGTGAGTTTTGGCAGCTGAAAACATTACTTGTCATCCTCCACATCAAACTCAAAGTCAGAATCTACACCAGATTCCAGATTCCACATCTACAATATCCAATAGCATCCAGTGCATCATGACATAAATCACAATCACTAGTAACTGGTTGGGCTGTAACCTGGACAAGACGATGAAGCTCATACTCCAAAAATACTTCACTGTCTTCCACGGCTTCAGAAGTTTGAAGGTCATCTGCAAGTTCAACTTCAACACCAATGCGAACCTTTGCAGCTGGGTGGTAGAGACTGCCTTCATGGTCTGATCCTCCAACCTTTGGGAGCATCTGTTTTGTTTGTAATAATTTATTGTCACTCTCCTTACCGTATATAACTCTATCATTCTGACAGTATTCAGTTCAGGAATTTAAACCTTCAGACTTAAAGTCATTTGGAGAGATAAATTGTCCTGTCATTAACTCTAATCCCTCAGGCTAGAAAGTCGTTTGGAGAGATTATCGACCTTCCGGCAAGCAACAACCGGAACTCTAGGAAATGAGCAAGGCCCCATAATGGGGTGGCTTTTTAGGGTTGCAGGTTGTATGGAGCCAGCTATAGGTTTGTGAGAATCAGTTATGAAGATTCAGGATGGTTGGCTGGCCATTTTTATTTCTGCATGAATGGCTGCCCCCCATTATGTTCTGAAGAGAACTTTATTAGCAAGAACGGTTTCAGAAACTTAAGTGGTTTCCTTCGTTAGTTGCATTCAGTGCTCAGTGAGTGAGAGCAGATCAGTTGTTCTTTTTAGTTGCAGAATGACTGTTTGTATAGCTGAGTAGTGTTTGCATCATGTTAGTCGGACAGCCCATGAGAAGCATTGTGATTCTTACCCGTCACACGTCATCTCGCATGGTGTGATCGTAATTTTGTCACCCTCCTTACCACATATAACTCCTTTTGTTCTGTTTTAATGCGTGAAAGGATTTTCGCTCAGACTGGTGGGAAGGACCATTCAGTGAAACATGCAGAAGACAGGGCCAACATATCGTTCTTGAGGAAACTTCTCAGTCTTTTTTTCACCCTCTCTACTGCTGCATTTGACATACAGTGTGTAAGCTGGGTCAGGCAAATCTGGGCAGCAGCCACAATGTGGAGAAGTTAATACATGCATGATGAGAGGATGAACTCAGTTGGTGACATATCGTCCTTTCCTCTCAGAATGGTGGAGGGTACCTTCCACAATGACATCTGGTACTTGACTTTGTGCCACTGAGCAAGATCGTGGTCTTTATTAAACTAGAACTGCTTGCAAAGAGGTCCTACTTTGTGTACACCATACTCCTTGAAGGCTGCATCTCCTGGATTTTGTAGGCATGTTAGATTGAAGATAGAAAATGCTTTCATTCAGAGAAAGGGGAGCCCAATGGACTTACAGACTTAAATGTCTTAGTCCATCAGGTCTTAATAATAATGTTGATGATTTTTCTGTTTGCAGAGGAAGTAAAGTGGCTCTCATGATACATATTGGTTGCTGACTTTTGCACACGCTCTTTCTGTTCTTGTCTTGAATGTGTTTGTCTATTGCTGTTGTTACTTTTTATCTCGTGTTATTTCCATTCTCTTGTATGTGTATAACATCTCATGCCAACTTTTTTTATCTGTATGTAAACGTTTGCTCTGTTTGTTTTCCAAAGTTTCCATGTCAGTTGCCCTAAGAAAGGTTTTTAAATAAAACCGAAAATTTGGCAAGTCAAAAAAATCACATTGTAATAGAGTATTGTTTTTTTATGATTATTTCGGTTTCTCTGGAAGGAGACAAATAAATGAAAGTCAGTGATCTGTTAACCCTTTCACTCCCAAGAGGTTCAAAAGTCAAAATTCAAGAAAAATCCCAATTTCATTTTGTAAAATATTAAAAAACAAATGGTACCATGCAAAAGTACTGCCAAAGAGGTTTCATTTGAATGGTCACATCATAGGATTTCATCCACAGACTCAAAAGTTAGAACCACCTTGTACAGCATAATAAACAGTACCACAGGAAAGTACTGCTCAGTAGCTTTCATTTGAATGGTCACACTTTAGGATTTCATCCACAGACTCAAAAGTTAGAACAAATGATACCATGCAAAAGTACTGCCAAAGAGGTTTCATTTGAATAGTCACACCATAGGATTTTGTCCACAGACTCAAAAGTTAGAACTACATGACATGTCTCCATAATTGACTCTGGGAGTCAAGGGTTAAAGTTATAAATTCGTATGTCATGAGCGTGGGACAAAGAAACAATGTTTGTTCATCTTTTCCATTTGCCCCTTCAGGAATTAAAGAAATTGAAGTTTGCTGTCCATGAAAAGGAGAAAAAGGAAGTTCTTGAGTATTTGGGGTATAATATGAAGGATGTTCAGGAGTTCGTCGTTTATCTGCTTAAGGATCAGAATACAGCCATGAGCTTTACAGATCTTTTCGAGGATTTTAAGACAACCAAAAAATCGTCGATGATCGAATACCTGCATTCAGATTATCGGGACTATGAAACCCCTCAAGAACAAAGCATTTACAGAAAAGTTCTTACTCATCTTGCCAGTGGGGAGGCCATTGAAAGCAAAAAGATGCCCATTTTCCTTCCAAAAATCCCCTGGACTTTGCTTAAAGAAGAAGTATGTGATGATAAGCGTTTTATTAAAGCAATGAGCCCATTAGCAAGGGACGCTTCTCTGGCCTTTGTCTCAAAGGACCCGCCAATCGTCTTGGAAATGGTAAGTATCTCATTTCTGCATGCTAAAGTATAGAAGGGAAAGTCCACTATCAATGGTGGTTTATCATTATCATGTAAATTTTTAAGCAGAAAATGAAATTCAACTTTTAATTTTTGACACTGATTTAACGAGTGTATGTAGCAAGAATTGTTCTATTCAGTTTTATAATACATAACTGCTATAGAGTGTTTTCACATGACATCACGGCAGCAATGTTGGTGTCCCAAAACGATAAAACGGCGGCCATATTGGTGTCCCAAGCTAATCCTGTGGGGATTGAACTCTTTTCTAATGCAAACACTTTGTTTTGTTCAAATAAATTAGCATAGCTGCAGACCACGTGAGTGAAAACACTCTATTAAAGATAGAGATATCTGGGATTAAAATTGGCGATTTTACAAGTGCTGAAAGTTATGCAATTTCTCCTTTAAAAATCGTCCAAGGCTGGGTGGGAGTTCATTACGAAATTCTAGGTTCTGACATCAGTTTGTATGCAAAAGTCTGTTTTCTGAGCTGCAAAGGAGGATTCATGAGTCCAGCACCTCTGGTCCAAATGAATAATTTATCCGTTCTGATTGAATGCAATGTTTCAAGCACATTTTTTGACTCCGATTGGCTGTTATTCCGCCGTTCAACAAATTAATCATGCAAAAGTTTTGCACACAATGTGTGGGGTTTTCCATCCACGAAACTTATGAGCTGCACTGCACTAAACTAGATAGAAATCATAAAATACCGGCAACTGATGAGATCAATATGGAGTATTGAAACTTCCACCGGGTTGCTAAGATTTTGATCACGTGAGTGAAAACGATCTATTCTTTGCAAACATTTGAATGTGACAGAAAGCTCTCAGCTGTATCTTTTGGACGGGGGTTATTGAGGCCTAGCATGCATGATTTCTTGTACTGCTTTAAGGCAGATACCACTTTGTAATACTCGAGGTAATTGGTACATTTATATTATATTTGATTGCAAATTCTTCATAGCTTAAAAAATTCTGATCTTTATCAAGTAAATCACTCACTTCCTTTACTCCTGTGTTGAACCAGGACTTAAGGAAGAAAGGTCGATTGCCAATTCCGATTAGTGAATTGAGCCAGATGCCAATGGGGTTAAAATCTAGGGTGTCTCAAAAACTAAGACCCCCACCAAATCTCAAAAACTAAGACCTAAGACCCCCACCAAATCTCAAAAACTGAGACCTAAGACCCCCTCCAAATCTCAAAAACTAAGACCTAAGACCCCCACCAAATCTCAAAAACTAAGACCTAAGACCCCCTCCAAATCTTAAAAACTAAGACCTAAGACCCCCACCAAATCTCAAAAACTAAGATCTCAGACCCCCACCAAATCTCAAAAACTGAGACCTAAGACCCCCTCCAAATCTCAAAAACTAAGACCTAACACCCCCTCCAAATCTCAAAAACTAAGACCTAAGACCCCCTCCAAATCTCAAAAACTAAGACCTCAGACCCCCTCCAAATCTCAAAAAGTAAGACCTAAGACCCCCACTAGATCTCAAAAACTGAGACCTCAGACCCCCACCAAATCTCACAAACTGAGACCTCAGACCCCCTCCAAATCTCAAAAACTAAGACCTAAGACCCTCTCCAAATCTTAAAAACTAAGACCTAAGAACCCCACCAAATCTCAAAAACTAAGACCTAAGACCCCCACCAAATCTCTAAAACTAAGACCTAAGAACCCCACCAAATCTCAAAAACTAAGACCTAAGACCCCCTCCAAATTTAAAAAACTAAGACCTAAGACCCACTTCAAATCTCAAAAACTAAGACCTAAGACCCCCACCAAATCTCAAAAACTAAGACCTAAGACCCCCACCAAATCTTAAAAACTAAGACCTAAGACCCCCACCAAATCTCAAAAACTAAGACCTAAGACCCCCACCAAATCTCTAAAACTAAGACCTAAGACCCCGCCAAATCTCAAAAACTAAGACCTAAGAACCCCACCAAATCTCAAAAACTAAGACCTAAGACCCCCTCCAAATCTCAAAAACTAAGACCTAAGACCCCCACCAAATCTTAAAAACTAAGACCTAAGACCCCCACCAAATCTCTAAAACTAAGACCTAAGACCTGCCAAATCTCTAAAACTAAGACCTAAGACCCCCTCCAAATCTCAAAAACTAAGACCTAAGACCCCCACCAAATCTTAAAAACTAAGACCTAAGACCCCCACCAAGATCTAAGACCCCCACCAAATCTCTAAAGCTAAGGGACCGGTCAATAAGTATAGGGGGGTGGGCCTGAGCAGCTGGAAAAGTGGTGGCCCAAAAATGCATGACCCACCCCCTTATGTGGGCATAAATTCTGCTGACCCACCCCAGGGTATTGGCTGACAATAACATGACCCACCCCCCAGAACACAATAACACATCATGTTTTTTGTCCATATCCTCTATTCAGTAATGCTCCACATAAGAACTATAGTAAACTTCATTGTTCTGCGGCATTGGCTCTTTCCCACATAGAATATCTTTGGTTTCAAGAATAGAGGAGGATCTGATGGTTCATAATTATATTTCATTATAAAAATAAAGAAAATCCATTTGCGTCAAATAAATTTTAGGAAATGTTCGTGCTTAACCAATCAGAATAGCAGAAGACAATAGCTAATAATTTTGCTTCTTTGATGAAGTTCCCCAAATACAATATCTTTTGAAACTTGCATGTTGTGCGATTGTGTCTCAAATTACTTGAAACCTTAAAAAACAAGAGGCTAACCAGTAGCCTATACTCATGCGCTTGCGTAAGAAAGTTTTACCGTTTATTTTAAACGGGTCACGCACCCCTCGCCCCTCAACGAATTTTGCGTGACACACATTGTACCATCACTCATTGATTCCTGATCAAACCCACACTAGTCTAATACTTCCCAAACCGCGAATTATCAGTTGCATTACATTGGGTTATTCCAAAAAGAATCCACCCCCCCCCACACAGACGGATGGCAAGATTTTTTGACCCCTCCCCCTCCGCCCGGATTTTGAATTAATTTTTGGAAGGCCAAAATATACAGGTAATGAAAAAAATACAGGTAATCGCATTCAGGAGATTCTGCTTTTATAATGTCAAAACTGTTGTGATGAGTGCAATAAATTGGTGAAACATTTTAAAACTAAATATTGCATGATGCATCATGGAAAAAACACCCTGTGATTTCAAGACCAAATAAATGAAATTCTTCTATAAAGCTAGTTCCTTAAATAACTGCTTTGATTTTGCCATATATTAGTTTTTAAAAGCCAAGCTTCGTTTCATGCAAATTTTGTGTAAAATGTAATTCAATCGCGTGTGAAATGTAATTCAATCGCGCGCTGTGCGATCATGAATCCAAAATATTTTTTCTAAAGGTCAAAACGTTTTAATGAAACTCATATTTCCTTGAATCATATAGAATAATCATGCGACATCATGTCTGCTGTACACGTTCGACGTACTATATTAAAGAAAGAAAAAATTCGTGTCCCGAGCAGGATTTGAACCCACGTCTCCCCGTACACTAGTCCGGCGTGATATCCACTACACCATCGGGTCACCACGCTGGATACGCGGCAACTTGTTGATGTTAGTAGATAGAACGTGGCCAATCCATGGAACATTTTTCTTTCATAGTACGTTTCATAGCCTCTGAAAACCTCTCCAGGTTTAGTACATTTCTGAATAATCCTATGTGTCGAAGCCAAGAACATGTTAGAACATCATATAGAATAATCATGCGACATCACATCTGCTGTACACGTTCGACGTACTATATTAAAGAAAGAAAAAATTCGTGTCCCGAGCAGGATTCGAACCCACGTCTCCCCGTACACTAGTCGGGCGTGATATCCACTACACCATCGGGTCACCACGCTGGATACGCGGCAACTTATTGATGTTAGTAGATAGAACGTGGCCAATCCATGGAACATTTTTCTTTCATAGTACGTTTCATAGCCTCTGAAAACCTCTCCAGGTTTAGTACATTTCTGAATAATCCTATGTGTCGAAGCCAAGAACGTGTTAGAACATCCTATAGAATAATCATGCGACATCACGTCTGCTGTACACGTTTGACGTACTATATTAAAGAAAGAAAAAATTCGTGTCCTGAGCAGGATTTGAACCCACGTCTCCCCGTACACTAGTTGGGCGTGATATCCACTACACCATCGGGTCACCACGCTGGATACGCGGCAACTTATTGATGTTAGTAGATAGAACGTGGCCAATCCATGGAACATTTTTCTTTCATAGTACGTTTCATAGCCTCTGAAAACCTCTCCAGGTTTAGTACATTTCTGAATAATCCTATGTGTCGAAGCCAAGAACGTGTTAGAACATCATATAGAATAATCATGCGACATCACGTCTGCTGTACACGTTCGACGTACTATATTAAAGAAAGAAAAAAAATTCGTGTCGCGAGCAGGGTTCGAACCCACGTCTCCCCGTACACTAGTCGGGCGTGATATCCACTACACCATCGGGTCACCACGCTGGATACGCGACAACTTATTGATGTTAGTAGATAGAACGTGGCCAATCCATGGAACATTTTTCTTTCATAGTACGTTTCATAGCCTCTGAAAACCTCTCCAGGTTTAGTACATTTCTGAATAATCCTGTGTCGAAGCCAAGAACGTGTTAGAACATCATATAGAATAATCATGCGACATCACGTCTGCTGTACACGTTTGACGTACTATATTAACATCAATAAGTTGCCGCGTATCCAGCGTGGTGACCCGATGGTGTAGTGGATATCACGCCCGACTAGTGTACGGGGAGACGTGGGTTCGAATCCTGCTCGGGACACGAATTTTTTCTTTCTTTAATATAGTACGTCGAACGTGTACAGCAGACGTGATGTCGCATGATTATTCTATATGATGTTCTAACACGTTCTTGGCTTCGACACAGGATTATTCAGAAATGTACTAAACCTGGAGAGGTTTTCAGAGGCTATGAAACGTACTATGAAAGAAAAATGTTCCATGGATTGGCCACGTTCTATCTACTAACATCAATAAGTTGCCGCGTATCCAGCGTGGTGACCCGATGGTGTAGTGGATATCACGCCCGACTAGTGTACGGGGAGACGTGGGTTCGAATCCTGCTCGGGACACGAATTTTTTCTTTCTTTAATATAGTACGTCGAACGTGTACAGCAGAGGTGATGTCGCATGATTATTCTATATGATGTTCTAACACATTCTTGGCTTCGACACATAGGATTATTCAGAAATGTACTAAACCTGGAGAGGTTTTCAGAGGCTATGAAACGTACTATGAAAGAAAAACGTTCCATGGATTGGCCACGTTCTATCTACTAACATCAATAAGTTGCCGCGTATCCAGCGTGGTGACCCGATGGTGAAGTGGATATCACGCCCGACTAGTGTACGGGGAGACGTGGGTTCGAATCCTGCTCGGGACACGAATTTTTCTTTCTTTAATATAGTACGTTGAACGTGTACAGCAGACGTGATGTCGCATGATTATTCTATATGATGTTCTAACACGTTCTTGGCTTCGACACATAGGATTATTCAGAAATATTTCCTTGAATGAAAATGTCTTTCCTTTGATTAAAAGAGTCAAACACATATCAGAATTCAGTGATTTTCTGCTTCTGGAAGTCTTGGCGATTTATTGTATCCTAATTACGGTGCGGAACCGCGGCTAGCGTCTGCGAAAATATAATAAACATCACAAAATAATTCAATTCAGCAACCTATTTTTATTATGCTTTCTAAAATTGCCGACTTTTCTGTGCAATAGAATGCCAATCTTATCCGGAAAGATAATTCGCATAATGCTTTCGCTAATCAAAAATGCAGTTCTGAATGGTCAAAAGTACAGAAATGAAATGCTGGCGGCATTTGAATCATGAGTTCGGATAGCTCATGGTCTGCAAACAAACACTTCGATTCACAGCTCCATTTTTCACTATAAAACCTTTTTCCAAACCACGAAAAAACCTAAAATAATCTTTGAAAACAATACTTGGCCACATTTGGTGAAAGCTGTGCTTGGTAAAGCAGTAAAAAGAACGAAAAAGCTTTGTTTACCTTTCCCACGGATCCAAAGCACGCACGTACAAACAGAACTGTATAATTTTTGACAATCGAGTCGTCCAATTGGAAGCTATCAGAACTGTCTCATCGTACAGCAATCGGGTGAACTCGGCACAACTTCACGCTTCGGAAAGTCGGACGACAACATAGTGGTTACCAGTAACCTAGTAACCACAAAAAGCGATAAAGTCAGTAAAAATCGACATTAATAGAACGTATGCCCGTAACCTGGTTTTAATATGATAATTATTCTGTAACATGCTAATGAGCTTTTAACAGTCTAATGCGGTGATTTGTTTGAAAATAATGCTGCATTTTGTATTAAACCATTTTTTACTCAACCAAACCACACGTTTTATCATTTTGACAAGTTTTCAAATTTGTTTTGCCTTTGCAAACCTTGAGAATACTCAACCACAAATTATCTTGCGAAAATAGTTAAATTACAAACCACTCAGTAGAAAGCTCAGTGATGTGTGATTCTATACCATCCACCCAGAATTTAATTTTTTGCATGCACAGTGATTTGTGATAAAAGCTTGGTTTAAGTAGCGTTTGATAAAACGATGGTTTCAGTTTATAACCTGGTGTATGTGTAAAGAAAGTAGACAGTGAAACAAACAAGATTCTAGATGTTTGTCACACAGTTCATTTTTTGCCGGATGGTTTAATTTTCACGAGATTGTGATTCAGTAGTTTTCAATGTTTGAAAAAGGTGAATCAAAGGGCTCTTAAAGCCATCTCGTTAATGCGTTAGAACGTGAGGTTAACAAAAAAGAAGAATCTTGATGGGGGGGGGGGGGGTTAAAATCGAATATTCAATCTTTCCGAAGAGTACATACGCGACAAAGATTTTATGTACAAGGCAATAATGTCATTTTATTCCGCGAGACATTTAGTTATTGAAGCAACGGATGAACAGGGATGAAGTTCACTTTACAGTAGAACAGAAAGTGGAGTCTTGCTAAATAAAGAACGTAAAGGCTACAGTATGAAGGCTTTAAAATTCATTTGCCGGTGACTGCAGAAGTGGTTAGAACTAGTGGAGGCTCATCAACGGTTTTTGACTGTGAAATGAGTGCTTGTAAGTGAATGTTATAAATAGCATTGTTGTGATCATCTACTGGTGCATTTGTAGGACATAAATAGGAAATATTCATAGGATAATTTTTTTCTTTTGATTTTACATTAAGAACTCTTCGATTTAAAATGGCAATATCATGTTTAGTATGTTTTCCCTTTCTCATGCGATTAAGTAGCTCTGCAAATTTTTTGGCATCTTTTTGTCTCATTATTTCTAAATTCAAACATGGTTGAAACTGGAAAAGATCTCCAACACATCTTATGCTGATTCCACCAAATAGCTCTCTGGTTCCCATTACTTGTTGTAATCACAAATTAAGAAAATTGAACATACCACTTCCAACCATGGAGATTTCATCAATAAATACCGTATCTTTAGTTTTTTCAGTTGTGTCTTAATAGTATTAAGTCTGTCAGGTTGTAGTGCACAGTAGTGAAAACCTCTATTCACTGGTAACTTGAATGTCGTGTGTAAAATGTTTTGCCTCTAATATGGAAAGCAGCTTTCCCAGTTGGAGCTGTTTTCAAAACTTTAATATCATCTGGATTTTCTCCTGCAATACTATTGAAATATTTGACTGATGAGTGCTTCATATGGCAATGATTCAATATTCCAAAACCGACAGAACAAAAGCCAAATCCATACTCTTGCATAATCAAGCCGAAAGTTTTTTAGTTAGCTTAATCGGCAAACTCTTACCTTTCTAACATACTATTACATAATCATGACACCTCAACATTTAATACCCATTTAAAATTGAAATAACTCTTTCATAAATCAAACCGTAATAGCAATGATTCAGTATTCCAATGACTACTAAAAAAAGGGACATTAACGTTAATTGTGCGCAAAAGTAAATCCATTGTATAATGCAATCAAATTAGGCCCAGTCACCGAAAGAAACCGTGAGCATTGGCCCCACGCATGCAAAGCCATATTAAAGATGTCTTGAGCTATTTTTCGCAGAAATTGCGCCACCATTGACGCAATGAGAGCGCCGGCACCTACTACCTTACAATATTTGGCGAGAATACTTCGTATTTAGATGCAACCGTTCCAGTTTCTTTGCAATTTGGTTGGACCACATTTGGTACAACAAGACACAAATATGCGACGAGAGAGGCATGAAAATAGAATGCGTGCTTTATTTCCGATTTGACAGCCTTGTCGGCTAAATGACCACAACTGGCTTCTCATTGGCTAAAATTAATTGCCGACTCGCTTAAGCTACCTGCTTTCCTGCCTTAACTTTAAGCAACTTTTCACGAGATGTCCGGTTGTCACTCACTAAGCGACTTCACTTTAATATATTTTAAAACATCGATCATTCATATATTCCATAGGGCCCGGTCTGTTAAATGTTGTTTGATGTTTAATATTTTTCTTGTAATTTATTCAGATGTGGATCGGCTGAAATATCTCTGTTTTCCGTTTTTCGATTAGTGGAACGTCTGTGGCAGTCCCACTAAAAGCGGTCCGCTCGATTTCGCGACCAAAAATAGTTTTCCTTTATTTTTTGCTGGTCAAAAGGCTTTGGTACACATGTTTGAATTACACAATTCCCTTTTTTTTTTTTAATTCTTTATTTTCGCCCTGCTACAAGCAAGAAACGAATTCAGGCCGTCTCGGCCCTTTCGACGGTACTATAAGAAGCAAGGGCTGACAACTGCGTAGAAAAAGTAACGCAACAATGGCATGATTGAGACCAAACCGAAAGTTTAAATGCAACTGCGGATAGGTATTTCACCGTTATTGCGGATCGTCAGCACAGTGTAGCAACAAGTTCGAGTAACTAACCTGACTGAGTTAGCACTTTCAGTAATGTCCACTTGGTTTTAAACTCCGGATATGACCTTAAGATGGTATGTCTGTCCACGTGTACAGCTTATGCCATACACAATGAACAAAACAGTTGAAGAATCATGACACTGTTGCAAAACTATCTGCCAGAGAGAACATGGCCAAACCATATGAAAAAACTGACGCAACATAACGGATGTTTCTACGTAGCGCGCCTCTCAAAAACCATCAATTTTAGTCTCCCGATCACCGTCGTAACCCGGGGGGGGGGGGACTCCCATATGAAAGGGGCGGGGATGCTCGTCGTCTCGCTTAGGGGTGTAAATTTCGGATTTTGGTCTCGCTTAGGGTGTTCTGGGCAAAACGCCATTATATTTTGCCATCAAAGTCTCGTTTAGGGTTGCACGCGAAGAAACATTAATATAATACATTTGTCTGTGTTTTAAAATGGTCTCTTTTAGGGGTCAAAAAAAGCTTGAGCCACACCCAGATTGGTCAACTTTAGGGGTTTAATTCAAAATTTCCGACGAGCATCTCCGCCCCTTTCATATGGGAGTCTCCCCCCAGGCGTCGAAAGGGCCGAGACGGCCTGCATTCGTTTTTTGCTTGTAGCAAGGCAAAAATAAAGAATATGAAAAAAAGAATTGTGTATTTCATACATTTGTACCAAAGCCTTTTGACCAGCAAAAACTAAAGGGAAACTATTTTTGGTCGCGAAATCGAGCGGACCGCTTTTAGCGGGACTGCCACTTACATGGGCTAATTAAATGCTTGTTAAAGGAAAGATTTAACGCAGTTGTATGTTGTTATCGATATCGATGTGAAATGTTTCAGAAAGTGAAGTGGACATTGATTTTTGTTTTGTGGAGAGTTGAAAAAAAATGGATGTATAAGTTAATGTTATACATGAATGGATTTTTGAGCTGACTCGCTTAACCTTAACTTGGAAAAGCAACTCTTTTCACGAGATTTCTGGTTGTCACTCGCTAAGCGACCACATCTAGTATAGTCTCCCACGCAGCCGTTATTTGTCTCGTCACGCAACGCTCCTCCCCACTAACGGCTGCTCAAACCTGGACCACATTCCTTGCCCATTGTGTTTGCAATAAACTTAGCGAACCAATCGTGTATCAGCAATATGAGAATGACGTAAGTTGTCGCGCGAAAAAAGAGGCCAGTGGTTTCCGGTTTACATGTGCCAGACATCCTAGCTTTTATTGAATTTTCTGGTGTTATGGTAGATGAAACTCCAAAAAAAGTCGTTAATATAAAGACAGCTCTAGGTGCTTTACGTGCCCATCGCTTTTCAGTGTACAAAAACCACTCGCATCCATAAGAATTACAAAACAGGTACAGTAACATGCTGGAGATTCAAATATTTAAAACCGGACGCAATGACGCCATACATCTGACAATGGAGGTACTGCCTAGCTCCGAGAAACACGTCAAATTAAACGCAGAATAAACTCTGAGAAGCTAAAATCAATATTAAGATGCCTCTATTCCAATATAGACTGTGACTATCGCATAAGACTTGAATCTTAGACTCTTTTAGCCGCGATGAAGAAAACGTGACTATCTCGCAAGTTATGCTAACCGCAGACTTACGCTCACATTAAACCACGGACTAAGAAATGAACAGATCCTACGCAGCGAAAAATTCCTACCTTAGCGGCTACTACTGATCTTGCAGCTCTTTCAAAGTAAGCCAAACAAACTACATTGTTATGAGTAGTTATGTTAGGCACTATAGCTCACTTTTCACTTTAGCGAGTTTTTGTTGTTACTTTGACATATCATTAAATTATCGTGATTTATCGATAATCTTTTGTTATGTTAGGGACTATAGCTCACTTTTCACTTTAGCGAGTTTTTGTTGTTACTTTGATGTAATATCAATAAATTATCGTGATTCATCGATTTTTTAGTTATGTAAGGCACTATAGGTCACTTTTTTGTTTATCGATAAATCGTTGATAATTTAATGATTTTTCATTAAATTATAGTAATTTATCGATAATTTTTTGTTATGTTAGGGACTATAGCTCACTTTTCACTTTAGCGAGTTTTTGTTGTTACTTTGGCGTAATATCATTAAATTATCGTGATTTATCGATAATTTTTTGTTATGTTAGGTACTCTTGGACACTTTACCA
Source organism: Cladopsammia gracilis (assembly GCA_022457155.1). Taxonomy (NCBI): domain Eukaryota; kingdom Metazoa; phylum Cnidaria; class Anthozoa; order Scleractinia; family Dendrophylliidae; genus Cladopsammia; species Cladopsammia gracilis. The sequence goes on along the minus strand of JAJGOT010000663.1, from coordinate 258,804 downwards.
TTTTATCGTGTTTTGTTGTTACTTTGGGGTAATATCGTATAATTATATTTACAACCTGTTTTGTTAAGGGATCCCGAGTTATCGCTCGTTCGTTTACAGTCGTTATTCGTTGTTTTTGCCCTTCGATGATTTGTTTCATCGTAGTATGATTTATATATTGGCTATTTTCATGATTCAGGGTGAAACCTTTGGCCTTACATACCATTTTCTCATCACTTGTTATGTAACTGTATGATTTTGGACCAGAACCACACCAATCCGTTGTGTAATTTCCGTTTAACTCATCGGTTAGATCACCGAGACTGTCACCTGTTTCGATTCGTTGACCTCCCTCGCGATCGATATACCAACAGCTATCGGTGTCAAAACCAAGAACCTGATCACCGAGTTTGTCTAACACTCCATACAACATCATTCTAGCGTGACTGGTTGTGAAGGCCGCAATAAATGTTTGTGTTATTACTATTCTCAACGAACTGGCCTTTTATGTTGTAAGTCATTTCAACCATCTCTTCGTTTATAAATTGAATGTTCAAATTGTCTACACATTCATTTAACAAGATCTTGTAAAATTCAGCTGGTTTAGTAACATACACAGTCTTATTCAAGTTATTTCGTTGACCAAACTTTCCCCATAAACTATTCAGGCACAACTTTGCGATTGCTCTCCTTACAGGATTGTACTTAATTTCGCCAAGTTCGATTCCTAACCTTGATTTTACAATTGCCTTGTACTCCGCAACACTCTTATATCTACAACCTTTTCCAGTCTTCAGCTCACTGCTCTCCATCTTGATTTTCAAGAATTTTCGAACATAATCCTTGAAAAGGTCATCTGTTCTTTTAGGGAAAACCCACACCTCGTAAATATTTAACACTTTGTACCCTTTCCGAATCGCCTCATTCAATTCATTTGTACACCATGTACCGATGAATGCGGCGCACGTTCTACAGAGCGGAAATAACAGCTTTTTAGCCTTATCACATTTTATTTTTACCGGTAACACAGGATGATAAAGACCTTGGAGGTAAAACTTTACATTTCACAAAACCAAACCAATTCTTATTGTACTCCTGAGGAGGATCAAATATCTTTGTAGGGTGGCCTACTGGATAATCCTCGTTGTATTGAACCGCTGGATATAAACTTACAAAGTCGGCGTATTTTCCTTTCTCACCATTTTTGTAGCTTACTGCCTAAAGAGGCGTAAGCTACTATGCTATCGGTTTGAGTGAGTGAGTGAGTGAGTGAGTGTAAGTAACAATAGAATCCGAGTCCACAACGAACTCTGCCGAGTTCCATCCGATATTCCCCGATCTTAGCTCCTATTTTTCTCGGAACCTCGTCGGTTGTTCAACGTTTGTCGAGGATAGTAATCGAATGACTATCAGATTTCGATAACAAATATGGCCGCCCGTGAACTCCACGCTTCCATTTTGTAGACGTTCATTTTGCATAACCGGAATGAAAGCACGCCTTTTAAGACTTTGAAATGGAAAGAAAAAGTCCTTTAGAAGATTTGTATGCCTTTGTAGTGGTGGTTTGAGAGCTGAAAGCGCTGAAATTTGTCACAAGTGAGGACATGTCTTCTTTCAGAATTTATACTCGAAGCGGCAGACTTTACTAAGAATTTTCAAGCATTCCTGGAAAACTACGGTAAAGAAAGTCACATTTTTTAATGTCCATTTACTTTGTAAGAAACATTTCATAGGCTGTTTCTTTGAATATTTAGAAAACTTGACCACAATCGGTCGAGCGAGAAATTCGCCAGATGCTGAACAAAATTGCGTGGCCGACAGTTTCGGCCTTGATGCGATAATTTGACGCGTTTTGCTCTTGAGACTAAACTAAACTGGATAAGAATGGCATTCTATATACACATGAAAAGTCGGAAATTTTAGAAAACACTAGATATAATAAAGTAGGTTGCTGAATTTAAATATTATTTTGTGATGTTTATAATATAATTCGCAGACGCTAGCGCTGCAATTAGGATAAACAAATCGCTAAGCCTTCCGGAAGCAGAAAATCACTGAATTCTGATTAAGGGTTTAACTCTTTTATTCAAGGGAAAGACATTTTCATTCAAGGAAATATTGTATATTTGCGACAACACTTTGAAAAAACTATGAAGCCATGAAATACATGGCAAAATCAAAGCCGTTTATATTAGGAATTTATAGCACTCGTCACCACGGTTTTGAAAATGATAAAAACAAAATCTCCTGAATGCGATTACATCTGTTTTTTTTTTTCATTACCTGTAAATTTAGGGCTTCCAAAAATTTATTGCAGATCCGGGCAGGAGAGGGGGGTCTCTCGGCTTGGAAATCCAGGGGGCACGGGGGGGGGGGGGGGGGGGGGGGGGCTAGCGGGCCAGGAAATCCTACGATAATCTAAGTAATAACAGGCGCAGTAAGCTACATGCAGTCCTAGACTGCCTATTTTTGAAGTTGTAGGTTGGTTTTGTTACATTTGTACGTCCACCAAAAAAGGCGTCCCTAGGATTAAGAGGCCCAACAATCTCCCGATGCCATGTTTTACGAAATTTTCTAAACCTTTTATCCTTTTCCAGTTCACACTCGTAAACCTCAACCAATTCATACCCGGCAGCTCTAATTTTATCATTTTTCGCAGCCGTCCTCTTTCTTAGAGCTAACATATCCATCTGATTTTTTGTTTGTCTCACTAGAATAACACTTCACACATCCATGCCAAAAACATCCCTGAAATTCATAGACTGTGTTCCCACAGAAACCATCGACTTTTCCGATACCTGGTAAAGATACTTCACCGCCATTCAGAGCGTGTTTTATGTTAACACCATCTCTCTGAGAAATCCAATCTAACCAAGCGATACTGGCATGGCTATATATCTCTCCGCGAGTAGTTTCCTTTACAACACCGATCGTATCTGCAGGCATATAGTTACTTCTGAAGATCGTCATACATACAGACGCGATGGTTATATATTGAAGGGGGTCGATGTTTTCTAACGCAATATACTCTTCTCGAATCTTCAACATACTTTGCCGGAGGATGTCTACATCACTTTCGCAGTACTCTCTGAATTCCTTCTTGAAGTCAAATACATAGTTTTCATCAACCCGTGCTTTGTACCATTTTAGGAATTCCTTTCTCACCGAACATTTCATTTGATCATAACCATAGTGTTTCTTACTAGGAATCGGTCCTACATAGTTTTGGTGACACTTTTTATTGAAAAAATGCGGGAAATACCCCTTTTTCGACTCTGTCAAACCAAATGCCTTAGGGAATGCTGATAACGGTGCAGCGATAAAGTTCAAAGAATCAATAAACCTAACACCCTCCGCATGCATATACATTATCTTTGTTCCGTTGTAAATACAATAGGGTTTCACACTGTTCTCTATGCACCAATTTCGGATAAACTGTGCATCGTAACTTTTTGCATTGTGAGCTACGATGGTATACCCTTTATGCTCATCGTTAAAAATAAATTTACAAAATTCGTCGATGGTTTCAAATAAATTTTCATTTCCATGAAAATCTTTACAGACGACCAAATTAACCTCATGCACACCGGTCTCCTGAGTTGCCTCAAAATCATAGAAAATGTATTTATCAGTTCTTGTCTTACAAGAATAACATTCCTCCTCTTCTGTACAACCTGTACAGTTTCCACCTTTACATCTCTTTTTAGTCATGTAGCAAAGATGTTCATGCATATCACAGTACTCCCCACAATTATTGCACTTTAGGCCACCAGTAATTGTACGCTCGCATTTCAAACATTTACCTACTTTTTTACACACAGTATCGCTTTTAAACCCTGAGGATCGTTCACGTTCATGCTCCATAAAACACTCTACTCCAAAGAAAGATCTATTGCACTTATCACATGGAATTGATGGATAAGAGCACTTTTTCCCATCTGGAAAGTACTTGAAGCATGCTGTACATTTTGCGGGGCATCTATGACAATCGCGTTTTGTATAAGGCTTTTTACAGGTGTGACAATAATAATCTTTACTCAAGAATGCAGGCATGCTGGTAATAACGTCAAAGTGGTTATTGTTTTTGTAAAGGTATATCATTTGGTCATTATGTTCATTTTCAGAAGTGTAAATCAGCCCATTGAACTGATCACCGTCTACAATGTTTATCTGTATCTTTAGATGTTTCGCAAATTTCTCTATATCTTCAATGGTCGAACCACCACGACAATAAATATCAACTCCAGCTTCCTTATGAAGTTTTAGAGCTTCTTCTTTCTGTAACCTTCTCGATTGATTGAATCCATTCTTTATCTGAGACTTTGTCCAGTTTTGTTTATTTATGTTTGCACGAGCCGTCACTATTGCTCGTGCAAGACAGATTGTATCATTATTTTTGATTGTGATTATACTCTTTTTATCGCTAGCATTTAATTTTGTCACACGTAATCGACCCGCTCCCCTAGGAATCTTTATCGACTGAATTTCAATTTCGACCTCGGTAATCGGTACATCCTTGTATTCAACGAATCTAGCTATCTCTTCGACCAGATCCGTCCCAAGGTGATCTGTGATTGTGATTCGTTTTGTACTGACCGAGTTTTTCCAACCCATATGACTTAGTATCCAACGAATCTTGTCACCGTTTTGTAACCCTCTCTCTTTTATTACTTTGTTCGCTATTTCCAGCAGTAATTGATCAATATCGAATATTTTATGAGGGTTAATTATTTTTACCATGAATTCATCGAAAAACACTTTTAACTTATTGTTTGACTTTGAAGCTATCTTGATTATCTAATAGGGTAATCCTTGATTATAATCTTGTTTATACAAATTCTTAATGTTCTCCCACAGGTAGCCCAAGCTCAAGTGATGTTTACAGGTAACTGTTGCATAATAGCGAATTTATAAGGATTTGTGTGGGGAAAATTCACTTCGAATTTGAGCGTAAAATTAGGAAAGATATTTGAATAAAACTGGCTCACCTGAACTTATTTGTGTGTTTACCAGTGTCTTGAGTGGTTTGGGGGTCGATTCGAAGCGATTCCACCGAGTTTTAGTTCAACTGTCTCTTCCTCCCTAAAAGAGAGACAAGGTAGGGCACTCCGCTCAACGAGCCGATCGGATCCACCGAAGGAAATCGGCCGTAAATTCGCTCCATCGCCTCCAGTAGCCTCGAAATTCCACGTAGACCATAGTCGATAGTTCTGCTTTCCATTCGTGATCTTCATCAGAGTCGCATATACACTGAGAGAGAATTAAAGGTCGCTAACCTCTGCAAACCTTCCCGTTTTGAGCCATCGAGTTCACCAAACCGTTGGAAGATAGCTTAGCGACCTGGCCAAAGTCTCAAATTACTCACACTCGGGGTGGGTGACGGTCCATTGCTCCCTTTGACAATCAATACCCTCGGGCCCGGCCCTAGCAAACGCTGATTGTTCACCATTGTTCCCATGGACCAATCGTAGGTCCATGGGAACCTAGAATGTAGAATGATCGCGCGGTGCTCGCGGGAATCATTTCACGTCAGCCACAACACCCACAATAGCAGGATAAAGTTATATACTAGCGAGGAGTGTTACATTGTGAAGTTTAAAGAGGACTTTTTCACTCTGCGATGGAGATCACTTAGATGTTTTAGCAATGGATTGCAGGTAGGAGAAATCAATGTGCCTCGATGAAGGATATTTAAATGATTCGACGTTTTCACACTGATATTCACACGTTTTGACACTGATATGCATGCGTTGTTGACACGAAGAATCGCAACAAAATCAATGAACGGCTTATACAGAAATGTTTATACCCTTTTCTGACTACTGTATTTTTAGGACCTTGTTTCTTAACAGCTGCTCAAATTTAGCCCACGTGGCAAGGGAAAAATTGACAGAATAGCAAATCGCGAATTTCCAAGTAAGTTTCTTATTTCGATTCTCGTTTAATTCCTCCATTCTTTTCTCGGGTTCGCATTTTTCGGTATAAGCTTTAATTTTTCACATTCATTCTTCGTACTTAGACGAAAATTAAGTATGTAAAGGCTATAGCAGCAACTTGAATTGCTTTTAAAAGAAAAATGTCTCACGAGCTTGCAGTGTTGCTGTTAGTAAACAAAGGTTCCTTTATTACAATAAGGTGATAAAGTCACATGGCAATACTGTCCGTGTAGCCTATTGTCTGTTTTCATTAAAAGAAGTGTTTGTTTAAGTCGTTCCAAAACTTCCAGTTTTTAAGTACAGTTTATTTTCTTCAGCTTTACAGACGAACAGGAGCAAGTTTTAAGAGTTGCTAGAGGAGGCCATAATTTACTTCTGTCTGGGCAGGCAGGAACTGGCAAGTCATTTGTTGTAAATGGCCTTGTTAGACAATTACGGTGTCTTGGTCGTAAAGTTGTTGTCGTGTGTTCCAGCGGAATTTCTTGTTCACTTTACGGAGATGGCGTTAAATCATCCACTGTGCACTCCCACTATGCACTTCAGACTGCTGATATGCCTTCAGATATGGCTGTGTCAAGAGCGATTTCCATGCCTCATTCAGTGGAAAGGATAAGATCAGCTGACACCATAATTTGGGACGAGGCAGGAATGTCCAGCAAACGATTGTTTGAGCTAGTCAATGCCATTCATCATGAGCTAGCAGAAGAAGATGGCAACAGGCCTTTTGGTTCGAAACAGCTAATTGTTGTTGGTGAATTTCTCCAGTTGAGACCTGTGCCTGGTACATTTGATGATGGTGAGTTTATGTTTCGCTCTCACTTGTTTGAGAAAGTGATTACCCATCGTTTTGAACTAAAAACAATGATGAGGCAAAGTTTAGATGACAAAACTTTCATTACAGCACTTAAGGACCTTCGCTTGGGTAAGTGCAGTAATGAAACAGAAGCGCTGCTGAAGTCACTGGACAGACCAATAGAAGGAGAAGCGGTAGAAATTTTCTTTACTAAACTTTCGGTTCAGCTTCAAAATCAGGAAGCTCTTTTTAAATTGCCCGGTGAGCTGCTCTCATTTGATTGCATTGATGAAGGAAATGTTTCGGGTATAAGCTGCCCTGCAGACACAAAGCTTCTACTAAAACCAGGAGCTAAAGTTATGATAGTGTGGAACGTGTCGGAGAAAGTGAAGAATGGTACAAGTGGAAAGTTTATTGAAGTAAAGGATGAGAGGCTTTGTGTTGAAATCAGCAGTGTTGGTAGGGTGCTATTGAAAAGAGAGACTTGGTCAAAAAGGAACAGAACTGGTCAGATTGTTGGAAGCCGCACTCAATTTCCTGTAGTGTTGTTTTATTCCTGTCCATGTCATAAGACACAGGGCCTGACCCTGCCAAAGGCTGTTGTGCACTGCTCAAGAGAATTTGTGCCCGGATTGCTTTATGTTGCTGTGTCTCGTGTGCGCCGTCCAGATGATCTTCGGGTCTGTAGATTCAAGCCAGATCAGCTTCTAAAACCACCACCAGAAGCGTTGGAAGTTTGTTCGATTACAAAAGAAGAGTGTGAAGATCTGTCGTGCTGTGTCAACCAGAAGTTGAAGAAGGAGCTGTTCAGAGTGTCTGACATTGGGGAGGAATTTGAAGAGGATGGAGATGCCCCCGAGGTACTGCCTGTTGACAGTTACCCAGATGGCCTGGTCTCATCGTATTTTGAAAAGGAAGGAGAGTTGATGGTCACAGATTTGGGCACTGCGTTTCTAGCATTAGAGGAAAGCCAAAATGAGTTCAGTGAACCTCCAGATCACTTTAACGTTGTGACGGTTTTGAAACAGCAAATAGTTTCAGTTGAAGGGAGTCAATTCTGCTCAGAAAAGAATGCTGCGATAGCGCAAGTCTTGACAGGTTCTGTACCACAGCTTCAGCTCTTTTCACGTATTTTATGGTACAGAGTCTTCCTCTTGATGGGAGACCACCTCGCGAGTAATGCTGAAGAAGTCACTATGTTGCGTAAACATCTCACTGACATTACGCATCATTTGTACATAGACATTATTGGCTCGGCAGAGTACCGCCAGGATCTGCGTGGTCTGTTTCAAGTTACTGACTTGTCAGAAGCTCACGTGTCAATTGGTTCTACACTCTGCTTAGACATGTTTGTTTTCTTTGTCCATCATTTGGCTGAGAAAGTCGCTCGTCAGCATGACAGAGATCAAATCGATTTCAGTGTATCAGAGATGCCAATTGAAGGGCTAGCAAAGCTTAGAGATGTTGGTGGTTGGGCTATAAGGAAAGAACTAGAACGCTGCCGGAGGTACATACGGCAAAACATGTTTTCACAGTCAACTGATACCCGTCAAAGTGTTGAGATGGCACATGCGAAGTGTCAACTTTTGGAGGAGAATGTCATTGTCCAGTACTCTTGGCTCAAGGACAACACAAACACTCCAGGGACCCTTGAAGTCACTGAGGATAGACAGTATAGAGAACGGGGACTTTTACACATTTCGGACGAGACTTTTTATTTCTTCAAAAGGCTTGAAGAAATTAGAGTGGAGCAGCTAAACACTGCAAGAATATCATCTTCAGGAAACAAGAGTGACCTAGTTGACCAGACAGTAAAAAGGGCCAAGGCTGATCCTTTGCTTTCAACTGCTTGGAGGGAGACATTCAGAGATGTTGAGACTGACAAGAAGGTGAGTTGTGAATCAAAGAAGGCCAAATTTTCTTTTGTATTTGAAAGATTATTTTCACTTCAGGCCCAATCATTCTCTCACAAGAACCTTTAAGAAAGTCTGGGTATTATATGCCAGTACTTATGGTGGATATGTTGTAGGTTAAAATTATTTTACATGTAGGTTTAAAATAATTCAAACTAGGTTAATTTTTATTTTCCTTTGTCCCAGATTCATTAACATAATCTCAGACAAAGGAAAATAAAAATTAACCTAGTTTGAAACAATTTTAACCTAAAATAATTTTAACCTACAACAGATACATGTACAAGATGTTTTGTATTGTCTTGACTAAAATAACAATGAAATCACATGTAACCCTTACAGGCCCAAAGAGATCAACATTGAAATTCTCTTTGGTATGTGAATGCTTAATCAAGCATACAGATCATGCAAATAATTTTATGAACTGTCATCATATGATTGCATTACATTTCTCTCAACTAGACATTTAAGGAAACCAATAGGGAGAATTGGGACTTGAAGGCCCATGTTCACCCAATCTGCTTTGCCTGCTTGTGTTTTTTTTTTTTTGGAACAGTTCAATTGTCCAATGTAGCATTATGATTGGCTGACGCGTTGATTTCCCCTTCATGTGAAAATCAGCCCGGGCGCGCAAAGCAGATTGGGTGAACATGGGCCTTTAAATGGTTAATAGAAATGTACAAGATTGACCTAGAAAAGATGCCTTTTCTGGTGCTTGTGATGATTTGCAGCTTACAGTAGTCTAGTTGTAAGTTTCTCCATTTCTTTTTTGTAAAGGTTCTAGTGGATAATCTACTGTCAAATGTCGTGACGAGGTACATGAAAATGGCAGCATGTCAGTTTCTAAGGGATTTCCGTCGTTCCTATAATCTTAAGAAAATGGCAGAGCACAGGAAACGCGTCCTACAGCGCAAACAAGCTGCCGCAGAACGAAATGATCATCCGTCGTTTGCCACAATACTGGAAGACCGATCTACTGGCAAACAAGTAACCCACCACCACTTGCACTTCTTTGTTAAAAAGCATGGGATTTCAGGAGTAAAGAGAGTCTACACTAAGGATCAGCTGGGGAAACTTTGCAATGCTTATGGTGTTAAAGTGAGGACAAGCCAAAACAAACAACAGCTGGCTCACAATTTGGTTGAGGTACTGACAAGAAGTAGTAGCAGTAGCAATGTACCCCATCCACACTACCTGAATTGTTTGCATTCAGAATCTGAAATTGGAAATGGCAGGGTTGTTCTGAGAATAATGAGATCAAACTGAGACAACTTATAACTGGTGAGTTTTTATTTACATACAAAGTCCTGATTGTATTAAACTGTGACACATCGAACAGGCTAACTTTCATTCATTATTTAATTATAATTTTTTTTCCATTTATTAATTTCAAAATATCTCCTCCAAAGGAGGCTACACTGTGTAGGCAATTTCCAGTGAAACCAGGTCGAGTGCATTGTGAAAACAAATGTATCCATATTGCAGTGATAACCTCAAACAGGTATTCTCAATGGGAATGCTGATTTCATTGTACATGTACATGTAATAACTATTTTTATCATATGACCCGTATGGCCCTGCGAACCTTTTCTTTACAAAACCATTGACAAAAGTCCCGTATGAGAGCCACATGCATTTGCACAAGTGAGGGCCGGAAAAAAAGCCGTAAGGCTCACTACACTTTTACACTACTAATTTTACTAGTAATTTTGTCTCCAAATTGTTCATACGATAAAATACTGTAAGTTATGTTGGGCCAGATAGGAAAATATTTGGCCCTCAGTCATGACGCACGGACCTGGCTGCACTCGGTCCGTATGCCATGACCTTTAGCCAAATATTTTCCCATCCAGCCCTCAATAAGTACATATTTTTTTCAAGAGGGTACGGTAACAAACCCTGCAATGTGTTTGGTTTGGATTTTCCTACCTCTGCCCACGGTCGCGGTAACACTTTCGTGAGTTTTTGTCTTTCTGTTTACCAAAATTTAAACAGAGGAAAAAAATTAATAAGTTATTTACCGGCAAATTATTTATTTCTAACATTTATCGGTTGTAATAAGCGAGGAAAATATGACATTGAGATGTTTAAGAGATACAAATTTGTATATGTTGTTAAAAGTGTTCTTTGTTCTAAGCTTTGGCAATACCAGCATTACACTTTGAGCTGATTGTTTCTTGCCCAAATCTGATAGAGTTCTGGGATGATTCTTGTAGCCTGTAAGTCGGATTGTTGTTTGAACCGTTGCATGCCCTAGTTTGACAAAAGTGATTCTCCACGCCATCCTGATTCACTATCCATGGTTTGATGACAGAGTGGGGGAACTTTGTCAACTTGATATTTACAATCGATTTGAAACCATGAATCATTGATTGGAGATCAAACCAGAGCTTACTGGAAATGAACTGCTTAGGTGTTGCCTGCTCTTTCCACTCAGAGAAAAACTGTAGGAAACCATCCAAATTTCTTATTCTTGAATCATCTTTACTTCTAACAGCCTCTCTACTTGTACTGAAAAATTCAATTGCTGAACTTGTGTGGGCTATTAGTTGTATCGAGGCATCCAGGGTACTGCCATCCTTTCCATTGTCTGTCAAATGTCTTTTGTAGGCCTATAAAGGGGCAGTAGAAAAAAATACATGTAACTGAAGTCAAAAGACCATTGCACAAATACAGTGTAGGCTGCATTATCATCCCTCTACTGCCCATGTACCCTTATTGAAGTGGACAATGTAAAGTTCTACCAAGGTCTATAGGGTTGAAGCAAGGAATATGCCTTATTTTCTTAAAGGTTTGTTTTCCTTTAAAAGTAGCAGGGTCTCATTAATATACATGTACAGTATAGTAGGCTGGATGGGTGATCAAAGCCTGCTAAAGTATGTAAAAATAAATTAGTGAGGAATTTTAACTTTTTTTTTTAACATTGAGTAAAGTTATCCATTACCTTCATTAGGAAATGCATCCTTTTGTCAAGGACATCCTCTGCCAGGTGATTGCGCATCCGCAGTGCTGGATCCAGTTGAAAGTGTTCCTCTGTCAGCTTCTCATGGATGTGGATTGATGTTTCTGTTTGATCAAATTTGTATGCATCTACAAGATGTTCCCAGAGGATTTTTTTCCCAGCTACAGTTAGGCATCTTGGCTTTCCTGCTGAGTTACTCTTTTCAATGTTGTTCCTAATTTTTTTGAAGTTGTGCTGCAAAATTAATATGTTGGTACATTAATTTGTCTGCATACACTCATAAGTACCATAAAGTAAATTCTTGAATAAATTAATACAGGAGGTTTTTTCACAGACTCCAACCTTAAAGAGGACATAAATGTGGGAAGTACCCGTAGCAGTATATAATCAAGTAGAAGATATATTTTTTTCAGTTTCAAACTAAAGGGCATTGCAGTGACTGATACTTATTGATCATTGTATATTGTTTGATTATCTTTCTGAGCAACAGGTGATTCATCCATGTGTACCTTTTTAATGTTTGAAAACCTGATTGAATGTCTGAAATCCCTTGTGGGTGACTTAACTGTATTAAGGGACAGACCAGTATTTTTTTTGACCGGGGGCACACTTTTTTTTTACATGTGGCACCTGCTGCAAACAATTTTTTTGCCTCCTTCCAACTGCCATACTTTCAGCAAACATTTTTTCCCTTATTTTTTGCTTGCATACTATTTATTTCAGTGTTTATAGCCTCTGCAAACAATTTATTTCAAAATTTTCCAATGCCCCCCCCCCCCCCGTCAAAAAATAGTGGTCCGTCTTTAAACACACACCTAGCTGGCTGCATTTGTGTAATTTCAGCCATAAAGATGGGGTGGGGGGGGGGGGGGGGTAATTGATGGATGGATGCCTTTCAATCACTCTTTGAAAGAGAAAACACTTAAAATTTCTGCCTTTTACTTGTACAGTAAGTATTGAGGTTTCAATAGAATGTCATACCTTGCAATCCACCAGGAATACCATCGGCCCACCTGTATGCATGTTAAATGCCACAAATTTCTTATCTACTGGCTCATAGTTAGGAAAGTGCATCTGGATGAATTTCCTGTTTACATCTGCTCCATCAAGAATGCACCAGTAAATGCTGTTAGTGGAAAAAATAAGAGCTTGTTTAAAAAAAACTTTTGAGCGGTTTAATAATTCAGTATCTAATTTCACACCTGTTTTTGTTGTGATCCCTGTAATAACAAAGGGGCAAAATAGTTGGTCTGGTTTTATGCCATCCTGAAGGCACCAGCATATTTTGATTTTAAATAGACAGTGTGTATTCAAAATGGATTACTTTAATTATGTGTAATGCATACACAAAACAATGTTGCTAGTTCAGTTACCGTACATGTATGTATGTATGTGATTTTTCCTGTATTGCAAATCATTTCTGATTAAGGAGGCTCATGAGGGTTTCGTTATTTCAATAGTAAAAGAGGAATACTTTATGCACCATTTATTTCCGGTTCATGCGATTTTACGCAGCATTTTGATTTCTGGTGAGCTGCATACATGTGCTCTTTTTTTGGTAGGGAAATCGTCAGCTGACAAAAAAAAAATGCTCTTGTTAAGTGCCTAAATTATAATAGCTAGAGGGCTGTTATGGACAACAAAGGACTTATTGGTGGTATATTTTTGACTTACTTGAAGGAAAACTCTTTCATCATCAGAACTCCTTTCCAGAACTGGTAAAATAGGTCACTGGGAGTGCAGTCATGGCTGGGACATTGTGCTACTGGGAATCTAAAGCCACAATCACTGACAAAAAGGGACTGCAATACATGTGATGCCAGTTGGGTTTCACTTTTCCCTGGTGATATAAATAAAATATCAAAAGGTTTGATTTTTGAAATGTTGTGATTGATTGACAATTATTGTCATGTCAAGTTTACTCCCAAGAATGAGAGGAACTCAAATACAGAAGATATGCAAGTGTGCAAATTTAATCAAGAAAACTAATGTTACAATAAGTTATACAGGACTATTAGAGTCTACCTTCCAAATTACGACCCAATTCCACAAAACCAATGAGTCGATGTTTTCCTCCTTTGACAACCATTTCCACATTTTCCTGTTAAAAGTGGATGAGACTGTTATGGATTGTTGGTATTCCATTAAGTATGAAGCCCCTTTGGCAAGGGTTAGGGGAGCATTTATTGCAAATTCTGATTTCCATAAGGGGATTTTAACAAGTCAAGAGACAGGGCTTAATCAGGGTTCCTACAGTTGTGGAATGTCATGGAATTTTAAAATTTTATTTTTATTTTCCTGTCCTGGAAAGTCATAGAATTTAAGTGCAGGTCATAGAAAGTCATGGAAAATGATATACATGGAACAAGATCATTAAGACAGGGGATAAAAAAATGATAAGATCATAACCAGTGATGGTGTTAACAAAATTTTTAAAGCAGCGGCTTAACTTCAGGTTAAAAGCTAATGAAAAATTATGGAATTTTAAGGGCTCAAAAGAGTATGATTCCTGTTGACAGGTCAAGCCCAAATCATACCGTGCAGAAGGACGTCGGACACCTTATTGAGACTTACATAATCGAGTAACTGATTAGCTTTCAGTTGAGGTTGGGGTTAGCAGTTTATATAGTTAAATTTAGGACTAAGCAACCAGAGAAACTAGGTGGTACAGTGGTACAGTAGGCTATGTAAGCCTAAGCCTTAGCTGAGGTCACAGGTTCAGTCCCGAGTGGGGATTTTAGATTTCCTTTTTTACACTTAAAAATTTATTGAAAATAAAATTCTAAGTGTCGACATTATGTTAAATAAGTCTCAATAAGGTGTCCGACGTCCTTCTGGACGGTATGATTTAGGAACAACCCTGTTAATAACTCATTTTACAGTTGTGGGTTAATTGACCTGGCCTTTGAGTGGAAGCGAGGCTGGAGTTGACTTTGATACAAACCTTAGTATTTTTCAGATGAAAATTTAGCTAGTAGTCAGCATGAGAAAAACCTTTTTTTTTAACATGAAGGATAGGAAGGTTTGTATCAAAACAAAGTCATCTGCAGCCTAACTTTCACTCAAAGGCCAGGTCACCAAGTACACAACTGTAAAATGGGCTATGAAAAGTTTATTGTAAATGGTACATAAAATTACAGATCAGACTACCAAATCTTGAGTAAACAACAATTATTGTTTGAACAAAAGCATTTTATTTACCTCAACCTTCATTTCGTCGATCACAAAGCCACCCCAGTAGTCAGAATCTTTCAAATTTTTCTCTTTTGCAGCTTGTTGGCACCACTCCACTATCTCCCTGTTCCAACCTGGCTTTTGTTCCCTTTTGTTCTTGTGATACCTGTATGCAAGTATAGAAAACACAAAATATTATAAAGATAATACAAAAGATAATAGTAACATTAATATGCACTTGGCTGAATATTTTTAAAACTAAGCCAAGAGAATGCAAGGGTTGACAGGCAATGTGCAAAAAATTTGTAATATTTTTATTGCTCACTTTCTTCCAATAATTAGTAATGATAACAACAATATAATCCATTCATAACAATACAATAATTTGTTAATTGATCGCAGTGGCAGTATGAAGACTGAATAACAGTTAATTATTGACACTGCAATATAATTAGCACTTTGCATTGCAATCAATTCATATTACTCTTTAATCAGAATCTTTGTTCAATATACTTGCAACCAACCTGATTGTGGATTACTTGGCAAGTGGATAAACTTTCGAAGAGGGTCAAGCACATGAGGGTTTTTACAGTATAACTGTATGCTCAACTGCACAATCCTACAAAATAAAGAAAATTACCACTTTCAGCAAAACATAATGCGAGGAAAAAGACAGCTGTGAAATCTGAGTTTATATGATTTAGGATTGATGGTCAGTACAGTAACTTAAATTAATTGCCTTTGATGGGTAGAAGAATGGACTCCGTTGCCCCACAACCCCTCCCCCTCAGGCTCAACATTGAAGGTGCATAGCTAGCTTAATTAGCCTTTCAACCCTTTTTCATAACATCAGACAAGTTGGTTGAGTTAATTGATTTTCCTACAGGATGGCAATGTAATGCATAGAGTTATGACGTAGCACATTGTATCACTGTCCTTTGTATAAGAAACAAGGCAATGCGAGGTACTAACTACATGTACTTTTTCCAAAGTGTTGACCAAGTGGGGTTGTTTCATAGCAACCACTTTAAACTACCCCCCCCCCCCCCCCCCTCTCCCAACAACTTCCATTCGCTTCGATTCATCAGGCAAATTTAAAATAAAAATAAAACAATTTCTTTGAACATACTTTGGGTGCCACCAGTAACCATTCTTGCTCTTTGTTCTGAGAATCTGTTCTTGTTGCTGCCACAAGCATTGCATATCTTCGGGAAGATTTTCCTTCAGTGCACCAGACATTTGAAGTAAGTCCTGATGGTCTTCATCTTCAAGGAGGACTGCCTCATTGTGGAATTTCTCACGCCAATAGAGTTCTCTTTTTTCAGCATTGCGTCTGCCGATTTGTTCCTTTTTTAACTGATACTCTACCTCCTCTCTGGTCATAAATCGTTTGTTACAAGCGGCAGCGACAGTTGTTTGGTTAGCCTTTCTCTTCTTGCGTTTGGTGTCAACTGTCTGAAGACGAGAACAGTTGCAGCAGATCTTTGATGGACCAGTCAGCACCACACAATTTTGGGCGAATGCTCTTTTGCATTCATTGAGCCCATCACCCATGCTTTGCAAAACACCAGTAACATGTGGTAGCATAGCCATCACACTTTCAGACTCCTTTAACTGGAATCCAAAACAAAGATGGGAGTGCTCAATAAATTGGATGGCAAGTAAAATTTGCCTTTCCATTGATAACTTGCTTAACATTCGATCCAAACCAAGATCTTTCTTTAGGTCTACACTGCACCCATGTGACTTAGCTTGGAGTGTGATCTCCTGAGGGGATTTCTGCTTCACTCTAAGTTCAGTGGTCCCTCTTTGCTTACTGAACTCCCAGCTTTCGTGACGAATAAAACTTACTTGATCATCACCATCCTTAATGGAATGCCAACCATTTGGCAGCTTAAACGTGGATAGTAAGCTGTTGACACTGCCAGAACTCGGACTAACATCAGTTTCTCTTTGGGTGTGCTTAATGCCCTGGAGGTTTAAGTATGCACGCTGCCTACTTCCTCTTGGTCCTCTTTGTACAAGACGTACTTTTTCGCGAAATAATTCTTTGATAATGCAACCCAGTGTCCTGTGGGATAACTCTTTGCAAACATTTTCTTTTTCTTGTACGGAATGATGAAGGATTTCATTCACAAAAACCATTCCTTCTTCGGCGTACTCATAATTTTGCAAAACCCTAGATGAAAATAGAATCATCAGAGAAAGATTGAAATTAAAAATCTCGCATGTTCATGCCTTGTAAAATGACTGTATTTTGGCATAAATAGACGTGGGAATTTTTTTCTCTTTTGCTTTAAAAGGGATGAATATTAAATCATCGCGATAACTCGAGGGACAAAACACAAAAAATAGAAGTCTCCTCTAAACCAGGGGCCAGTCTGTTTGAAGGATAGATAGATAGAAACTTAGATAGAAACTTTATTTAAGTGTCAAAAGACCTTATAGCCTGGGTAAACCCATACTAATTTGGGGACACATAAAAAATATTAAAAAAGTATAAAATATCTAATATTAATTTAAAACCTAAAATATATTTAATATTTAAAATTTATATAAAGCTAACAATCTATTAATTGATAATAAAAGCTAAAATTTAGAAAAAAGAAAATGATAAAATTGTATTGTTATGATGAGCAGAGGGTACAATCCTTGCAACCATCATCCATTAACAGAGTTATGTCATATTTACGAATCTTGTTTTTAAAAGCATACAACGTTTTTGCTGATCTATCAGCTGTAGATAATTTTCCCCATAACCTTGGGCCTAGATAGCTTAAAGAGTGTTTACCATGTGTTATTGTATTGTACCTAGGAATTGAGAAATCTGATTGCCTTAAGTTGTAGGAAGAAGTGTGGTTATTAAAAATATTACAAATATTAGTGGGACATAATTTATGCTTAACTTTGTACATAAGGATGCAGATATCCTGCAAGCGCCTGTTCATCAGCGTTGGCAACTCGGCCCTCTCAAGTAGTTGAGTATAACTTGCATGCTTGTCCCTATACACCGCCTATACGAGCAACAGATTTATCCGACTATTTGTCGGGAAAATATGGTATATTTTTATGTATTTATACTCACCACAATACCCATTCCGGCGAATAAAGGGACTTTCTTGATTCTTTCTTCGCGGGATCTTCCTCTACGCTTTCTAAATCTCCACTGATTTCGTACTGTTCAGATTTTAGCTGACGGAAACATGGAGACGGAAAGGAAATTCTACAACTTCGCTGCGATTGGTCCATGGGAACAATGGTGAACAATCAGCGTTTGCTAGGGCCGGGCCCGAGGGTATTGATTGTCAAAGGGAGCAATGGACCGTCACCCACCCCGAGTGTGAGTAATTTGAGACTTTGGCCGGGTCGCTAAGCTATATTCCAACGGTTTGGTGAACTCGAAGTCGCGACAAAGCCGTTTCCGATGGCTCAAAACGGGAAGGTTTGCAGAGGTTAGCGACCTTTAATTCTCTCTCAGTGTATATGCGACTCTGATGAAGATCACGAATGGAAAGCAGAACTATCGACTATGGTCTACGTGGAATTTCGAGGCTACTGGAGGCGATGGAGCGAATTTACGGCCGATTTCCTTCGGTGGATCCGATCGGCTCGTTGAGCGGAGTGCCCTACCTTGTCTCTCTTTTAGGGAGGAAGAGACAGTTGAACTAAAACTCTCTGGAATCGCTTCGAATCGACCCCAAAACCACTCAAGACACTAGTAAACACACAAATAAGTTCAGGTGAGCCAGTTTTATTCAAATATCTTTCCTAATTTTACGCTCAAATTCGAAGTGAATTTTCCCCATACAAATCCTTATAAATTCGCTATTACGCAACAGTTACCTGTAAACATCACTTGAGCTTGGGCTACCTGTGGTTCTCCTTGAAAGATTCAAGAGCTGTATCAATAACCTTCGGTTTTGAAAAACCTTCGGTTTTGTTGAGTAACCATTCACCCCAATCATTTACCTTTTCCTTCCCCCAATCAACTACTTTTTTTACCTTTTTCTTGATTGTATTATCAACCTTTGTGGGTTGTAATATGGTTGTATTTTTAGGGATTTCATCTTTAGGGATTTCAGCATCTAACAGCGAAACAGCTCCCGCTGTTTTTGTTTGAGGAGCGTGCGTTTCATCACGCATTGTATTCTCTTCGATGAATTTTATCAAATCCGCCTTTCTCAAACGTGAGTAACCTTTCATGCGAAGCTGTCGTGCAATTATCCTAAGCTGTTGAACAGTTTGTGATTTCAGATCGTTTGAAGAATCCATGGTTTGTATATAAGAAAGACTTTTTTAAACGGTTTTTTTAAATTTTTCATTTCACGCTCAAACGTTACTTTGACGATTCATCGTTAATTATTCACATTTACATTCACAAAATTGTCTTAAAGAAAAGCAATATTACTATATAACACAAACATGCAACTGACAAGTCTTTCAAATCTACGCAAAGAAAATCTTACTTTCCACGAACCAACTACGTGTACAGTGAAAAACTCTAATTTGAAATACGACAAGATTAAAATTGAAACCAATTATCCTAATAACAAGAAAGGCCCATTAGTTATTGAATTGCCATTTCTTTTCAGTTTTGGAGTGAATGAAAGAAGGGATCAAGTAACTAATGGGCTAGTCGGCTACTCTATTCCGGTTTGTTTATGGTCGAAAGGCGAAGAGCCGACGCCAGAAGAAAACGATTTTTTTAAGTGTTTGACATTTCTCGAGGATATTTGTTTTGAACAATTACAAGACACGCACGGCGTAGAAATAGCCAATAAATTAAGTCAGCTTTTATATTCCAAGCAACTTCAGTACACCGATAAGAAAGGTAAAAAGAAAAACAAAAGAGACGAAACAAGTGCACCGGTATTATATGCTAAACTCATATATTCTGAAAAGTCTGATAAAATTTTATCGCTATTCAGAACGAAAGGAAATGAGAAACCGGATCCGCTCGACTATCTTAGTTAATTGAAAGCATTTACATCAGTGAAAGCGTTGTTTCAATTCAGATGAAGGTTCACGAAGCATATGTTAAACCGCTAAAACAGCGACAGCCGTTGTTGGCAATAGAAGAAAGCGATGATGATGAAGATTAAACTGTAATAATAATTTCAAGTCGTGAAACGCGACTTGAAATGTCATACGTGTTCATTGTCACGTTCAGTGAAAAAATAACTGGTGATGTCATCAAATAGCTCGACATATTCAGTGAAAAAACAAGCAGTGATGTAATCAAATAGAAAAAATTATCACGAGGTAATAAAACAATAAATACAATACGTGTTCACGTGATAAAACAATAGAAACATTCCAGATCTCCCTAACAACCCGGGTAGTCGAAAGTCATCTCGAAATCTATTTTCGGTCTCGCCTGTTGTCAGGGAGATCTGGAATGTTGCTAATTAGCATGTATGTTAATTCGGTTAGATTTCATAACATTCAGACGTTAAGGATTTTTATCTATCACCTCACGGTGAATATTCTCTCATATTTCTCTTCGATTTTGTCATCAGAAAGTGTAGAAAGATCACTTATCATGTCGTCGATTAGCCTCATCTCGTCCACAAACGAATCATGGTCGAAATGTTTTCCACGCATACAAGAACGTAAGTCGATCATTACTTTCTGATACGTTGTATATGCGTATTTACTCATTTCAATCCTTCGGTTATAATTCTTGTAATCGGCAAATGTTTTCAATAACAATGCCGCACCGGCAACAACTCCCAGTGTAATAGGATTTAACGTTACTCCACCGGCAATTGTTCCGACCACGATAAGAAATGAACTTCTCAAACTCATTAATAATTCATGACGAGAACACAAAGGAAATCACTACCGTGAAGGAGGTTTGGAAATCGTTTCTTAATTTGCATAGATTTTGGCGATTTTATTCCTTCGTTTTCTCCGCATTTAACGATCAGTTTGAGAAGCTTTATCAAACACTCGAAACAGTGTTTCATCAGATTTCCAAACACCTTGAAGTGGGTTAAAAAAAACTCGGCTGCGCCTCGTTTTTCAAACCCACTTCGCGGTGTTTGGAAATCTGATGAAACACTGTTCCTCGTGTTTGATATATTACTACTCAGTTTACAGACTAGATTCATGCGTTTGAAATGCCTATAAGTTTTTTTGTAACACCACCATTTCTTGTGATAAAATCTGTAAAGAGCCTTGATCTCCATCAATCTCTCCTCATCAATCGAAGTGTCGATATGATTGAACGTGAAAATATCTCGTTTGTGTTTCATATTTTATTATGCGTTCCACATAATAAATTTTGACAAAAACAAATCATTGCGTGTGTTTTGTAAACTACATCACCTCAAACACTAGGCTTACTACACATTTGTTGATTGCTGGGGTAGTATCCTGATTACTTCGTATTCTCACTCGAAATTCATTGCACTCAATCAAAACAACAGTCATTTTGTATGTTTGTTTTTTACCACCTATACCTCTTCCTATTCCATTGTTAATCAACACGAAAATAGGAGGATATGTTTGGAGCATATCGAGGATGTTTATATAACATTTTACAAGACGACAATTAAAAGGAACTATAACTTCTGATTCTCCTGAAAATAGAGCATACATTTGATTCACTGATTTCTCATAATGTCCGTTAATCACAAACACATATTTGAGACTTGGTGAATTGATAATTGCGTGATTATTCATATCCAAAACGGATTGTATTTCCATTTTACCACTCTCCAAAATATAAGGCGTGTCATAAACACTGGCTGGTACATCCGAGTGGTTTCCTTTTATTCCGTAAATTACAAGATAAGCTTGACCTTGCGAAGGTGATTTTGACGAGCCGCTACATTTTAAATCGACCATAATATACTCTGGCGGTGAAATATGCCACTTATGTAAATTGATTATACTTCTAGTGTAATCCGTAAAACTTTTTGACGCTTGTTTATTAATGTTGATAGAACTCGATTCAACATCAACGCTAACACCGCTCATCGCAGGTGGGATAAATTCAATACAAACGGTATATTCACCTTCTGGAAGTTTATACAGATTAAAACCGATTCTCGAAGCGTAGTTATTTTGAACGTCTTTACCTAACAAAAGACTGTAGACTTTTTTGTTTAACGTATGCGGCGACACCGACAAATCGATTATACCGGTGACAGTCACATTACTTTCTGAGGAGCTCTCGTTGACGTCAGTCATAAGGTATCGAAATTCATCTTTCAAATTTGTCGAGGTTGTTATATGTGATTCGTCAACATATTTTTTGAGCGTTTTAGTAATGTTATTGTCAACATTTGTTATTTCACTATCAACATATGTTTTATCGGCTTTCAAAGAAACACTTGCTTTGAGGGAATTAAATTCTGATCTATCAGTCTTTTGAGATAATCCGTTATCCACATATCTTTTGTTTGCAGATTGGTCGGCGATTGTTGGATCTTTCACATTATAAATCGTATTATTTCCCATATCCAAACTAGTCTCCATCGGAAACATCTCTTTCCGGCTGACAAAAATATTTTTGACGTCGTTGTAAGAGACCAGATTGTTATAATTTACCGCTAAATCATGAAAAGTTTGTTGCTTTGAATGCATAATATTGTAGCGTAGTTTCAGGTCAATATCCTTCACGACTTCATGCGTTGGTGTAGGAGCGTTAGGATGAAATTTTTTCAGAGTTACCATATTGACAGCACATAAATCGTTGTTTTCATCCGTATCTAAATTTGTGATTAGTTTTCTATTCATGTCAATCTCTATAGGATTTATTAATTTATTTCCTCTGAGATCCAAATCACCGGTCATATGATTTTGACCATTCACCAGTAAAACATCCGTTTTGTTCGGTTTTGTTGACAATCCAACATCCATTTGGTGTTTATTCACAGCATCAAGATTGTTGACACCTTCACCAACGTTTGTTAACCGCTTCCGCTGAATGTCATAATCTCCGGTGTCAGTTAATTTAAATCCGACACCTGGCGGACCAGGCGGACCAATCGACCCACCGGTCGTTCCGATTGTTTTATAAGAGCGATGTGATCCGTCAGAATACCCCATTTATATATTTAGTAGTTCTACTACTGCTTGAAATTATATTTTCTTGAAATAATCGGTTATAAGACACTCGTTGAATTTTGTGTCGGTATGTGAAAAAGGTTTTATTATATCGTAATATGATTTTCCCTTATGGGATTGGTTGATAAAATACAGACAATAATAACCACACAATACGCTCAATAGATCTTGGTATTGCGTACTGTTGTACAGATAATTTAATTCTAATTTATTTGACAAATTCACCAATTCCATAGGAGCGTTCATCCCAAAACTATCGAAATATTCAATTATATCAGGTCTGATGTTTAGCGCAACCCAATGTGAACCGGATTGTGTTGAGTCGTTTAAATTAACAATGTAATATCCTGTGTTAGTACATCTTAGACCAATTTGATCTCTTGAAATCACACCATTGAAATTTGGAATTTGCATATAATCTATCCATTTCATAACGTCAAAATTTGATATTGCTTTAATCACGAAAGGCGGTTTCTCACTCATTAGAGTATCGCGCCGAGGAAGGGGATTCCGTTGAATGGGGAGTTTTTCCCGAGTAATAATCCTTTGCCAGTCTTTTTTTTTACCGCTACAACCACCGGTGTAAAATGGCGGAGGGATATATGGCATATAATCATTGGATCCATAAGGCATATAAGGTCTATTTTGCATACCTTTACCGCTATACGCTGTTACGCCACAAAATGTAATAATTGACGCAAAATGTAATAGTAACCCAAAATGTAATAACTTTTGACGCAAAATGTAATAGTAACCCAAAATGTAATAACTTTGACGCAAAATGTAATAAACTCGGTAACCCAAAATGTAATAACTTTTGACGCAAAATGTAATAAACTAAAGTAACGCAAAATGTAATAAATTTGACGCAAAATGTAATAACTTCAGTTTTGTCCTAGCTCAATGGGGCAGTACACATATGAACATCTATACTTGGAAACGAAAAACGCCACCTATTGTACACGTCATCGATCTCGTGACTAGATCGACTATTTCCGTTTATTATACAAGTCAACACCAACACAACATTTTGTGGTAAAAAAAGGAACGAGGATCGCATGTAGAAAAACTTATTTCTTCCAGTAAATTAACTTTATGAAAAACAGCCAGCCATTTTGTTTCAGCCGGTTTATTGATCTATGTTTGTTGACCTAAACTGCGTCACGGGCGATGTTAACCGCGAGACGGGTTTACCTGTTTACTTGGCCTGGCCATTCTCACCTCCAGTCGTCAATCAACCACTGAAGCATAAACAACTGACAAATAACATGCGTCATTACTAAGACCATTGCTAACACAATTCGGAAAAACTTTATGAAAGCTATATCAGAAGTCTTTTTGAACTTCTATTTCTTTTTTTAGCTCAGGTAAAATATTGGTTTTATCAGATTTTTGAAGCAAATTATGTTCAAAGGACGTGCAAGTTAACCAAGTTTTGTGACTGAAAGACGCCTAAATTTGCATTTCACACCCAAAAGGTGTGAAATGGGGGAGGAGCTAAGCCTTTTATACTGGAACTTCGTGTTTAAACACCTTTCACCTGGTTTCGAGTCATTTCGCAACACAGATAAACGAGAATAACTGCCACGATGGGCTCTATTTCTAATCATTGCTCTCAGGAAAGGGGTGAATAAGGGTACGCAAATCCGCCGATCCCCTATCAATTTGTACTTGAATCCAGCGATCCACAAAAATAAAATTCACAAATCCGAAACCACGAATTATTTCGTAATTTATAAGCAGCCTTATATGAGATTGTGTTTTAGCAAAACAAATTTCTAAATAGGGTTGGAATCCACCACCTGAACTTTAATTATAATTACCAAAAACCAAAATCTGGAGCCCAAATATGGATAAATCTGCTGCATTTGCAGAACATGATCCCAAAATCCGTTAAAATTTTGCTCTGAATCCTCAATCCTCCGATCCGTAGACTGATTCACCCCCCTCTCTCAGGAAAGCTCAGAGATTTCGATTTCTCATACGTTACTATATGCATAGAAGGAGACAACGTGAACTTTTATTGTTTGGTGTTATTTTTATTGCCGTTTTTAATCCTTTTGGAGCCATTATGATATAGCTTTCTGTTCGTTACTTCGAAGGTTCCAGGTTTATCTTCATCGCTCGGCAAACGCTCGATATCCAACTTATACTTTGCTGGAAGGGGCTTCTTACTCTCTTGAATATGGTTGCCAATTGTTTCTGATTAAAGCTGCGTTCACATTAAAGCCAAAACATGTTTAGAGTAAACATGTTTCAACGAAACATGTTTCGCGTTAACGTGTTTGTTCTTGCATTGTTCACATCAGATGTCGGTTTCAAACACGTTTCATGCATGGTTGAATCATTTATGCTGTTTTGTAATACTCGCATAAATTTCTGCGATGCGGTACGCTTAAAACCATTCTCATTCAGTTTTGCGGCAATGTTCTCCCATATGTTTTGTTTCCTTCCCATTGCCGCTAATTGTCGTTGTATTTCCTCGTCTGCCCATACTTCGACTAGACATTTGACTTCATAAAAGCTCCAATTTTGGTTCTTTTGCACACTCGTGTTTTCTCTGCATCCATCCGCCATTTTAAATGTGTTCAGTCTGATCATGATTGAAACTACCTCGTGAGGTAGTTTCAATCATGATCAGACTAATCATGTTTCAATCATGATTCGCGCAATGCACTGCCTGATGTGAACACTTTTTATGATGAAACATGTTTCATTCGTGATCAGACTAATCATGTTTCGGCCTAGTGTGAACACAGCTTAATACGTTGACTTGTATAATTGAAACGGAGATATAAGCGATTTTCGATCTAGTCACGTGATGGATAACGTGTACAACTTGATTGATACGTGGCGTTTGTAAAACTGAAGTTATTACATTTTGCGTCAAATTTATTACATTTTGCGTTACTTTAGTTTATTACATTTTGCGTCAAAAGTTATTACATTTTGGGTTACCGAGTTTATTACATTTTGCGTCAAAAGTAATTACATTTTGGGTTACTATTACATTTTGCGTCAAAAGTTATTACATTTTGGGTTACTATTACATTTTGCGTCAATTATTACATTTTGTGGCGTAACATACGCTCTATTTTGCAAACTGTTACCGATCGATCTATTCCGAAGACCTTTACCGGTCAATGCGTTCAGAAGTAATGGTACACCAAGTGTAGCTAAAAGGGTTCCGAGAAAGCCACCGCGTTGTTTTTGTGTCGGTTTTATTATCAGCTCTCCATCTGATTGAAGAGCTCTGACGATGTCTTGTTTCTGTTTATTTGAGAGTAAATGTTTATTTTCAATAAGTTTTTGAATTTTATCTTGTGGAATAAGGAAACCTCCGTTCTGAGACGGGGGTACTCCGTACCCCTGCCCGAGAATTTTATCCATTCCAAAATTACCCAAACTTGTCAAGGCTCCTGTTTCAATACTGGGGAGAGTTTTCGTAGCTACTTTTATAGCCTTGGGTAATACCTTAGTACCGAGACTGATAAGTGAAGAAAATAGAGAACCGCCTTTTCGTACAACTTTCGCGATC
This sequence comes from Cladopsammia gracilis, assembly GCA_022457155.1. Classification (NCBI taxonomy): domain Eukaryota; kingdom Metazoa; phylum Cnidaria; class Anthozoa; order Scleractinia; family Dendrophylliidae; genus Cladopsammia; species Cladopsammia gracilis. The sequence goes on along the minus strand of JAJGOT010000663.1, from coordinate 232,433 downwards.
TGTGTTTTACTGATTTTGATATCAACACCTTTTCTCAAACCTTTCGCCTTTTGAATCTTGTTAATCTGTGTTTTTGTCAACAGTAGCTCATCAGAACCGTGCAGTTGATTATGTGAGAGGCGAATAGAAATCGGAGAGAGATGCTGAAGAGCTTTCGCCAATTTTAGTTTTTGATTTTGAGATAAATTCACACCATATGGAAGATATTCCGTCATGATACTTTTTATCTCGTTAATGCGCTTGCGCATTAAGCGAGATTTCGAAGTCGAGTACTAAAAAGGGACAAAAGTTGTTAACAAAATTTTGTGGACTTTTGTCCGGGGGGGTTTCTTGTTCCTTCTTTATAGAAGCTATATTAGGGCATTGAGGATATGGTTGGTTAAAGCGGTTAGGATTTCAAGAAGGGCGTCACATACTGCCACTAAAATGTTTGGGGAGCACCCCCGGACCTATTGTTAATTTCCCTAGGGTATTGGGATGTCAGAACTTGTGATGAACTTGTCATATCTCACATTACGTTACCGCAAAGGCATTAAGTTCTTCTTATAAAGTTTCGATATCTCACGTTACCTATCAGCTTCAATCATTTATCGTAAAGCCAAAAATAGGTCAAATGCGTTTTTTGGCAAACGCAGTTTGAGAATTTCACGGTGTATCTTTACGAATGGCGACGTTTTAAGAAAGTTAAATGGGACGGGAAAGTTTGTGTTTTAATATGAGCGATATGGCAGAGCAAAATTTGCGTTTGTTCTAGTACGCGGGTGGCGGCTTAGAATTTTAAACATGAACGCTTATCAGCATAAGTGGAAAAGCGTTATTTCCTGAATTATTCTAGAGCTCTCACGCAATGCAAGTATGAACGTCCCAGTATGGGAATCCCGAAACGTCGAGTTGGATATCGAGTTCGAGTTCGAGTTCGAGTTCGAGTTCGAGTTGGACTTCGAGTTGGATTTCGAAATATGAAAAACTATAATCGATAAAAATCGACAGTCTCCTTACGGACACCTCTCTAATACGGATACCTCTCTATTACGGACAGTTTCCTGTGTCCCGACAAAATTCTCACATATTTTCTTTAAAAAAGACCTCTATAATACGGACCCTCTCTAATACGGACAACGGACACTAAATTCGGTCCCAGAGAGCAAATTAATATAAACTTAACCTCTTTATCACGGACACTCCGGTGATCAGGTGATGATAGTTTGAGTAAGTAATACAATTTCCTGTTTGCGGTTACAAACATGTATCGCAAGACGTTTTCAGAATAGACCTTATCACGGTTTTTCCAAAATTTTATATGGGCCTGATAGCAATAATCCATCGACACTGCTGGGAAAAGCGTCTCAAAATTAGTAAAATGGCCGAGTTTAAAAGCGATATCTTTTAAAATAATGGAGATATAGCTCCGCAAAGTCGGCAAATTTCACAGACGTTTGTATCGCGCGGCCAAATATCTTGCCTACCGGTAGGCAAGAAATTTGGCCGCACGGATCTGGATCAGTAAAATCCTGTACAAGATAAACTAGTAGTTTCCATTGGAAAGTGAAGTGCTGCGAGTAAAGCTTATTGCAGAAGAAGACTTGTTTGGAGATATCTCGTTAATTGCATGTACTTTAGATAGTGAACAGATGAGCGACTTGATCTATTTTGCCATTGGATTAACTTTGCTAATATATATGCCGTTCGAACGGCAAAACCGCACAGCTACTGAACGGATGAACGCGAAGTATGAATAAAGCCGTTTCTGATGGCTCAAAACGGGAAAGTTTGCAGAGATTAGCGACCTTTAATTCTCTCTCAATGTAATGTGCGACTCTGATGAAGATAACGAATGGAAAGCAGAACTATCGACTATGGTCTAAGTAGAATTTCGAGGCGACTGGAGGCGTTGGAGCGATTTTACCGCCGATTTCCTTCGGTGGATCCGATCGGCTCGATGAGCGGAGTGCTGTCTCTTTCAGAGGGAGGACTGAAACAGTTGAAATAAAAATCGCTGGAATCGCGAATCGACCGCAAAACCACTCACTGAGACACAAGTAAACACACAAAGAAGTTCAGATGAACCAGTTTTATTCAAATATCGTTCCTAATTTTACGCTCAAGCTCGAAGTGAATTTTCCCAATACAAATCCTTATAATTTCGCTATTACGCCATTTACCACGACGTTTATCACTTGAGCTTAGGCTACCTGTGCTGCCAGATGGTACGTTGTGACAAAAGGCAGTATCCTCTCGTGACCTTTTTTCTTTTGTGTAAGTGCCGATTGTCTAGAGGCAAAGACACCTTGGTGTTTTCTGGGTAACCCCGTGATTTGAGGCGTTGTTTGAATCTTAAAACGCTCTCTTCAAATGTTTTCTTTTTTATGAAGAGTTAGTTCTAAGCAATCTTATTGCTTTCGCCTTTAATGAATCCATATTTTACGCCTGGTGGGTCAGGCGTGAGACGATGTGTCTGTACTGAAAGGTCTCGGTCGGCTTGTAGTGAGTGTTGATATCCAAGATGGAATCTTTTGTGAATCTTTTCCCATTATTAAAACACTGTGGTGACAATCTAGTTAAATGCTGTTTTCTTTTGTTTTTTTTTTTAATTTTTCTCGATTTTTTTTTTCCTACTAACTCGAAATCCAACTCGAAGTCCAACTCGAACTCCAACTCGAACTCCAACTCGAACTCGAACTCGAAGTCCAACTCGAGGTATCATTACTACTGAACCTACCTGCCATGATCTATCAAGAAACGAAACATAATTATTATCAATTCGCTGTTCTGACTCAAATGAGTTCAAATTTTATATTCAAGTTCCGATGAATTTCATTGCATTCTCAAATGCTTGTTCATTTGGCTCGGATGGCTTTATGCCGGTGGATTTTCAAGATCAGTTGCTTATACGCGCCACACTGTGAAAGAAATTTCCGGGAAAGTTTAAAATTTTACAAGATTTTGGTCTATTCTCTTGCCAAATAATGCCATTTCAATGTAATCGATTTTTGTAACAGTTAGCGTAAACTTCGAGTTCTACGAAGGGTTCGAGTTTAATCAATTTTTGCATAACCGGAATTCAATTGGATAAAAATGTACGACGATGAGTCGTGCACTTGTAATAATTAATAAGCTGAGCGTGCAAGGCCTAGCCGTGTGGTTTTAACGCAATGAGAAGTTCGTAGACAATATAATAATTAAGGCCTTTAAAAATCAGTTGAAATCATTAATTCAAATGGATGGACTCAATACCTATTTAGTTTACTCTTAATTCAAAAGATAAATAGTATTGAAATATTTATGAAGAGGAATTTAACCGTTGCAACCCCTTAAAACTGTACTTATCTATATCCTTGGTGCACTGTATTAAATTTTTCTTAATAGGTTTTTAGAAGACTTACCTTCTACATGCAGCTGAAAAAGCTAGGCTTAAACGTAACAGTCGCTAGACTGTCAAAAATGCCAACGGAGGTTTTAGCGAGCTCCACGCAGCTATAAAGCGTAGCGAATACAAGCTAAAATTACAGCCTTTACTGAGACACTTACGATACGACCAAAAACAGATCGCTGCATTCACCCCTCTCATAAAATAGAAGTCTGTATACAGGTGAACATTTCAAGTTCGTTTACCAACAGGTTGCAACTGAACTGACTGAAAATTCTAAAAACTGACAGGAATCTTCTGCGACACCACCTTTCAACAACCTTGACGGGCTTTTTTAATTTCGTTCCTATTACAAATTAAGTTATCGTCTCTTTCGTAGAAAAATACGTAAGCATTGGGAACATCAAACTTTAAGAGGGTATAAAGGAAAAGTAACACACATCTGAACAGCGTCACCATTTTGGACGGCAATCTATCCGTTCCGATGTTAATCGCGTAACTCTTTCCTCCTTTCCGGTTCTAGATTTTTCTGTTCGTGAAATGACCAGATTTTTTCCGGATACATAATTGATACTATCCATTAGATTATTACAATGGAACTCAATTCATTCTATAGGTGTCAGAACATTCACTGAAGCGTGATGCTTGAAGTTGTTTCTCGCGGAGAATTTGCCTGTAAAGAGCTGTAAACCCGGCGCAGCTTTTTCTCGACAGCTACAGTGAGCTTACTTTACCATTTTGTAAACAAGGCCAAACACACGACAAATTAATCTAGCACTGCTAAATGAGGGTGCTAATGGGGGTACCCAATTGTCAGTTAACTACTATTTTTTCGGCCAATTGTCAGTTAACAAGAGGCTACACTGGTAGCCTATACTCATGCGCTTGTATAAGAAAGTTTTTTTTTTCTTTTTTAACTGGGTCACGCTGTCGGAAATCGGTTCATTTCAATATTTTCATTCATTGATCTTATCAAGTGATTTAGCTTGACAAGTAGGAAATTACGACTGGAGTGGAGTGGAATGGACTGGACTGGATTTGTAAAACATGGACTGGATTTGTAAAAGGTGGATTTGTAAAAGGTGGATTTGTAAAAGGTGGATTTGTAAAGGGTGGATTTGTAAAAGATGGATTTGTAAAAGATGGATTTGTAAAAGGTGGATTTGTAAAAGGTGGATTTGTAAAAGATGGATTTGTAAAAGGTGGATTTTTAAAACAAAAAAAATCAACAATGAAAAACAATGAAAAATTTATTTATTTATTTTGTTTGTAGATTCTTTTCTTTCTCTTTTTACCTTGATTACCATACAGTGATCCGATCAAACAACGTCAATGGTATACATTCCAAATAATTCATTCTTTACTTTTACGATTAATTCACTTCAACATTAACTGTAACGAAAGCATAATAAGCAATAATTCCCTAGTTTCCTTTATATTGTATCAGAACGCATTAGTTCAACGACAACAAGAACAAAAAACGAAACATGGGTGCTAGACGCGTTAACACTGTTGAATCAACAAAAGTTTTACAATAATGTCCAATCGTTCGGCCTAGTAACGAAACAACAGCAACAATAAATGTAAGTGTGGCGCTGGTCACCTCGCTAAACCTAATACAAGATGATAAAAAACCTAATACATGATGATGCTCCCCTGATTCGACAGGTGATTTAAAAAAAACCGTTATACTCTTCAGCTTAGTAACTGTGAACTAAAGTTAGCGCGATCTTTTTGCATCATTTTTAAGTTCGTAATCGTAACCTCGTGCAGGCGCAAAAAAAAAAATGTGATAGAAACGCTTTTGACAAACGTTGTTCATTTCTTGTTTAATATTTACATATATATAAATATCGATAACGATTATGATCCAATCTAATCAAGCCGCGCGTATTTGTTTCCGTCAGAATAAACCTCGCCTATGTTTTTTCCTATTCTATGACGGAGACGCTAAAATTTACACCAAACTGCTTAATGTAATGATGTCATAGGAAATGTAAACGTGACGCCGGTTACTTCGCCAAACCTAATTTTCTCAAGTGTGGGCAATACCGTTGTTATGAAGAAAGGCAAGTCCAGTTACTGCATCTCTAGCACAAACCAGTAACAAGTCGGCGAATGAAGAAAAGTCGAACTCAGCGTCGACAAAATGGACGAAGTCCTCTAGCGTGGACACTTTTTCAACACCAAGGGGACCGAAGTCGAAGCACGAATGCTCCATCATGATCGCGTGGGGCTCCTGGCAAAACTTTAAAAAACAGGAGATGTTTCGGTGGCCTTTCACGCTATGCAATATAGCAGCTTCTTTTTCGAAACGTCGTTTAGCATCTGCCGCAGCCCCTTTGAGTTTCTTGATGACAACACAATGCTCCTCGTCGGTGCATTTCGCCAAATAAACAGATCCAAATGTGCCACTCCCTATCTCTTCCTTTATGCATATTGTATTCCATGTAAACTCTGGCAAAGAAAACTGCCGTCTTCGCTTTTTAAGAGAAAGAGATGGAAGCTTGAAAGCTGCCATCACGATCACGAGCGCGCCGTGAAGCTTTCGCGCCAAAATTTAAATTATGCAATATTAAATTGGTCAAAGGTCAAAACATTCATTCCAGCTTACTATTTATGGATGCATGTGTTGCTGGTTTTCACTGTCACGCCATCAAGAAATAAATTCGAAACCATTTCATGAAAAAAGCTGATAAATTCAAATGCTATAAAATGGTAATAAATAAACAACATCTCCCAGTCTCAGTTCTGTACGGTACACCAGTCTTGAGTTTATCCAAGTGTCAGGTTTAACACGACTCCCGCTGGTCGCTAAATGTATTTTAGCCTTCTTTGTTCTGAACGGAGGATTATATTTTCTTTTCGGAGTCATTTGATAGTGTCTTAATGCCGTTGTGTGGGGTGTTGAAGTGAATTAATCGTAAAAGTAAAGAATGAATTATTTGGAATGTATACCATTGACGTTGTTTGATCGGATCACTGTATGGTAATCAAGGTAAAAAGAGAAAGAAAAGAATCTACAAACAAAATAAATAAATAAAATTTTCATTGTTTTTCATTGTTGATTTTTTTTGTTTTAAAAATCCACCTTTTACAAATCCAGTCCATGTTTTACAAATCCAGTCCAGTCCATTCCACTCCACTCCAGTCCTGGTTTTACAACATGCCATATCAGTAAGGCTTTTAAATTTGCAAAGTTAAGATAAGGTTACTTTAAAGGCCATGAGAATGACCAGAGTGAATGCGTTTTCGGGATTGGACTTAGAACAGCCGCTTTACGAAAATTATTCGACATTAGATTCTCATACAAAAACCATAATTTCTCACCTGTCAAGATAGCTTCCAAAACCGTAATAAGGATCGTCAGTATTAAAGATGTCTGTTTGATACAGGATCGTACACAGAGAGTATGGGAAGGAAAAAAATTCGAAACTCACTGATGCTTGTGTCCAATAAAATACGGTGTGTCCGCTTACTTTGGAGTCACCCCTGGGTCAACCCGCGTTCGCGTGCTAGGACAAAATGACGAAACAAAATACACACCATACTACCATCACTTGTCGCACTTCCCATTAGAAAAGGTAGCTCCATTTCCAACTGAGCCTTTGTAACAGCTTTCCCGTCGATCTTCTCTAATCGGAACAACTTTAAATCAAACTCACCGAGTCCAAACTTTCCGCTTATTGTTTGATTATATGTCCATTGAATTGTGCTTTGTCATGTCAAACGGTATGCGACTTATGTGTCATTCGAATGCCGATCCTTTGTCATCATCTCGATAAAAACTCAGAATAACTTTGACCACGCCACTCGACGCCATCACGGAGATCAAGGTCAACGCTCTACGACCCTGGTACCTTTCGCATATAATATCGGTTAATATGTCACCTGGTCACGCAGCGAGGCAGGTAAAAGTCACAAAATAGCTTTGCTGTTAGGAAAAAACTATGTTGCTTTTATTAACAACAACAATCGTTAATTTAGTATAATTAATAGAATGTCACTTCACTGTTACCGTATTTTCTCGATTAAACGCCGGGCCCCGAATAAACGCCGGGTATAATTAAGGAAGTTGTAAGTAAGCTCCTCAAACGTTTGTTTGTGGTATAATAAACTTAAGATTTAAGGGCAAGGTACAAGGCTGCCAAGAAAAACGAATAATAACCCTTTCTTAAAAAATGGCGGGCGAGAAAAAACTGCTGATACAAAGAAACGCCGGGTCCACAAGGCCAAGTTTGAAATAAACGCCGGGGGCATTTAATAGAGAAAATACGGTAACTTTTCATTTATCAGTAAACTACTACTATATTTTTGGGCAATTGTCAGTTAACTGTTAACCCCATCAGCACCCTCTTAAATGCACTGGTATTCTGAATTTCACTTTTGCCGGAACGCAATTGGCATGAAAACAAAACGGAAAAACTCGCGAGATAATAACGCCTTTTGTCACAACATTTCACCCACGACTGAAAAACCTTAAACAAATACTGATGAAAAATGGAGTTTCGTTCAAAACCAACCATTCCTGAAAACTATTTACAAAACGCCGCCTAACACATCATACAAGACGTAAATCACTTAACGACACGACTCATAACAGCCAAACTTTGAAAGCTAATATAAATGCATCGCAACCGCAAAACCACATAGCGGAGTCGGTGCAGGCCTGTCATGAACCTCATTTCGATCTAAGGGAAACTAAAAAAGTGACCGCCAGGAGTGGTGCCCTGTTTATCCGCTCCAGACCCAATATTTTCTATACTAGTGTATCCAAAAGATAGTAACTGCTGCGGTATATTTGTTGTAATAATGCTGTTTTATCATCTCGCTGGTATTACGGAATTTTGTCTTTCGTTTTTTGAGGGGAAGCAAAGCAAATGTAACCGGGATGAATCGACGAAAATTCCAGCTGATAAGACTAATTTTGTTTTGTAATTCACGCATCAAGTTCCTGCAATGTCTGTAGAATATTGTTGAGTGAAGGACGCGTTGACCACGAGGAAGGTGCGAAAATTTAGGTTAATTACTGTGTTCGCGTCTCCCAAGCTCAGCTCAGGTTTCGCGTCCCCAAGCGCTCAGCTCAGTTCAGTCTCATCGACCGCTGTCGGAGTGATTTCAAAGTAAATTTGTCTTTTATTCCGTACAATCTTCGAAAATGTTTGCCATTCAACGGTCCTATCACCATGCCTCACAGTCCTCGCTCAACTCGTGGTAGTCTTCGACACTTCAGTTCCGATTTCGACTGGGACATGTTGGACCAAAATATTACAAATCTCGCAGCCAACAGCTTGAAGCAGCAAGCGAGGCTCTTGTTCGTAGCGCAGTGCATTCTGGCCCAAAATGTGTTCGTGGCGCAGTGAATTCTGGTAAAAAGCGATCAAATCGAGATTTTTCCTAGCTTATATTTTTTTTCTCATATATTTCTTTTAAATCCTGATTATGTTGCTGCTCACTCGCTACGCTCGTTCCGCAGCAATAAGTGCGTCCATAGCAGACGTGACCGAAAAATGACCACGTGATCACCATTTTCCCTCCATTTTTCACGTCAAAATATATAAAACAGCAGACTTGATACTTTAGCTAAGTACAAAACTTTCCGTTTCGTTATGCAAGAGTAGGAACAGCAAAATACCATAAATTTTGATTTTCGTTCTATTTTCGAATACTGCTGGAGAGTTGAAAAAGAAATGGCTGATGGCGCGATGTCTGCTAAACATAGCTCAAATTGTCCTGGCATGGGGAAAGGCAGCTCTAGAGAAATGACATGTTGTTACGGCCTCCTTCCATTAGATTCGGCAAATGTGAAGTTCAATGTTTGAATCGGGCCTTACTTTAAAGAATATTAAAGATTCAGTCACCATTTGTTGTGTCAATTGATATTTTGATAATTAATATTAATGTCTCATCTGATCAGATATAAAGTCATTGCACGTGACGTATTATCGATGTGGGCTTTTAATTGTTTTAAAATTGCGGCAATCTATTGTATTTGATTTAGAAAGTATTTTCAATTGTCAAATATCCCAACAGAAAATAGACAATGAATAACTGAAAATGCACTGTGTAAATTGAACCAACAACACATTTTCATCGTCAATTAGCTAGCAAGGCGGGAAAAGTCTTTCACTTTCACTTCCCTAACATCAAAATTATTTACATTCACACTCGTGATTCTTTGTTACTCATAACTTTTTTTGACTTGCACCAACACGAATTTTCAAACCAAGTTCTCTCAATCTTCTCTATCCTGCCAATAACCATATCCAGTTGACTACTGCGCCTCGCATTTTCTACATAATGTCTGATTCTACAACGCCATCTTTACCACATTTATTTTATATTTATTTTAGATTCTTCTTTTTTTAACCTCATGTTTCAACGCATTAACGAGATGGCTTTAAGAGCCCTTTGATTATTATATGATACATATAATAAATCTTTGAAATAACAACAATGCATGCATTGTGTTTTTTATTCTTTTCTGAGAATGACTTTTCCACTCGTCACATCGATACTGATCTCTTCCTCGTTAAGGACCAACGCATACATTTCGTAATCAGCATTAGGATTGTCATTTAGCGAGAACTCCATTTCCAACTTAGTGGATCCGCTCTTGAGTCCCTGTTGCTGATGTCTTAAATCGAAATACAAAATACCATACAGTTCCTGAAATGACTTCATATCAATAGTCGGGCTCGATAGATAATCGTTGAAAGCCTTGTTGTACTGTGTCAATTCCCTGAGTGTCCTGGCTATTTCAAGAGTTGGTTGTAATTTATTATGTGGGTAATTCATACCGACGGATAATGCCAACTGGGCATTTGTAATCGTTCTAACGTTTGTAATATTGTAAGTATTGAACAGAAACATATTTTGTTCCTGATCATTATTCTTTGTAGAATTGAGAACCCAGACAAAGACATGCCTGGGCTTTCTGATGGCAGTTGATATCCTGAATTTATCACTCGACTGTCGAAATGGTGCGGAATAAATATTCTCCTTGAGGTAGGTCCATGTATGGGGTTTGAGGTACTTTTCAAGAAACATTTGTTCACCACTAGGATTCAATGTCATTTTAGGAACCCACAAAACAAATTTGGTAATAATATATCTACCGCGGTCAGCAGCAGCGGCTCTAAACAGAACATTATTGTCACTTTCTAGTTCTACCTCTAGCCTGAGTTTCCCAATAGGACAGATCTGATCTTTGAATGACTGAAAAAATCCGAATCGATTCAGCGGTAGAGAAATATTATTTGTTGAGCCACCACTAAGAAGTGTCTTCCTCTTTGCAAACCCTTCATTATACAGAGGATTATCTGTGGGAACTATTTGCTGCGCGTTTCCATCCACGGCAATTGTAGCATACTTTTGAAAAACTGCTCCAGTGGCTGTATCAGGGTAGTGAAACATTGAGCCACCTAATATGTCGCTATAACCCTTTGAAAATTCCGTAAGATTTTTGACATTGATAGCGTGATTGACGTTATCTGTACTGAAGACGTTCGTTCCATCGAAGTCAACGTTAAGCTTCTTTATTAATGCAAACCCACCGTTAATAATTCCAGCGGCATCGTTTGCACCATAACCTGTATTATCCATTTTCGTAATTTTTACGTCGAGCTCAAAGTAAGCATTATACCAGTCCAATGGATCCCTCTCCTTACTACTATCGACGACGAATTTATAGTTAGTTTTCTTTTGAGTTTGATTATTTGCAGGAACAGTGAGCGGAACCTGTAAATCGATAGGTTCATACTCATATCTTTCACAATGCTTTGAAGTTCTAAACGCCATTTATATTTTATATAGAAAACTTTTTTTTATAATTTTAACAATTCATCAAACTGTTGGTTTATTAAATCTATACTAGTTTTACTAGATGATGTTTTTTTAGGTTTAGCACTTGATGTTTTTGGTTTAGTACTACTAGTAGTGGCTTTTTCAGCTTGTAATAGTTTAATGATTTGATCTCCGTTATTTTCTTGACTACCACTAGGTGTACTACTACTAGTTTTACTAAATTTGTCATATATTTTTTCTCCAATTAATTGTCCTGTCATCTCTCCAATCTTCTCACCACCCTTTTCAACCGCCTTTGTAGCGGCCTTTGTCGCTAATTCCTTTGCCGCTTTGCCTGTGAGTTTTGATGCTACTTTTTTCACAACATCGAATAGACCTTCACCGTTGTGTTGATAGGTGTCATGACACACGTCGACGTCATAATAGATATTTTCACCATTCTCATCTCTGTAGCGTCTTTGTTGTGACATCTTAATACAGTTTAATCATCGATTAAACTTACTCAATATAATAAATTACTCTTCTTTTAGAATTAATATCAACGAAATAGGGATGTTATTCAAATCCAAAGGATTACTATACTCATCGGTAAGATAAATTCGTAAATCTTTTATTTCATTCGAATTGATTTTGTTGAATAGGGCTCTCCTCGGTTCAATGTGAAATGGGTATGACAAAGGTAGATTATCAACACTAAATCGATAAAGTACATCTGATTCTTTCCCTGCAACAATACTTTCAGATATAATGCTTGTATGAATAAATATATTGTCGACAGATTTTGTGATATTTGGTAATTTTTCTCCATAATCAGTTGCTCTGACGAAACCTTTATTAAAACCGATAAGGTCATTAAAATCACTGGTTGTCAAGGCCACTTGAAAATTCTTTTTCAGAGTCATCAGAATTCTGAATAGTGATGGAACGAATCTGATTTCGATACCTTTTTCTGAATGACCGTTCGTTTCAAGTGCCCGCTGTAAATATGCGTTTAGCTCTTCATACGAATAATTACCGTTTGGAAATACGATCTGTGTCCACGTCCGTCCTGAATCGTGGCTATATTTAATGGTATTGTTGTTGAAGCTACTACTCACATTGTACCAACTGTACGACATCGTTATCGAGTCAAGAGCCACGTAATAGTTCTTGTTCTTATCAAGGGTCAATTCCGGATTGAAGCGGATCGTAAAATCGTGACTTTTTGATTTTTCTTCACCATCAACTGAATTGATAAAAAGAGGTTGCTTCATTTTTGTTACGTTAGATGTCTTTGAACAAATGCATCATATTTTTGTTTCGAAATAATTTCTTTTTTCAACATGTAATCAAGAATTTTCCAAATCTCATTTCGGACCTGAATATTGTTATTACCAGCGTGTCGGATTCCCGTCAAAAGCGTCAACCTTTTCATCAGCTCTTCTGGAGATCCGTCATAAATTGCACCACCGGTGGTAAGTTTGCTTTTACCGGAAGACCTATGTTTAGGCATTCCACTCAAATTGTTGAGATCATTGAATATCTGTATGGCTCTTGAAGAGTACTGCTTTTTCGGATTGAACCTTTTTGTCAACAGATCTACTAGAGATTTATCCGCTTGTGCCTCGTAAACCAAATTTCCACCGTTGGTGGTGATCGCTTCCACAACCATCGCATTCAACAGTCGTGGAACATTGATCATCAATCCTCCGTATTGTCCGGTGCTTGAACCGATCTTATATGCATTTCTTTTCAGTTGTTTGTATCGACGAACACCTTCCCCAATGGTGGTGGAACCAGTGGTAGGCGATACAAGTGACTGGCCTTCATCTAACAGTTGTAAACGGGTTCGATACTTTTGCAATAGCTTGATATCGTTCGTCAGGTCCTCGAGTTCTGCTCTGTTTTTATCTTTTGATTTTTTACTTTTTGAGAGTTGACCCTTTTTTCGTCCAAGAGCTTGCAACTGCTTACTAAGTTTTCTATCATAATCACCCCAATCTAACGTCTTATTCATTACAGCGTTCATTATAATGGATGGTGGAGGTAAGTTATATTCCATTAGCTTTTCAACTTCACTTGAACTAAAATTTTTATCAATATCTGCTTGAAAATGTGGTGAACTTGGAGTCATTTGGTAACCAACCGACGGTGTCGCAAATCCCTTATCTTTATCTTCCTCAATTGCAGTTAATACAAAATCTTCCAACCCACTGGTTATCGCTTTCTGATTCTCTGTCAATTTCTCAATGAGTCGATCTTGTTTCTCATCAATTGTTTCTTTCACCTCTTTCACCTCGCTAACAATTGGTTGAAATATTTCACGTCTTTCAAACCGCATATCTTCTCGTTCATCACTATAGTCTTTCATTGTCTGTGCGACCTTTTCTTTCAAAAGATTGACTCTCATTCGCTTTTCAGCATTTTTTCTTAACTGTTCAACATCCATTATGAATATATGTTCAGTATTACATATAGGTAACAAAAAATAATTTTGTTTTGAACACTTATCTTTTGAGATAAGTGTCGAATAACACTTATCTTTTGAGATAAGTGTCGAATAACACTTATCTTTTGAGATAGATAAAATACGGAAGCAATAAAATGAAAATAATTAATAGATATGAAAATTCCAAATTACGATACTAATGTGAATGAAAAGTCGAAGAGAAGATCGAACAACTTTTTAGACGAAGAATATCGAATGCTGGTCGCCGGACAATCTGGAACTGGTAAAACGAATACCGTCATGCATATGCTGAGGGAACCTTTGGTTTATTACGATAAGATATACCTGTATACACCTAACCCTCACCAGGATAAAATACAGGATTTGAAAAGGTTGTTGGATGGTATATCGCAGAAAGTTGGTTATGATATATTAGAAATCAAAGGACAAGATGAGATAATGGATACGTCCGGTTACGAAGAGGGTAACAGAAAAATAGTTATTTTTGACGATCTCGTCAATGCACCACCTTGCATCCAATCAAAAATAGCGAACCATTTCACTGACGGAAGACATCATCAGATTTCACCCATCTATTTGACACAGTCATATTATGACACACCGCAAAAACTAAGGTTAAATTGTTCACATATGATACTTTATACTCCCACAACTAAAAACCATTGTAATCTAATAGGGAAGGAAAACATGATTGAGCCGGAGCTGTTCAAAAGATTAGGACCGTATGAATTTATTTTATTGGATAAGGAAAAGAAGAGTGTTGCAAAAAATGTCGATGAAAAAATCTAGAATAAACCTAAAAGGTCTAGAATATATCTAAAATGGATTCACAAAAAACATATTGTGTTAAGGAAAAAATAAAAACAGGTTGTGTTAAGCCAGCGGGTTATATGACAGCCAAAAATGGTAAACGAATGTTTTGGTGCACTTGTGCTAATTGTGGAATAAAGAAAACCCGTTTCGTAAAGAGTTCGGGAAACTAGTTGAGCCCGCCTCAACGGCAGGCAGTGGTGTCGACATTCATAAAATGATTTTAAAACTACCGAAACCTAAAGGAGGATGGACATTACCCGGGCATAAATACACAGGCCCAGGTAATGACGTGGATTCACAAGTAGATTATGATCATGAAACAGGTGAGCCCTTAGTGATCTACGAACAGCCGACGGGAAAAACGGATGCCGTAGCGATGCAGCATGACATCGATTATACCATTTGCGCAAATAAACCAAACCCGCGAAAATGTAAAAATGAAGCTGATAGAAAAATGGTGAAAGCCTTGGATAGTGTACCCTATAGTGAAAGACAATGGGGTCATTGGTTAGCTAGAAATGTAATAGATACGAAACAAAAACTTGGACTGGGTGTTCCAAAAAACGGAAAAAGCCGCCGAGTTGGCAAGAAAAGCTTGCAGATGAGTTGCATAAACCTCTAAGGCGAAAGTTTACTCGGCGGCGTGTTATTGTAAACGGTATTGATGAGATATGGTGCTCCGATCTTGTCGAGATGCAGAAATATAGTAAGTGGAATAAGGGATATCGATATCTTCTCATGGTGTTAGATGTTTTCAGTAAATATGGCTGGATTGTACCATTGAAGGATAAAAAGGGAGAAAGTGTTGCGGAACCGTTCAAAACAATATTCATGGAAGGAAGAAAACCAAAAATGATGTGGACTGATAAGGGTAAAGAGTATTACAATAAGAATATGAAAGAACTGTTAGATAAAAATAAGATTCAACTATATTCGACTGAAAATGAAGAAAAATCTAGTGTTTGTGAAAGATGGAACCGTACGATAAAAAAACAAAATGTTTAAACAATTCGCTATCCAAAACAATACAGAGTATCTTGATATGTTACCGAGGTTGGTGGCAGAATACAATAATTCAAAACACCGAAGCATCGGCATGACACCTGTGGAAGCGTCGAAGAAAAAGAACGAAAGTGATGTTTACTTAAATCTTTATGGTAAGATGAAACGTACGTACACAAAACCGAAATTTAAAGTTGGGGATAAAGTTCGAATATCAAAATACAAACGACCTGTTTTCGATAAAGGTTACACCCCAAACTGGACCGAAGAGATTTTTGTTATTGACAAGATTCAATACACTAACCCTATAACCTATAAAATAAAGGATGAATTGGGTGAGGAGATAAAGGGTTCTTTTTACGAACCTGAGTTGCAGAAGGCTGTTCAAGACGTTTACCGTATTGAGAAATTGATTCGACGAGATGCTCGAAAAGGTAAAGCGTTAGTAAAGTGGAGCGGTTACCCAGAAAAATTCAACCAATGGGTAAATTTGAAAAATTTGAAAGAATTGCAAAAACTCTGAAAAAATGGGTTAAAAAAATATTTATCTTATTAATAAGATTAAACAATGGAATCATTTATGACTCTCCGAGAATTGAGAGAAATGGCTGTTGGAAAGAAAATCAAATACTACATGAAGTTAAGCAAAGTGGAACTGGTGAAAGCGTTGAATCTCGATGAAACACTCGTATGTAAACCGTCGACAGCGAAGAAAGTAGTAATAACAAATTCACAAACAGGTGAAAAAAAAGTATGTTAAACTCATCATCAATAGATGAGCTTGGGAGATGGTGCCTAGAAAGCTGGTGGGGGCCTTATGCGATTTCAAGGCAAGCAGGGAGGTATCCATGGCAACCCTGAGAGCGGGAACCACCCCTACGTGCAGCCCCACCAGGGCACCGTCACACTGATAAATCAGTGGAAACTTACCTGACCTGATACTTACCCAATTCCACCAGCTGACAATGGGTGGGCGGGAGGGGGCAAGACTCCGCTATGATTCGCTTAACAGCAAGGCAATGGTTCTAACAGGAGCAAAGATCCGCAAAGATCGCTGAGACTCATTAAGGATCCGCAAAGATCGCAAATGCTTGTATGTGATCCGCAAAGATCGCAAACGCTTGTATGAGATCCGCAAAGATCGCAAACGCTTGTAAGTGATCAGCAAAGATCGCAAACGCTTGTAAGTGATCCGCAAAGGTCAGCAAACGCTGCGCGGGACATGTATTGTCACGAAACAAACCGCTGACTGCATAGACTCGAGTTTAACTTTGCCTAAATTGCATTTAGCCACATTAAAAGCATGTATCAGTGTTCAAAACTGTTGAACAAGAATATCGGTTCAATTCAACATTACCTAAGAACTCACATAGAGTTAACGGATAAAGACGGAAACAAAATAAGATTATCTTTCGACAAAAATGAATAGTGGCGTAAAGTGAATTATAGATGAAATGTCTATAATTATACGATATTACGTCAAAGTAACAACAAAAACACGATAAAATGAAAAGTGACCTATAGTGCCTAACATAACAAAAAATTATCGATAAATCACGATAATTTATTGATATAAGACCAAACTAACAACAAAAACACGCTAAAGTGAAAAGTGAGCTATAGTGCCTAACATAACTACTGTTATGCCAAGAGCTAGCAAACAAACGACTGCATATCTAAATATTCTAAACGGCTCTGGAAAGCGTAAATTCCTCTTGTCAGTATCACCGCTAGAGATTTTTTTCCTAAGATGAAAGAAACGACAACATTTAGAACAACAGGCCCGTTATATCTTTATTTTTGTCTAAAAGGAAAAATCTCGCAGGCACTTACTTGAGATAGACTTATTCTAAAGCTGGGCTAAAATGCTTTTAGCGACGAGCAGGATTTGTGCTAGGCCTGTCACCTTTTCGCGAAAACATCCAACTGAGTCAACGATAAAACGCATGCTATGATTGGACGAGTCACGCGTAGAGAATTTGGCGCGAGCAAGTTCCGAAAATGGCACTGCAACTGTGATTGGCTTAAATCGGCAAAGGAATGTGGTCCAGGTTTGAGCAGCCGTTAGTGGGGAGGAGCGTTGCGTGACGAGACAAATAACGGCTGCGTGGGAGACTACATCTAGTACAACAAGACACAAATATGCGACGAGAGAGGCATGAAAATAGAACGCATGTTTTATTTCCGATTTGACAGCCTTGTCGAATAAATGACCACAATTGGCTTCTCATTGACTAAAATTAATTGCCGACTCGCTTAAGCTACCTGCTTTCGTGCCTTAAATTTAACGAGAGTTCAATTCAATTGAGCTGACTCGCTTAACTTTAAGCAACTTGGAAAAGCAACTCTGTTCACGAGATTTCCGGTTGTCACTCGCTAAGCGACTTCACTTTAATATATTTTAAAACATCGATCATTCATATATTCCATAGGGCCCGGTCTGTTAAATGTCGTTTGATGTTTAATATTTTCTTGTAACGTTTTCAGATGTGGGGGGCTGAAATATCTGTTTTCCGCTTTTGTGGTACATCTGTTAGTGTTAAATGGGCTAATTAAGTAGTTGTCAATGCTTGTTAAAGGAAAGATTTAACGCAGTTGTATGTTGTTATCGATATCGACATAGGGAACCCACGCGTTTATCAAGAATGGTGATAGAATAAAGTTACAAATGGACTTACGTGATGTAGTGTTTCATTCCAAATGTGCAGTTACTTTTGTGTTGTTGAATAACCGGTGTTGAATAACTGAAATCAATTTCTGCCGGGATTTTTAGCAGCTACAACGGTCCGATCAAATCCGTTGATACGATTTCGAAACGATCGTGTCTGTAATTTTTTTAATGGTCTCGCATTTCACCGTCTGTTATTAAATTTTAACTTGTCAGCGTCTCGCATTTCGCCATCATGCGGCATATCACGTAACCTTTTGTTATTAATTAAATTAAGTGTTTCAATTTTTAACGGTTAAGAGAGAGAGAGAGTGACAAGGGTCGAAACTCCAGAGCTTGTATCGACATATCAATGACTGAACTTGAGTGGACCACGTCCCCCACGCAATGCGCGAGGTACTCGAAAGCTCCAGGGAGCCCACAAGAGTCTGTTAACATTCGCGAGATTCACGCGAAGCGTTCTGTTGGCACAGATTTAGGACCCTGTGATAACACAAAAAATCTTTGAGATAATGCCTGCATTTGATAGATTTGAAACGCGACAGGAAAGACAAGATATTGAAAAATTCCACTCACATTTTTACTCCCGAGGATGTATTTGTGGTCACATTTCAAAAACAATGGCAAACTCTAACTTGGATATTCTGTTATAGACGATTTAAAATCGAATATTTGAACGCAGAGCGTGCACCAAGAAGGAAAAGGAAACCCCGCGAAAGAAAATACACGCGAGATAACCAGGAACATAGCGCGACAAATATTCTGGCATGTATTTAGCGCGTGGAAAACGTCACTTGAACAAAAGATATTGATTGAAAACGTCACTTGAACAAAAGATATTGATTATGTTCATTTATGTATGGAATTAAGAAAATCTTTTTAATTTGATGTAATACATACACACATTTATTTATTTCTCTTTTTATTTCTATTGTAATTTTATTAGGTAATACCATGTATTTATATGGGAATACTGAAATAAATTGTTGTTGTTGTTGTTGTTGTTGATTGATAAACACAACGCTACACCGTGTAGGGCAACTTCCGGTCCACTCAAGTTAAGTCATTGATGCTACGATAAAAGAGCTAAAGATTTTTGTTTATTTCACTAGTGAATAACGTGTTTTCCACGGAAAATAAACGGTCTGACATCAACTTCAACCTTTCAAATGCTACTCAGCGTGGTTTACGGCCTAATTCCGACGGTTAAGAGGCGGAACAGCTTCGGAAGAAATTTGTCCTCAAATGAGTTTCGTCCCTTGTCAATTTTCTCTTCTCCCTATTTCCAGACGCCGAAATACGAAACCATCCCGCATGACGGCTGACAGGTTAAAATTTAATAACAGACGGTGAAATGCGAGACCATTCAAAAAATTACAGACACGGTCGTTTCGAATTTGATCGGACCGTTGTAGCTGCTAAAAATCCCGGCGGAAACTGATTTCAGTTATTCAACACCGGTTATTCAACAGCACAAAAGTAACGGCACATTTGGAATGAAACACTACATCACGTAAGTCCATTTGTAACTTTATTCTATGAATATTCTTGATAAACGCGTGGGTTCCCTATGTATCGATGTTAAATATTTTAGAAAGTGAAGCGGACATTGGTTTTTCTTTTGTGGAGAGTTGAAAAAGAAATGGCTGCATAAGTCAATGTTATACATGAATGGGTTATTTACGAATATATAGTAGTTCTGTTTTTTTTTTTTTATTCGAAAGTCGAGAGTTCTCTATTTCCGGTATCATGTGTTTAGTAACTATTAGAGATTAAATGGTTGTTTTTGAGTTTAAGAAATTAAGTGGTTTGTATTTGATTGCTATTTAAAGTTAATTCTTGGAAAAAATGTCAATTTATATTTTTTTGGTTTTAGGAGTGTATTGTACGTTACGAATGAAGTTGCGTGTTTTTTTTTCGACTTAACGTGTGTAGATTTTATCTGTGGTTGAAACCACAGAAACAATAAATCCTAGATAAGAAACAATCTGTCAGGCGATGAGGTCATAGCTCTAAAATTGGATCAATCAGGCAAATCGCGGGGAGCCGATAGATTTCCGGTTGAACTTTATCGTCGCTTCTGGGGTTTATTAAGTCACGATTTATTAACACGGATCAATCTCTGACACAACGTCAAGGAATTATCCGCCTGCTTTACAAGAAGAACGACAAGTTAGACTTGAAAAACTGGCAACCAATTTCTCTGTTAAACACAGATTATAAAATTTGTACTAAAGTAATCAAACATGCGGGATTCCTGACCGCAGTATTTTTAAAAACCTTTTTCTGATCCGGTTTTGCCGGTGTCGGACTAAGGAAAGCCTTTAGGGGAATCGGCGCTTGTTAACGGGGGAAAACTAACTCAAATGGGCAACTCGCTTGCAAAGGAGAGCCGTCTCTCTCGGTAGGTACGGGATCAAACCACGAACTGGTACGCAACAGGAAGGCGATCAAGAAACCTGACTTGGTTCCAACAGCGTTTATTCCTGACTTGTGACTTGACGATGTAATCCAACGATGTAATCAAACGATGTAATCCAACTAACAATTGCAAACTAGGTTCTTATATACGTAAGGTACAAGTGTTCAACACAAAGGAACATAATGAAAGTGTCAAGCGAAATTCTTTGAGCTCAGCAAAAGTAAATTTCAAAATATATTTTTAACCCAAGTGTCCATTGTTCATAAAACTATTTTTAAAAGTAATCTACATTTGAAAACCCTAAAACAAAGAAGTAGCAGAAAAGCCAAGTCAGCAAGCGGCTTTTTAAGCACGTAATGGTGTCGTATCAATAGATTTCAAGGTCGGCAAATAACTTGTACGGCACGTACTAGCGATGTACCATTATCGAGTTATTCACCTACAACAAAAGCTACTAAATTTAACTTCGATGAGTCAGCTAAACTATTCATACTGAAAAAACAAAATGACACCATTACTTGCCAAGTCGTTGATTAGTTAAATAAAACTGAAAAAAAACACCGTGAGTGCCGGACGAGACTAATTTAGAACAGTAATAACAACTATTGTGTGTACAGCTTGATACGTGAAAAATCGGCTAGACAACTTAGAATATGATAAATTTACTAACAAGGTGTCAACTTGAATAGACACCGCGGAGTTGTGGAACGAACCTAATTAAGAACGATAAATTAACTCAAGGTAAACTATTGTTCAGAAGGTAGTACATTTTAGTATGAATGAAAGCACGACCTGTTACAGTAATTGAATGCTTTTCAAAGAGGTTAAAACAATTAAGTTTGATTGTCAAAAACAAAACCCTGTTGACTTTTAGAAGATTAAATTTCGATGAATAGCACAAAAGTTTATAATAAAAGCGAATTTCATACTAAGCAAAACCTTTCACAGCTGAATGCGGAGTAAACCAAGCTGAATTGATCCAGCTGTTGATCTAATACCAATAGCAAAACTTGAAAAACTACCAAATTGCGAAGATAGCGAAACGTGAAAACTGCTAACAGCAAAGCGTAAACTTGAATTCTATTCGTAATATAAGCTTAATAATACCGTCAAAAGTGAAGTAAATACGTCTTTTCCACTCAACATTTCTAATCGCACAAAACTCTTTAAATTCTCGTACATATTGCCAATTTCCTCCTAACACCGGGATACAATCGACTATGTAAATCATAAACAGCTTTCGGCCGCTGTTGTTGTCTGGATCAGGAAAAGGCTTTCGACCGGGTTAATCACGGCTTTTTGCAACGCGGTTTAGAGCGCTTTAATTTCGGCCACAATTTCCGGCGCTGGGTAAACATTGTTTACACCAATAGGAACTTTTTAACAGTGAACTCTCATAACTCATAACTCTCATATAACAGTGAACTCTCATAACTCCGAGGCGACCGACACAACAGTCATTTGTATTCCCGATTCAACTCCAGACATGTCCTCAAAAGAACCAGAGACTGTTATCATAATACTGTTACGTTTTTACAACAACGTACAATAATTCACTCACTAGTTTTCTCGTTGTTTATGTTCATATTGGCGCCAGAACAGCAACCATAACTATGGGAATTATACAAACCTCCGGTCAGGAAGTAAAATTGCAGTTTAATACCGATGCCTTGGATTTTATTTATACTTGACCAGAAATCCGCAAACATTTCCTTCCAGCAGAAATTTTAGCTGTCTCCGCAACCCGCAAAAATTTCCTCCCGCAAAACAAATTCAGTCGGACAATCCGCAAAATTTCCTTGTGCACGGTAGCTAAATCAACAAAACTATGACGTCTTTCCCATACTATTGCACAATCAAACCGTAATAGCAATGAATAGAAAAAAACGCAAAGTTCATGCTATTTTGCTCTGCCATACCGCTCACATTAAAACACAAACTTTCCTGTCCCATTTAACTT
This sequence comes from Cladopsammia gracilis, assembly GCA_022457155.1. Lineage (NCBI taxonomy): Eukaryota > Metazoa > Cnidaria > Anthozoa > Scleractinia > Dendrophylliidae > Cladopsammia > Cladopsammia gracilis. The sequence goes on along the minus strand of JAJGOT010000663.1, from coordinate 209,946 downwards.
TCTTAAAACGTCTCCATTCGTAAAATACACCGTGAAATTCTCAACCTGCGTTTCCCAAGAAAACGCATTTGACCTATTTTTACCCTTCTAAAGCAGCTATTAGGTAACGTGAGATATCGAAACTTAAGAAGGACTAATACCTTTGCGGTAACGTAATGTGAGATATGACAAGTTCTGACATCCCAATACCCTAGGGAAATTAACAATAGGTCCGGGGGTGCTCCCCAAAACTTTTAGTGGCAGCATGTGACGCCCTTCTTGAAATCCTAACCGGTTTAACCAACCATATCCTCAATGCCCTAATATAGCTTCTATAAAGAAAGAAGAAATCCCCCGGACAAAAGTCCACACAATTTTGTTAACAACTTTTGTCCCTTTTTGTTCGTACTGATTCCGAAATCTCGTTCGAGATAAAAATGATAAAAGTTATGTTTTGATTGAGTAAGAAATGGTTCGACACAAATTGCAGTGGCGGTATTCGTTTTTTAGTCACCGCATTAGAATTTTAAAAGCTCATTAGCATGTTACAGAACTCATTTTCATATTAAAACCAGGTTACGGGAAAACGTTCTATTATGACACGCATTCCACAGTCCATAATCCACAGAAGTCCAGTCCCCAAGTGCAATTTGTTTATTTAATACGATGGGCTGAAGTAACGACGCTGTTTTGCCGTGTGTTTCTATTGTTTTTTCTTTATAAAATTCTTGAAATTACTCACCACAGGCAGCGAGGACTGCTCCGAATAAAGAATCGGCAGTAAACAGGGGAAGAAATTGATAATATGCTTACCAGTGCGAGAGATCGATGTTTGGCATTTTTGCCTTGGAAGAACTCTGATTAAAAACAGCTCTTAGTTTTTCAGAATCGCGACAAATTCGGCGTCATGTTGTATGCTGAGTATAAAAGCAAAGGTACACTTCGATGGGAGAAATACAGGACTGACTTACACACCAATAAGACCAGATGACGGAAAATGTTTGTCATGCGCATGCGTAAGAAATATTTGTCTTATATTTCAATGTACCATAAGAAAAGAAGTAATTTATATTTTAAACAAGATAACAAGACGACCGACATGGAGAAGTGTCACTCCTTTCATTCAGTCATCGTACCTGCAAACCACGTTACTATTGAATGTTTTAGAAATGAAGGCTGTACCACAATGAAGCCAGTCATTCTTGTGAAAATAATATATACCTGACGTGAACATTACTTGTAGGAGACGCTGTTGTGACACTTCAGTAACGATGTTTTGCCGGAAGTGAGAGTAGCCGGAAGTCACTAAACCGGAAGTGTAAAGGGCAAAGCCATGAACCGGAAATGCACAATTTAAAATATGCGCGCATAATTTTGCATGCAAAATCGTGACACAAAAAATAATAACAAGAAAAACGGAGCCGAAACCTTACCTCATGCCACTTTGCGCATGAGTAACAAGTAATACTGCAAACTTACAAATTCAGCTTGTAGGGTTCTGTTTGCTCAAATGGCCTTTCCTTGCAAGTTTTATGTAGATTTTGCAAGGACTTTCATGCCCCTAGGCTAACAGAAGATTTTGGGAGTTTGCGGTATTTCAGTGTACAAAGGCTTAAAATATGATGAGCCACCCCTTTGTGAGGCTCAAAATAGCCTGACCCACCCCATTAGGAAGGCTGAAAACGAGGTGACCCACCACCTCTGTGCTCCCCCCCCCCCCCCCCCCCTTCCTTATTGACCGGTCCCTAATTTAAGAACAAATTTTGTTATATCAGGGCTGCACGGCGTCTCATTGCCCATTTCGCACCCGTAGTGAGCCGGGATCGCGTGAAGTGGTCGCTTATCGGAGATTAAAAACAGTAGAAAATGTCCAACCATCAGACCCAAAAGTGGCCACGGTCGCTTACGAGACGTTAGACTGGTGATTTGACAGGGGAAATTGTGATATTTTGGAAAAGTGGTCGCACAGCAAGGTTCGACTAGCAGCAGCTTGTATTTTAATTAACCTACAAAAATTATTAACAGTGGTAATTTTGTTATTTCTTTAGATGAGAGAAGTGTACTATTTACCGATTCCATCTCAAGCTGTTGTTGGTAACCTGTTCGAGTTGCTTTGTGAAGCAAAGTTTCCAACCATAAGCGAATTAGAATACTTCGTTTATGACGAGAAGTCATCCGAGTTTATCGTAGAATCCCTGAAGGTGCCCTATTTCCCTTCAGGTGTCGAGCCTGTCAAAGGCAGATCTTACCCTGATCAGATCAGTGAAGAGCCACGTATGTTTATGGGCAAGATGGCGGCTGGGTGGGATATTGTCATGCAAATCGATGGGAAAAGTCATGCTATTCAGTTGAGTATGGGTGCACCAGAAACAAAACTTAGGAAGGATTTTTTTGGAAAAGGAGACTTTGATTACAGATACTTCCTAAATCCTCGCATTGATAAAGAGGAAATACAGCAATTAATGATTAAGAAAAATGCTACTTTTAAAAAAGCCTTCGAAGATTTTAAACTGAGATTTATCACAATTGAATCAATTTTTGACGACGAGTCTGTCAAAGTACTGAAAGAAATTCTTAGTATTTATTTGAGGTAGCAGATATCCTAAAAGTGACCATTGTAAGTCTTTCCATAGGTTTAGACGTTACTAATTATATTATAACCCTTCTGCCCGGGTTGTGGCGAAAATATTGGACATCTCTTATAAAATAAAAAAATTAAACATCTCTTATTCGACATTGCCTTGTATCTTATGTCGGAATATATTGTACTGAAATTCATAAGATTGTACACTTTTGATTATTTACAGCCATATGTATTCTTTTCTTTTTTTTTTTGAAATGTAGTATCAACTTTGTAACAGGAGCTCTCCCCGGAAAGCCTAGGAGGGTTTGTTGAGGGCTCCTGCTCCTTTCAAGACACTATAATATAGCATAACATTAACATTATTGGGGCAAATAAAGATTGATTGATTTAGCATTTGTATTAAGGGCAGATATTTGAACATTTTATTAAAATACCAAAATACGAATAAGGTTGTTTTGTTATTCACCTTATCAATAGATTCATAATCGTTTAAAAACTAGAGGGGAGCACTGCTTAGTAATCTATTCTCACCGGTCTCACCCGCACTCCTATCGGTTTAGTTATGGGGAATCTGGCGGCCATATGGTTGTAATATACTTGCCCTGACATCTAACAGCACCAGAAGCCAGAACACCCCAAAACTCAAAAGCACCCAAACTCTCAAACAAACAACTTATGCAGAAATTTTTAGTCTCATCAACAAGCTACCTTTAAACAAGGCTAGTGGGCTTGACAATATAGCGATGCGCCTCTTGAAAGAAGCTGCACCTATAATCACTTATTCTTTGACTTTCATAATCAATCTTTCAATTGTTACTGGAATTGTACCGGATGAATGGAAACATGCTAGAGTCTCCCCAGTTTTTAAAGACAGTGACAAGGCTGATCCTAATAATTACAGGCCAATTTCAGTTTTACCTGTTGTTAGTAAACTGATTGAAAGAGTTATTTTCAATTAGTTTTATGGCTATCTAAATGAAAATAATCTTTTAACGGAGTTGCAATCAGGATTCAGACCAGGGTTTTCAACAGAAACCACCTTATTGGAGGAAACAAATGAGTGGATTAAGAATATAGATAAATCTCTCCTGAATGGTGTGATATTTTTAGATCTAAAATAAGCTTTTGACACCATGGACCATTCTATTCTCCTCCAGAAACTTGCGTTTTATGGAGTTAGATCTCAAACGTTGGCCTGGTTTGAATTATATCTTACTGGTCGAAACAGACACTATCCTGGGTGATTTTCAGACAGCGGTTGAGGGTAAAAAATATCTTGGTGAAGATTATTGTGGAATCACTTTTGAAAAAAAGTGTAGGGGAAAAAACAAAAAGTAGGGAGGTCAACCACTGCCAAAAATCCAACATGGCCATCAGACAAACTTTTAAATATTCAAAACACGTCTAGAATGCTTCCAAACACGCCTAAATGGCGCCATACATCATTTCTGGACACTTTACAAGTATAAAAGTCTCAAAGAAATTTAATATGTTTATTGTAGGAAAATCAACCATAGTGTACAAACATCAACCAAAGTGTAGGGAAGTAAACCAGCAAGTAGGGAGGTTTCGGTGACCGCGACATGACGTAGTTCCCACGCAATGGACACCAAACCTTACGGAGGTTGTTGCTTATTTCATGAGCTTTCCAACAATGTCTAACAAGTCTGAATACGATAAAACCCTGATTTTTTAATTTTTTTTTCGTTTGGGTTTATTATATGACATTTGGGTGATCACTTCATGACGTCCCTTTTCACGAAGTCTTTCTTGCAGTGAGTACACGTTTTTTGTTGCTCCGTAATTTTACTCTTTTTATAGCGTTAAACGACCATGCAACAGCAGTATGGTCAAAATGGACCTGGAAATGAAGTTTGGTGATGTTTTACAGTGGTCACAAGGTCATCTTGACCATATTTGGAGATGTCAAACTCGGTTGGCGGCCATGTTGGATTTTATTCCAAAGGGCTTGTCCCAACATTTTGGGTCAAAATTTCAAATTTCTTCAAGTTTGTGTATGGTCAAAATGAACTTGGAAATGAAGTTTGGTGATGTTTTACAGTGGTCAGAAGGTCATCGTGACCCTGTTTGGAGATGTCAAACTTCGTTGGCGGCCATCTTAGATTTTTCCAAAGGGGTTGAGCCTAGATTTTGGGTCAATATCATGGTTCAATGGTACAATGTCTAAATTTCGCCGACTTTTTGGGCGATATCCCTACAGTGTGGGTGATTTCTCGACTTTTTGGGTGAATTCCCTATTTTTTGGGTGATGTCCCGACATTGGGCGATTTTCAGACACTGTCCTGGGTGATTTTCAGACAGCGGTTGAGGGTAAAAAATATCTTGGTGAAGATTATTGTGGAATCACTTTTGAAACCTTTTGGCAGTAATTTCAATCCTTTTTTGGCCCTGTGGCGGAAGTTTGGTGTAAAAATATCGATTTTTTATATTTTTTAAACTGTTTGAAAATAACCACCTCGGAAAGGTACTTTCGTAGGGGAATCACCCAGAAGTTTTCTTCATGGATTTCTAAATTGGTACACACTGTCCTCAGTATACATATATGTTTGAATATAAAGCACAAGGGTGTATCTTTAAGCATTCACAATTTAGCTTTTAAAATATGATGATATCCTAACTTTATACGCATAGAGAGGGCAAATACGCATATCCACCGAGGGCTCGTTAGGAGAATTTGCGATTCGCCGACTTTTTGGGAGATATCCCTGCAGTGTGGGTGATTTTTCGACTTTTTGGGTGAATTCCCTATTTTTTGGGTGATGTCCCGACATTGGGCGATTTTCAGACACTGTCCTGGGTGATTTTCAGACAGCGGTTGAGGGTAAAAAAAATCTTGGTGAAGATTATTGTGGAATCACTTTTGAAAAAAAGTGTAGGGAAAAAAACAAAAAGTAGGGAGGTCAACCACTGCCAAAAATCCAACATGGCCATCAGACAAACTTTTCAATATTCAAAACACGTCTAGAATGCTTCCAAACACGCCTAAATGGCGCCATACATCATTTCTGGACACTTTACAAGTATAAAAGTCTCAAAGAAATTTAATATGTTTATTGTAGGAAAATCATCCTAGGGCGATTTAGACGGTACGATTTTGCCTACGATTATCGCATGCGACACGCTTACGCCATGACTACAACACGAATCGCGTCGTGTAAATCAACCTACAACATCCTTACGACAAGACGCACACAACACGAAAAATGTCGTAGGATTTTAAAACATGTTTTAAAACTCTACGACAATCGCAGCCGAGAACAATAAAAAGATGACGTTTCGTGACGTTTCAGTGACAAAAATTTACTGAGTAGGGGGAGGGTGGAAGTGGTGTCGCGTCAAAATGGGAGACTCGGTGGAAGTTGTTTTGGTAGATGTAGAAGCTCAAAATGCTCATAAATCAGATAAAACCAAGGGTAAATTTTGACCTATAAATCCCGGCATGGAAACGAGGCTAAAACACATAATTCCCCATAACTTTATTAAAAATAGACAAAAATGTACCAAACTTGCTCACATTATCAAGTGTAATCCTCCTGGCTGATTTATGGTAATTAGCATAGGTCACGTGATCGTAATCATGAAAACGAGGCTGGAACACAAAATCTATTATATCTCTGTCCAAAATAATCCCAAAGTTGCCAAACTTACTCATCTCAGCCAATTAGACATCTCGCATCGATTGATGTCACTTTGTAGTGTCACGTGACCCCCAACATGAAAGCGAGGCTGTATTTTAAAATATCTTATTACTTCATAGGTGATCACATCATGAGCATTAATACGCTGTAGTTTGTATAGCATTAAAATGCTATATGAACTACAACGTATTAAAGCTATATGAAGTACAGTAATTTAAATAAAGAAATATCTCAAAACATTCGTGTAAATGCCTTATAATATAACTATAATATATAACTATAATATGAAGTAATAGCTTCGATTTTATGATGGTTTTTAAGTTGTTTCGTGGTTTAGGATTTTTATGTTAATGAGCAAAATGTAGGCTTACAAAGCAACAGGGAGACTCTCCAAAAACTGGCGGTAAACTTTTTTCTGTTCCTTTTTCTCAGGAAAATCACGGGAGCTCTAGGTATGCCAAACGGAAAGAAAACAATTTGAAAAGACTTTTCAGTAGCGAAAATTGGTATGAAAGTCTTTTGCCGGCCCCCAAAAGCTGTTAAGCTGTTTTTAACATCTCTTTCATGTGGGTTACTTAACTTAATTCGGCCATCTAGAAAGTAACTTTTAAAATCCTATTTTCCACAAATTCCTGTGGTTTCCTAACCTTGGGGGCCTGGGTTCTTGTGAGCCTGAAATGTAGGTCAGCGGTAATTATCATCATTTTGGATGTCCGCCATGTTGTACTTACAGACATCACAGTGTTTGTAGTATGACTGATTTTGGTCGGTCTAACGTCCCTATAGATTTTAACTTATGGTTATCTGCCAAGAAAAAGATGCAGCCAATCTTGTTGAAAATCCAACTTCCCATCAAAAGCTTTTAGAAGCCATTGAAGAACGTTCAAAATACGAGGACATCAACTCGAAAACATTGTGGCTTGCTTTGAAAGTTCTACCACTAGAAGAACTTCAAGAAAAAGCGACTTGGCATAGGTCGTGCTACCAAGAAACCACCCACTCAGGAAAGATCAAAAGGGCAAAAGAGAGGTTTGATAGAGAGGTTAGAGGGCCAAATGAAGCTAGACGATCAAGATCTTCACCAATCCCTTTTCACCAGACCTGAACGCCAACACCGATCTGTACAACTTGGTCACAAAAGTTGTGATGAGCGAGAAAACCAAGAACGATCTTGTTAATCAGGGTGAAGAAGGAAGAAAACTCTTCAAGTCTTTCGTAGAAGATAGGATCAAGACAGGAAAGATCAACCTCTGGGCTCCTGTAAAGAAGCGCAATCTTCTTACCTGGAAAACGAGTGCTAAGGTCATCAAAGTCAAAGCTGAAGACAAGATCATTGAGTTAGAGGAGGACAGAAATCTGTTTGCTTGTTTGGCGATGGTGTGCAAGAGCCGCCCAGAAATTGACATCCAGGAGGCTGTTGGCTTATGAGTTCACTGTAGTCCCAAGATCTTTGTTTGCACCAGATGGTACCATGTTACACTGTTCTTGTAAGAGTGCCCTTATGCATATCCTAGAGAAGGCAGGAGGCCCTAGTACTTATACACATGAAATCACTGCAGGCTTCAAAGTCGCAATCGTTGATGGTATGGCCGAGGTCCAATCACTTGACAAACCAGAGTGGATCAAGACCTGTAGAGACTTGGCTGAACATTTCACGAATCGCTTGTTTGCAAAGTATAACGATTTACAAGAGCTTCACATAATCTTCGACAGATATGATGTACCATCCTCACTGAAATCAGCAACACGAGTCAAATGACAAGGTGGCCATGATCCCATTTATTATCGCATCACTGATTCTACCCACATTGCCAAGGTCCCTATGAAGAAGCTTCTCGCTCATCCAAAGACCAAAGATGAACTTACTACATTTCTCGCAAAGAAAGTGAAGGATAATGCTAATGGGAGACAAGTCGTTGTGGCATGGGGAACAGAATGTGAGGCAACGCACAGAGACGTCAGGCATTTACGAAGTACCCAAGAAGAAGCAGACACCAAGATAATTTTGCACGCCCTGGATGCCTCTGCCCAAGGTGCTACCCATCTCTCTATATATTTTCCTGACACTGATGTTCTTGTGTTGGCTCTCCGACGGTATCCAGATTTGTGCTCGAACTCTTGTTTTGTTACTGGGACCGGCAGCAATCGTAGAGTTATTAACTTGAAGTCAATCGTAGATGCCCTTGGGCCCACTAAGACGGCTGCACTGCCAGCATTTCATGCGTTGACCGGAGCAGATGTTACTGGGAGTTTCTCTGGAAAGGGAAAGGTCACTTGCTGGGATGAATTTGATATTGCCAGCACTCCTATCCTGCAAGCTCTTGCTAACCTCGGTTGTGGGGAACAGCCAGACCAAGACACAAGAAGTGGAGTGGAACAGTTTGTTTGTCGAATGTACCAACCAAAGACAGACATCAAAACTGTCAAAGCCCTCAGATGGTCTCTCTTTAGGAAAAATCAGGCGAGTCTGAGAGGTTACCGCCCACACAAGCTGCCCTTCACCAAGCAATCCTGAGAGCGCACCATCAACTTCTTGTTTGGAACAATGATCATGTAGCAAACCCGGTGTTGCCCTCACCAGAAGGCTATGGATGGCAAGATGAAGATGGAAAGTGAGTACCGGTCATGACAAACCTTCCACCAGCTCCAGAAGCGATTATACAGCTCTTCCGATGCAAGTGCGCCAAGTCCCGTTGCTCCAACAACCGTTGTCAGTGTCGAAAAGCTCGACTTGTTTGTACTTACCACTGCCTGTGCTCTGAAGATTGCGAGAATGAGTATGCTGAAAGTGATAATGAGTATGATGAAGACGAAACTGAACAGGAAATTCCGTAGGAATGGATAACGGAACAATGTATATACATGTAGATAAAACTTTCATGACTGTACATATAAAGCATCTACATGTATCCTTGTTTCATTATACATGTGACATTGATTGTAGGAACAGTATCATAAATTGGTATCACCCTTGATAGTGTGCAAGATTGGCAAGATAAGGACAGTCTTAATTCACAGAAGCCTGAACAGTATTTATCTTAGCCTCGTTCCTATGCTTTGGATCAAGTGACAACGATTAATTGTAGTTTTTATCAGGTATCTAAACACGGATAACCAGATATGCATCTGCTGTGTAATGGCCAATATGCATTTGGCTTAGAACAATGACATTCTAAACGAAGCGATAACATATTTTGTAGTTCAGCCTCGCTTTCATGTTGGGGGTCACGTGATACTGCAAAGTGACATCAATCGATGCGAGATGTCTAATTGGCTGAGGTGAGTAACTTTGGCGTGTTTGGGATTATTTTGGACAGAGATATAATAGATTTTGTGTTCCAGCCTCGTTTTCATGCTGAAGGTCACGTGACCTATGCAAATTACCATAAATCTGCCAGGAGGATTATACTTGATAATGTGAGCAAGTTTGGTGCGTTTTCGTCTATTTTTAACAAAGTTATGGGGAATTTTGTGTTTTAGCCTCATTTCCATGCCAGGATTTATAGGTCAGAATTTAACCCCCCCTTAAAATCCGTCTGAGCAAGTTGCAAAGTTGGCACCAAAACTTTTCATGTTCACTAGGCCCTAGTGAACACTTTTACACTAGGTGCTTGCTTTCAGCACGAACTTCCCACGGGATTACATTTGCTCCCAGACTATCATAAACTGAGAACGATGTCAACATCCGGATACGTAACTCTGATTTTCGACTACCGCGTTATAACACCGTTAGGTATGGCAAACATTGAGTTAGATACTGAGGGTCATTATTATGGTCAAGGCTTACAAAAACAGAAAGAAATACATAGTCTTTAACTGCCTTCAAGAGCCAATTTAAACATAAAGACCTTGGCTCATTAAATGACATTTCATCGCTGTAACTCTAACTTGCTATTTATGTAACAGCTAATTTTTATAATTTTATATCTACATTATTGTTATTATGAATATTTTAGAAATTAAGTCATTAGTTGCTTTTTAGTTTTTCTTAATATTAATTTTAAGTTCTTAGTTTAGGTGTATTCTGACACATGAATACATTTCAATAATTTCAATAATAATAATAATAATAATAATAATAATAATATTTTGGAGTTTTGAAGTTTGTGCAAAATTGATGTAGGCTTAAAGTCATATTAAAATTAACGTGTAGCCCTAGCATCCCTCCCAAAAAGTTAATTCCACTGAGGGCAGACTGTCCAGACTGTATAAATTAATGTAATATTTATAGTAAAAAATTGAGGCATTATATTCTAGCGTCTGTTACAATTTTGCATCATACTTTTGCTTGGTTTGGATTGTAGGTTGCTCATAATTATAATTAATTTTAATCTTACATTCATGAACATTTCCCAGGTCTAACATCTGATGAGGTCCAAAAGAAAATGAGTTCCCTCCGAACATACTATGGAAAAGAAGTAGGCAAGGAGAGGAACAGCAAGACAAGTGGTGCAGGAACCAATCAGGTTTATACCCCAACATGGCCCTATTTCACCAGCATGCATTTCTTGAGGGACAATATAACCCCAAGAAAGACTGTCAGCAATCTGCAGGATCAGCTGGAAGTCAGTGAAGATGATGCAGATGCCAGCAGTCAGCCTGGTGAAATCTCAGCTCAACTTACCCCAGAAAAGTGCATCTTTCCTGAGGATGAGATGCTGTCTAATTGCCTTGCGGAGCTGAAACGGCCAAGACAACATGATGCATCTGATGCAGATAGTGTCTTTAGCCAGTATGTTAATCAACTTAAAAAAATCCCAGAGGGATACAACAAAGAAATGTTAAAACTAGAAATCCAGAAAACGATTGTGAAGGTGATGCTACCACCAGCACCTGGTGCAAGGCAACCTTTGTCTACAATTTCATATAATGATTTACAGAATACTCTGTCATAAATAAGCATACATGGTGGTGAGAGACAGGGGAGCTAAACTCCCAGGAAGGGAACTCGGGTATGTTAGTGACGGAAAGGTGCGAAGGCCGTTTTTGTGTTTAAAATTAGCAATTTTGGATTTTTTTAGTTATTAATTTTTTCTGGTGGATTAATGTTTTAGTATAAAGATTTTTGCAGGGACGTTTTGGGGGTCTAGCAGTCTTGATTTTAAATATCAAACAATATCAATTTAATTTACAAACTTAAACTTACATGCACTCTCTTGGTGTTTTACTTTATTATGCAGAGAAAAAAGGGAACTTTTTTAGGTTATACATTCTCAGGGCCGTGGACTTTTTTGGGGACTGACTAGTTTTAGCCTAATGGTACATTTTTAGGTCTACAAATTTAGGCTCATTCACACCTCCCCTTCACTAATATACTTGAATTTAATTACCCCCACTCGGGTTGAACTTCTTGTTTCCTGTACCTTGTTCTCCTGGTTCCCCTCCCTTTTGTTGTGTCTTCCGTCTATGTTTAAGCTTTTCTTGTTTCAGAATATTTACAAAGTATTGTGAAATATTTTTTCCTCTTTCTCCAGTTGGTTTCCATCAATCAATCAACTTTTATTCACATAATTAACTTCCTGTCCCAGGTTCCAGCCCCTCTAGGCCTGTCCCCCTCCACTGCATGCATCAATGATCTGAGGCATTCATTTTATTTCATTGGTCAGGTGGTCTGGCCATAATATTATCAATGCAGTTATTAATGAAGACCAGTTTCAATATATTCCAGAATAAATTAATGTATGTGATATACAATTGAACTTGCAAAGTTTAATGGATAATTTTGACAATTTAATTTCATTTACATTTTTTGTTGAAGTATTTAATACAAGTGAGCATGGAATGTTCAATACAATAATATACAGTCATTAAATAACTGTTTCAAAAAAATGTTCATATGATATGAAGACCAGTTTCAATATATTCCAGAATAAATTAATGTTGCGATATACAATTGAACTTGCAAAGTTTAATGGCTAATTTTGACAATTTAATTTAATTTACATTTTTTGTTGAAGTATTTAATACAAGTGAGCATGGAATATTCAATACAATAATATACAGTCATTAAATAACTGTTTCAAAAAAATGTTCATATGATATGTAATTAATTTAAGTTTTTAAAAATTATCATGACGCTCATAATACTCCAGTTTTCAAGGGGAGTAAGCCCTGATTGAGTGCAGGGGCAATAAGGCTGTCTTTTGGCCGAGTCCACTGTATAATTTTTTTCATGTGCATGGGACTGAAAATTATTTACTCAATTCTTCAGAACATATCTCAGGATTCTTTGGATGTTACTCAAAAATAAGCAGTTTTAGTCTATGCCTTTCAGTTTGAAAAGGGTGGCAGGTAATATTCTAGATCTAGCGCAGTAATACATTCCACTGCCAGGGGATTTGACCTGGGCCATTTAAATAGAGGAACAGTTGCTCCCTTACTTCTTCTGCCCTTTGGGGTTGTCGTCCCTTTCGCGAATTTGGAATACTTCTAACCTGGCCCCCAGAAACTTCGTGCCTCCATGACCCTTCATTCACAATTCCATTTCAGTCTTCCCTGTCAATTGAATCAGGAGGGATGTATGTTCCTTCGGCCCTCGATCTTAAGTAATTGTGAAGAGCTATGGTTGTCAGAACAATTTTAACTGCACTCTCGGGTTTCACACACAAAGTAGTAGAAAATACCCTGAACCTGCTTTGGTAAATTCCAAACACATTCTCACTGACTCGCCTTCCCCTTGAGAGCCTATAATTAAATATTCTCTTCTCTTCAGTAAGATTCCTTTGAGAATATGGCTTCATTATGTTGATGTCAAGAGGGAATGCATCATCCCCAGCAAAATAATAAGGGATAGGTTCATTAAACCCCTGAAACGATTGATCCCATGACTGGGGTAATAATGAGGGCTCAGGTAAACCCAATGTACCCTGAACAAGGGATTTCCAGAAAGTTGAATTTCTTAGCACACCACCATCACTGATTCGTCCTTGGCATCCAACATCAACGAAGGTAAACTTGTAGTCGGCATCTACAACTGCCATTAATACAATGCTATAAAACCCTTTATAATTATAGAATTGAGAGCCGCTATTGTGAGGGTGTAGGATCTTAATATGTTTACCGTCTGTGGCACCAACACAATGTGGCAATTGCCAGCGATCGTGAAAAAGTTGGGAAATTACACGCCATTCCTCAGCAGACTTGGGGCATTTCACAAAATCCTTTTGCAACACATTGTAGATTGCCTCACATACTTCAGGAATCATCACTGATAAAGTAGAGGAACTGATTCGAAATTGGTATTGTAGGCTGGCAAAGGATTCTCCTGTTGCCAAAAACCGTAACGTAACAGCAAGGCGTTCACCAGGTGGTATTGGCTCTCTCATGGAGGTTGCCTTCTTCTCAATCAGTGGGGACACTTTCTGAAGAAGCTCCTAGGATCAAGTTAGATAGTAGAGATTACATGTAGTTTAGTGACCATTGATTTACAAGTCAATTATTCAACAAATAAAGATTTGATGGTTTGTTACAATTAATTGTGAATGATAACATATGAAAGAATCGTATATTATAACTGAACTGGGGATGAAACATGTACATATGTACTCTCCAGCTGAAGATGAAGTTTGACTGCAACTTTGCATGTGTAAAATTATAAATATATCCATTACGAAAACTAAGTAATTCAGCAATTAGTAGTTCTCTTAATGATTCTTCTTCTGTTGGAAGTATATTATAAGCTTCAAGCAACTCGAAATTTTATGTGTAGGAAATATGCGGACCACCGAGGAAACAATACACAATATGATTCAAAGCGGGAAAGTGAGTTCTTTTACCTTCTGTTTGTGATGATATTTAAATTTCAATGGATTGTATAATTACGATGTCAAATCTTTATTTAAAAATGGTACAACTAAAGTTGTTTTCTCCGGCCGACAAGGCGACTAAAGGCTAAACCCCGGGTAACCTGCGATCCATTCTCGTCCCCAGAGCTCCACGGTTTTTTTTAAAATTACGTCTCGTGTAGCTCTGGTAACGGACAAAAATTTGAATTTTTTTGATTGGCCGTTTAAAAATGAATGCGCAACAAGGTAAAAAATTTTACGCCTCTACGCATAAGGTTTTACTTCTGGTTGAAGCATTTAATTTCAACGCATTCAACGACCAATGTCACCCAGTTTTGTTTGGTTCTGCAGGTAAAAATACGGCTGCTAAATTTCAAAGTATAACGGGATATAATTGTCGCTAAATATGAGCGATTCGTTTCCGAAAATAATCAGTATGTGTCTTGGAAGACGAAGCTATAAGCGGCCACGAAAATTAAAGAAGTATATTGCTTGCAACAGGGACGAGTATTAATTAAAGGCGAGGCAGAAATCCAGAAGAAAGCCCAAGGGTGAAAAGAAATATTACCACTAGGTTACCCATTTTAAATAACAACAACAACAACGCCATCAGCACTCTCGTAAGCAAGTTGTATTTTCTTTATTAGGTAGTATTCTTTGCTACAACTTGAAATACAAATCTAGGGAAACGAAGGTCACTCGAAGCCCAATTAAAATAACATAAAACGAATGCAAAACAAAAATTCCTCGATATTTCTTACCACTGTTCGATGAAATAAGCCTAATCAATGACCACAGCGTGTCCATCAACAAACTTAGCTGTCCCATCAACTGATTTGGTCGGATATGATAGCGTTCAGTGGCGAAACGATAAATACACAGCTCGAGTGATCCCAAACGAAAGAAATCGGTTGACTTATCGAGGAATTTCTAAAACCAGTAGGCAAAATACAAAGACAATCTTTCTTCTAAATAACAGCAGCACGTAAAGCTTTTCTTCTTTCCTTTTTAGCGCGATGTTTTCCTGTAATTGTTAAGTCTTGTACAGTCCTTTCGAACGCCATTCCACACATGCACACACAACATTCTCGTCTCCAGAGCTCAACCAAACGAAACGAGAGCTCTGGGAACGAGAAACCACACACGAAGGGTTTTTCCATTTCCGGTTTCTGGCATTGAGCAAGCGCAATAGCACATTAATACATTGGGCATGCGCTAACGGATGTCGTGGATTTTACGACATCCGGAAGGCACTGTTACCAGAGCCCTTCGTTTTTTCCGCTGACCAAACGAAACGAAGGCTCTGGGGACGAGAATGCCTGCGATCAGGCGCTCTTTTTTGGAGCGGGAGAGCACGAACGCGCGCAAGTCGACGGAAGGGCGCGGGGAGGGAAAAAGAGAGCCTGATATAATTATTTAACGAACCTTCTGCAAAAAAGTCAGAATCTGACTTTTTTCTGATTGGTCGTAAAACAAAAGAAATCAATGAGCTGCATTCTGATTGGTTACCTGGGTTACAATTATAACTTCCGGTCTGAAGCATGTATGTGCCCAAAACACCAGTTTATCATTGCCCGGGATCATTGCAGCTGTCGCGTTGAATGTTGAACGCCACCGGGCAATGTTATCCGCGCATGCGTATCATGCTCTCGCTCTCTCGCCCTCGTGTTCTCGGCCGCCATATTGTCGAGTTGTTAATTGTTACTGTTGTTTAATAAACCGTTTGAAGTTACATGTACGTCCGCTGTATCGGGTTGTCCTTTCCTCATTACTGGCGTGGTGGCAGCGGTGCATCGTATCCACGTCTCGAACGAAGAGAAAGCCAGGATAGTGGCGGATTTTTCACCCGAATTCCACACGAGGAGACAGCGAAGCAGCTTATGCACTAGTCAATTGAAACCCCCACCCCCCGACCCCCGGGATAGGGCGGGGAATTAACGCGACTATACCGGGGATTTAACGCGTATTTAACAGCATGGAGTCACGGGTGGGCGGGGAATTTAACACTTACCTTCAAAATAGCGGGGGATTTTAGCGGAGATTTTAACACAGTACCGGAAGTTAGGTCTCTGCGGTGGACTGGAACCAAATCTCTCCAACACGTGAAAGAAAAGGAGAAACAACATGGCGGACGCTGTGAGAAAGGTATTTATATGCTTCATTCTTTCGGAATCTTTTAGTAAACCAGGCCATCCTCTGATTTTAGTGCCGTTCTGTGAGAATTTAATATTCTACAGTTTAGAATTTGTTTGCATTTATCTCGATTTTCATGGTATTAATGTGAAATGCAAATTTATATACATTAGCAATGCTAATATTAGTTTTTATCAGTTAATATTTGGACTGATGTTGTCGTGCGACAACAGTGAATGCACCATCCAGTGGTTTCACCTTTCCTGCGTGGGTCTCACAGATGCCCCTATGGGGGCATGGTTGTGTCCCAAGTGTGAGTCATAAAGTGTAACATCACAGAACCCCGTTACAGTGTCAACAGCATCTCAGATTTCTAGATTGCTTAATATGAAGAACCGCTGAAAAACTTCCACTACCATATCATGATGCTTGCTGGAGGTAGTATTAAAGCATTGCATTGCTGTTAAAGACTCGTAGGGTGCATATTCTTGTAGCTATGTTTTTGCTATTCATTATATGAATATTGTTAACTTTTTTTGTTTATTGGTCACTTTTGAATTATTTAGGAAGTGTTAAATGATTTAGGACCACTGAAAAACTTCTAGTACCGTATCACTTAACATATCACTTTCATTGATATTTGTAAACAAAAACAAATGAAGTTTCGCTGTTCATATGATACATGCCTATGTGTGAGTTGTAATACTAATAGCTTGTGTCAAAAAGCATAGCAGTCCACGTTTTGATAATTCTTCAAGGCAGAGCAACATCACAATTTCCTTCTAAACAGTGGACGTTGGAGTGAAAATTGTATGAATGATGAGTGCTTCAATCTATAATCTACTTGCTAATAAACTGTTTAAAAAAGGCCAAAATCTGATTTGTGTTTATTGCATAAATCAACCAAAAAACACTGGGGCCTTGACAAGCGACCGAGGATATGGGGGGATATACGGGGTTTTAACAATGAATGATTCCCCGGTGACCGGGGAAAATAGCAAAATTTAACACTTCATAAATGTTAAATTCCCCGCCCTATCCCGGGGGTCGGGGGGTGGGGGTTTCAATTGACTAGTGCATTACTCTATAGCTGTTCAGTCCGGGCTCCAAGACTCAAAGCTAAGTAAACTTCGTTTATTCTTAACTTCAACGGAACACCATTATGAACACAAGAGCACCGAAACAATGGTCCCTGACCAAACACGAATCCATAACTTCCTTTGAAGCTTGGCGACAAAACCTTCAGTACATTCTTTCGCTCGATACCAATTTTGCATGTTTCCTAGCTGACAAAGTGACATGGCTGAAGAAATCGCCCGCTACTACCTCTCGCGGCTTTCAAGATGGCGGTGAATCTGTACGTGCATCTGCCCGCAGAACTGCACAACAAAAGTGCACCCACCTCGAGCTAATGCTAGGTCAGATCGCAAACTATTGCCCCGTGATTTCTCGCAACACTATCGTTAAGAACTCGACCTCTATGAATTCTATCTGGCAAGCTATTCGACTTCACTACGGTTTTCAATCAACCGGCGCTCACCTTCTGGACTTCAACAACATAAAGTTTGACCCAGATGAACGCCCCGAAGACTTGTATCTACGCCTGATGTCATTTATCGAAGACAACCTATTACTGGGGAACGGTCATATTTCACATCACGGCGAAACACCCACCACAGACGAAGAAATGTCACCGACCTTGGAAAACCTAATCGTACTAACTTGGCTAAGGTTAGTCCACAACGAGCTACCAAACCTTGTAAAACAACGCTATGGCACCGAGCTCAGGTCGAGGTCCCTCGCATCCCTTAAACCGGAAATCTCCCAAGCTTTGGATTCGCTCCTCGAAGAAATCCGCACCTCGGCCGATGCCAAGATCCTCCGCGCATCTACATCAACATTCAGACCCTCTACGAGAGCTCCTTACAATACACGCCCACAGCTCGTCACTAAGCGCCCCGTCAGGTCCTGCCCCTTGTGCAAGCAGGCCGGCCGCAACGATTACCACTTCCTGAGTAAATGTACCTACCTGCCAGCCGATGATCGCGCATTTCTCACTAAAGCACGCCTCACAAGCTCCCTTTACGAAGATGTTGAAACCGAAGACCCAGATTTATTCCATCCGCTCCAGGCAGAGGACACAGTGACTCCACCCTGCCCTTCAGCCAGGATCGTTTCACGCCGTGTGAGCACAAAACAATCTCCACATTTTAACGCCTTCTATCGTCAGCACCCGCTCAAGCTTACTTTAGACACTGGCGCCGAAACAAGCATGATAAAAGCTTCCGTCGCTCGTTCCATTGATGCTCCCATCGTCAAATCATCTCAACAGGCTCTACAAGCAGACGGAGTCACACCACTCGCTGTTGTCGGTGAAACTCACCTCACCCTCTCACGAGCTCATCTCACCCTCACACTCGATGCCCTTGTGGTGGAAGATTTGGACGTCGACATTTTAGCTGGAACACCGTTCATGATCGCTAATGACATATCTGTTCGCCCTGCCAAAAGGCAAGTTCTGATTCAAGGCTCCGAAGTTATCCTTTACAATGCGGATGAAAATATCAGTGCCCAGGCCCACGCGGTTCGCCGCACCCAATCTTACCTCCTGCGCTCGTCAACACCTACCACCGTTGTGTTTCCCGGTGAATTCTTCGAAATGGACGTACCCCCTGACTTTGGCCCTGACTGTACCTTGGCTATAGAGGCACGCACCGACGCTCCATCCAACCAGTGTTCCAAGGCTGCGCAACTCTGGCCTCAGCCTCACATTGTTGAAGCAGTAGCCCACAAAGTTCGCATAGTCAACAACACCAATGAGCCACGGACAATCCGACGACATGAGCACTTCTGCCAAGTACGTCACACCACCACCTTAGACTCAGCGTCTGCTCCTGTAGAACCCCCGTTACCTCCCTTCAACAACAGAGACACCCCACCTCAGCCCAGCTTTTTCTCAGACGCAGTTACCGTTGACCCTGATCATATCGTACCCGAAAGCGTTCGCAACCAATTCCGTCAAGTACTCCAGACCTACGATGATGTCTTTAACCCCACAGTTGTAGGCTACAATGGTGCTGCTGGCCCCATCGAAGCTACCGTCAACATGGGTCCTGTACAACCCCCACAACGCAAGGGCCGTGTTCCCCAATACTCCCGCGACAAGCTTGTCGAGTTACAAGAGAAGTTCGATGAACTAGAACGTTGTCAAGTCTTCCGCCGTCCCGAGGACGTTGGAGTCACTGTCGAATACCTAAATCCATCCTTTCTTGTCAAAAAACCATCCGGTGGATTTCGTCTTGTTACGGCCTTTGCAGATGTAGGTCGGTACTCCAAACCTCAACCGTCGCTGATGCCGGACGTTGACTCTACTCTTCGCACCATTGCTCCATGGAAATACATCATTAAGTCTGACCTCACGCGTGCCTTCTACCAAATACCACTATCAAAGGCTTCAATGAAATATTGTGGCGTTGCAACCCCGTTTCGCGGCATCAGAGTTTACACCAGATCAGCCATGGGAATGCCTGGGTCTGAGACTTCGCTAGAAGAGTTAATGTGCCGTGTGCTCGGCGACTTCATTCAGGAAGGATTCGCAGCAAAACTAGCCGATGATCTTTTACTGCGGAGGCGACACTCCACAAGAGCTCATCTCTAACTGGTCACGCATACTCGAGGCTCTCAGCCGCTGCAATCTTAGATTGTCTGCCGCCAAAACCGTCATCTGTCCCAAATCCACCACAGTCTTGGGTTGGATCTGGTCACAGGGCGCACTCTCGGCGAGCCCTCATCGCATCGCCACACTCACCAACTGCCCACCCCCCACAACCGTAAAAGGGTTGCGTTCCTTCATCGGCGCCTATAAGGTTCTTAGCCGTGTTGTACCCCACTGCTCTCTACTCATAGACTCACTTGAGTCGTCAATATCCAGCCTCCAATCACATGATGTACTTCAGTGGGACGACCATCTCCGCCGGAAATTTACCGCTGCTCAAGAAGCTATCGTTCTCCCCCGTCCCTCCGACCAACTTTGGATCGTGACTGATGATTCGGTTACCAAGCGTGGCCTTGGAGCTACTTTGTACGTTACTCGCCACGACCATCTGCACCTAGCGGGCTTCTACAGCGCAAAGTTACGCAAGCACCAAGTTACATGGTTACCCTGTGAAGTCGAAGCGCTGAGCATCGCAGCTGCCGTTAAGCATTATAGTCCTTTCATCATTCAGTCCAAACACCGCGCCTGTGTCCTAACTGATAGCCAGCCTTGTGTCCAGGCAATCAACAAACTTTACAGAGGAGAATTCTCTGCAAGCCCACGCGTCACCTCCTTCCTGACTACCGTCAGCAGATATCAAGTTAGTCTCCAACACCTTGCCGGCAATGCCAATTTACCATCTGACTTTGCCAGCCGAAATGCTCCTGATTGCAACGAACACCATTGTCAAATCTGCTCCTTCATACACGAAACAGAGAATTCAGTTGTACGCGGTACCTCTGTTCAAGAAATCTTAGACAACGTCAAGCGCCTACCTTTTACTAGCAGATCTGCATGGTTCAACGTCCAGAACGAGTGCCCCGATCTACGTCGTGTTTGCGCACACTTGAAACAACGCAACAGACCATCTAAGAAACTGACTAACATCAGAGATGTGAAGCGCTACCTGAATGTCACCTCTGTATCTAAAGATGGCCTGCTAGTCGTCCATCGTTCTCAACCGCTGACGCCCCCCACTGAGTTGATCGTTGTCCCACGTCCCGTACTCGATGGTCTATTTACTGCCCTTCACGTCAAACTAGACCATCCCTCTAAGCACCAACTCCTCATGGTCGTGCAACGTCACTTTTTTGCTCTTGATATGAGCACTGCTATCACTCGCGTGTCTGATTCCTGTCACACCTGTGCCTCACTCAAGAAGTTCCCAGGTGCCCTCGCCAGCCAGTCGTCAGATGATCCACCTGAAGTTGTGGGTTTATCATTTGCAGCTGATGTCATCAGGCGCTGTCGCCAACTCATCCTACTTTTGAGAGAAACTACAACTTCCTACACTGTGTCGTGCATAGTCCCTGATGAAAAGAGCGATACCCTTTGCAACGCCCTCACCCGATTAGTCGTGGGCCTGCACCCTTTAGATGGTCCCCAGGCTGTCATACGCGTTGATCCTGCTCCTGGATTTGTTTCACTGAGAAACACGAATGCCTTACAACACCTTGGCGTTTCTATTGAAGTCGGCCGCAGTAAGAACATTAACAAAAACCCTGTCGCTGAAAAAGCAGTAAAGAGCTTGAAGAGGAACTCTTACGCCAAGAGCCAGGTGGAGGCCCTGTAACCGAGGCAGGCCTCGCGGTCGCCACTGCTAGTTTAAACGCCCGACTCCGCAACCAAGGTCTCTCTTCCCGTGAGCTTTGGACACAGCGTAATCAGTTCTCCAACGAACAAATCCCTCTGTCTGACCTAAAACACATAACGGAGAAGCACAGGGATCGCCAAATCAACCATCCGTTCAGTGAACAAGCAAAAGGCGGCCACGGCCCATCCCCCTCCACGACTCCCCTACAAGTTGGAGACCTCGTATACGTGAAAGCAGACCGAGATAAATCAAGGGCCCGCGACCGGTATATTATCGTGAGTATTGATGGAGAGTGGTGTTTCATTAAGAAGTTCTCTGGCTCCCAGCTGCGCGCTACGTCTTACAAAGTCAAGCTAGCGGAGTGCTACAGTGTACCACCCACCATCCCGACTGTGGTTCAACCGTTAATTTCTCCTGCTCATGATGATGACGCATGCGACAATTCCTTCGAACCACCTTTACCTTGTCAGCCACTCTCCGCTCCTCAGGACCTCCTACGCCCTCACAGCCCGCACCTGTCAGTTCCCTCCCCATGCCAATCTGACCACGCGGATGCTGGCACTTCAGATGATACAAGCCACGTCTTAACGCAAGTTCACACCTCTCCTCCGCTCCTCACACCGGATTTTCCCGACGCTACTACCTCAGAGCCCAGACCTAAACGAACCTGCAGACCCCCAAAGCATCTCCAGGATTACATACTGGACTAGCGTGCCTTGCAAGATTGTTATGAACTGTGAAATTAGTTACTCTTTCACCTGGACACTCATTTCAGAGACATTGCTTCCATTATAGAACTGTTAACGATTATTGTTTCTAAATCACTATTCGCTTGTTGGCCGCAGCCATTGTAGACTTAGTTCTAGTTTTGTTAAAAAAAAAAGAAGAAGAGGTTGCGCCAGCGGGCAATGTTATCCGCGCATGCGTATCATGCTCTCGCTCTCTCGCCCTCGTGTTCTCGGCCGCCATATTGTCGAGTTGTTAATTGTTACTGTTGTTTAATAAACCGTTTGAAGTTACATGTACGTCCGCTGTATCGGGTTGTCCTTTCCTCATTACTGGCGGGAAGTGAATTATCATCGGCTTCGAATTTGTCCCTTCGAGATTTTATTCGCAAGTCCTTGAAGGACAAGCAGAAAGAATGTATTTGACGAATTATTTGTTTGCGAGAAGACGCTGTCGCTCTGACCAGCCTGGTAGAATTAGAACTTTACATGTAATAATAGACCTTGTCACGGTTTTTCCAAATTTTTATATTGGCCGGATAGCAAAAATCCATCGACACTGCTGGAAAAAGCATCTCAAAATTAGTAAAGTGGCCAAGTTTTAAAGCGATATCTTTTAAAATGGTGGAGATATAGCTCCGCAAAGTAGGCAAATTTCACAGACGTTTGTCCGCGATACAAAGATATCGCTTTAAAACTTGGCCACTTTACTAATTTTGAGATGCTTTTTCCAGCAGTGTCGATGGAGTTTTGTTATCAGGCCAATTAGAAATATAAAAAATTTGGAAAAACCGTGACAAGGTCTATTCAAAGAGCGTTTTCTTTTGCCTAAAATATTCTATGCTTCTAACGAACTTGGAGTCTATCTGCTTGGCGAATTATTGTGGAGCCGTTTTGTTGCAATGTCAGTTGCTTATCCTTGCGAGCTTAAACGGTCTTCAGTTCAACGAAGAAATTCTCTGACAATTTCGTGAGCCTGCTGCTGTAAAATTAGGTAGAATGAATGTTAATGTTTATTATTCCGACGCTCTTGATCAAATCTGATGAAATAGTTCTTTCAGCTGTTCCACAGCTCTTTCCACAGTGCACCTACGGTTAAACTGATTTTGCAAAAGTAGCTGTGCTTGTCCAATGATTTCGTTAGCGATATCTCAACTTGCCACTTTTTACTGATCGGAAAACCAAACATTTTCACTAGCACTGAGAAATTATACGAAGGCGGCAAGTCGCAAAGCCTGCCAAGCGCCAACTGTAAACAACAAGCGACGTGATATCCGGTTAAATCTGATTGGCTACATTTTGACAGTTGACAGATTTCTTAATTTGGGGGCGGCAAGGGGGTCGTTAAATAAATGTATCAGGCGTTCTTTTTCTTCCCTCTCCTCTTTTCTTCCCTCCCCGCTCTCCGCCGACTTTCCCTCCGAAAAAAAAAACGCCTGATCGCAGGTTAAACCCGGGGGTTTAAGCACATACTTTGCCATCGAAAGTTCAATTGCAGACAAATTCGGTGTGAGTTTCTTAGCCATGGACAAAGGGAATTAGAAGCTTGAAAGGAAACGTTTGACGTACAATTGAAACCAGAAGGCTCAACTGTCGTTTGTTAAGAAGTATTTCGTTCTCTCTTTTTCTGCGCTTTCCAACGTCGATTCCGTTGCGCGCGAGAAAGAAGTACAGACGAAAGCCAATTTTTCTTCCCGTGTTGAGATAAATAGTCGCAGTTGGATCCAGTCTGATTATTTTAGGAGATTTCATTCAAACAGTACACTATTCAGTTAATTTTCGTAATAAAATATAAAAAATAACCCTAATTTCTCGGCGAAAACAACGGTTCTTTAAAGTTCCAGGGCTTGTCTTCGTTTATATTCTTGCCGCCAAGGGAAGTCAATTTTGATGTTTTGATAGCCGCGTCTCGCTATAAAATAACATCTCTTTTCAATTACATGTACGCCGAAGGATTTCGAAAAAATAATAACAAGTTTAACATAAGCCTCGAAGTTTAACATAAGCCTCGAAGAGAGGGACTGCCCTTATTTTGGTAAATGTAAATGTAAATGTTTAAACTTCTTCTCATTTGCGTCACTTTAGTCCTTGCATGATCGAGAGAATCATCACTTGTAACATTTTCACTAGCTATGTCCTAGCGGCAATGACTTTTGAACGGCTTTTTAATCACCGCTATCGGCTATTTTGTCTTGAAATGGTTTTCCGAAGGTGAATGTTGTGATGGCAGTTTGTTGCGCCGTAAAATAAGCTTATGTCAAGTCATAAAATGGGCTAATTACCTGAAATGTCGCAGTGTCCATCCTCAAATACTTGCGATAATTTAGTTCCTCTTCTAAACGTAGTTCCTCCATCAACTGCCGGAAAACCCCTTTCTCCCATCTTCGCTGTAACCATTTCTTCTCTCTGACTTCTCGTACCCTTCGCCGTTTTCTTCTTCTCTTGCATAAAATAGCCACAACCACAGGAAAAAATACCTGATTCCCATTTTGAGACAAGTCCCAACCTGGGAATTCCCAACCACGTTCCCTGGTTGGGACTTGTCTCACTCTTCCAAATTTGGGATTTATATGGGTATTTTTTAAATACCCTAAAATATCCAAAAATGGGAACCTGGTATTTTTTCCTGTGAACAATAGCCAACACAATTTGCATGTCAGCCATTTTGACAACATTGTATGCGATTTTGTTATGTCGTAAGTGAAAATGTCGTACGCGTGTAAATGGTCGTAAGTCATGACGTTGGCGTGTCGCGTGCGATATATCGTAGGCAAAATCGTACCGTCTAAATCGCCCTTTAGTGTACAAAAATCAACCAAAGTGTAGGGAAGTAAACCAGCAAGTAGGGAGGTTTCGGTGACCGCGACATGACGTAGTTCCCACGCAATGGACACCAAACCTTACTAATGTTATTGCTTATTTCATGAGCTTTCCAACAATGTCTAACAAGTCTAAATACGATAAAACCCTGATTTTGTATGATTTTTTTTCGTTTGGGTTTATTATATGACATTTGGGTGATCACTTCATGACGTCCCTTTTCACGAAGTCTTTCTTGCAGTGAGTACACGTTTTTTGTTGCTCCGTAATTATACTCTTTTTATAGCGTTAAACGACCATGCAACAGCATTATGGTCAAAATGGACCTGGAAATGAAGTTTGGTGATGTTTTACAGTGGTCACAAGGTCATCTTGACCATATTTGGAGATGTCAAACTCGGTTGGCGGCCATGTTGGATTTTATTCCAAAGGGCTTGTCCCAACATTTTGGGTCAAAATTTCAAATTTCTTCTAAGTTTGTGTATGGTCAAAATGGACTTGGAAATGAAGTTTGGTGATGTTTTACAGTGGTCAGAAGGTCATCGTGACCCTGTTTGGAGATGTCAAACTTCGTTGGCGGCCATCTTAGATTTTTCCAAAAGGGTTGAGCCTAGATTTTGGGTCAATATCATGGTTCAATGGTACAATGTCTAAATTTCGCCGACTTTTTGGGAGATATCCCTACAGTGCGGGTGATTTTTCGACTTTTTGGGTGAATTTCCTATTTTTTGGGTGATGTTGTTACGCCACAAAATGTAATAATTGACGCAAAATGTAATAGTAACCCAAAATGTAATAACTTTTGACGCAAAATGTAATAGTAACCCAAAATGTAATAACTTTTGACGCAAAATGTAATAAACTCGGTAACCCAAAATGTAATAACTTTTGACGCAAAATGTAATAAACTAAAGTAACGCAAAATGTAATAAATTTGACGCAAAATGTAATAACTTCAGTTTTGTCCTAGTTCAATGGGGCAGTTCACATATGAACATCTATACTTGGAAACGAAAAACGCCACCTATCAATCAAGCTGTACACGTCATCGATCACATGACTAGATCGAAGAAAAATCTACTATTTCCGTTTTATTATACAACGCAACATTTTGTGGTAAAAAAAAAGGAACGAGGATCGCATGTAGAAAAACTTATTTCTTCCAGTAAATTGACTTTATGAAAAACCAGCCAGCCATTTTGTTTCAGCCGGTTTATTGATCTTTGTTTGTTAACTTAGACTGCGTCACAGGCTATGTTAACCGCGAGACGGGTTTACCTGTTGACTTAAACACCTTTCACTTGGTTTCGAGTCATTTCGCAACACAGACAAACGAGATTACCTCCCACGAATGTGGGCTCTATTTCTGATCATTGCTCACAGGAGGGAAGTGAATAAGGGTACACAAATCCACCGATCCCTCCTAAATTTGTACCTGAATCCGTTGATCCACAAAAATAAAATTCACAAATCCGAAACCACGAATTATTTTACAGTAGCCTTGTATGAGATTGTGTTTTAGCAAAACGTTTCGGCCATGAAAATAAAAAGAAAACAAATTTCTAAAGAGGGTTGAAATTCACCACCTGAACTTTATAATTAACAAAAACCAAAATCTGGGGCCCGAAAATGGATAAATATGCTGCATTTGCAGGACATGATCCCAAAATCCGTTAAAATTTTGCTCTGAATCCGCAATCCTCAGATCCGTAGACCGATTCACCCCCCTCTCCCAGGAAAGCTCAGAGATTTCGACTTCTCAGACCTTACTATATGCATAGAAGGAGACAATGTGAACTTACGGTGTTTGGTGTTATTTTTATTGCCGTTCTTAATCCTTTTGTAGCCATTTTGATATAGCTTTCTGTTCGTTACTTCGAAGGTTCCAGGTTTATCTTCATCGCTCGGCAAACGCTCGATATCCAACTTATACTTTGCTGGAAGGGGCTTCTTACTCTCTTCAATATGGTTGCCAAGTGTTTCTGGTTAAAACGTTGACTTGTATAATTGAAACGGAGATATAAGCGATTTTCGATCTAGTCACGTGATCGATGACGTGTACAACTTGATTGATAGGTGGCGTTTGTAAAACTGAAGTTATTACATTTTGCGTCAAATTTATTACATTTTGCGTTACTTTAGTTTATTACATTTTGCGTCAAAAGTTATTACATTTTGGGTTACCGAGTTTATTACATTTTGAGTCAAAAGTTATTACATTTTGGGTTACTATTACATTTTGCGTCAAAAGTTATTACATTTTGGGTTACTATTACATTTTGCGTCAATTATTACATTTTGTGGCGTAACAGACCCACCTGAGGCTGTGTTTGTGTGCGATACGTGAAAATGAAGGTGCTAGTGAAGTAACGAACTATGTCGAGACATTCAAGGGGCATACGTTGATTGAGTTTGGCCCAAAGAATGCCGGAAAATTCAACAAAAGGGGCCAAACAGAGCTTCCCGCCCGGACCACAGTGTTGTAGTGACAGGGTAAGAAACGGTGTTCCAGAGGTTACGAGAAGACCCAGCAGAAGCTGCGTTTGTGTGTGTTACGTGGAAATAGTGGGTGGATGGATGGATTGCCCTTAGCTCCAGGTGGAGCATAGGCCATTGACCAGTTCCGTTCTCCATCGGCTTCTGTCCTGGGCAATCCTGTTTAAGGTGTTCCAAGTGTGGCCCCAGTTTCTCATTTGGGACTCTACACCCCTTCTCCAAGAGTTCCTGGGGCGACCCCTCTTTCTCTTGCCCTGGGGGTTCCAACGTAGCGCCTGCCGGGTGATGTTGTTAGCCGGTTTTCTTAAGGTATGACCTATCCATCTCCACTTTCTCCTTGAGATTTGAGTTACGATTGGTTCCTCGCCTGCTAACTCCCACAACCTCTCGTTCGTTACCCTGTCTGTCCAACTGATTTTTAAAATTCGCCTAAGGCACTTGTTGACGAAGGACTGTAATTTCTGGGTCATTTGCTCAGTTGTTCTCCAAGTTTCTGAGCCATAGAGGAGGATTGCTTTCACATTGGTATTGAAAATTCTAAATTTGGTTCTCCGTGAGATGAAGGGGGAGGACCACACTTTCCTCAGCATGTTGAAAGCTACTCTGGCTTTATTTATCCTGACCTTGATATCTTCATCGGAACCTCCTTCAATGCTGACTACACTGCCTAGGTAGACAAAAGATGTTACTTCCTCCAAGATGGTATCCCTCATTTTAACTGGTCTGTTGTTGGTGCAGTTGACCTTCATAACCTTGGTCTTGCTCACATTCAGATGCAGGCCTAACTTGATGGAATTAGCTATTAGCCGTGCTGTTTTGTCCTGCATTTGTTGGTTGTTACTTGACACCAGGGCGATATCATCAGCGAACTCTAGATCTTCAAGTTGCTCCAATAAGTTCCACTGGATGCCATTTCGCTGTTCTCTAGTTGTTTCCTTCATGATCCAGTCCATAGCAAGTAGAAACAAAAACGGTGCCATCAAACAACCTTGCTTGACCCCAGTGTTGACCGTTAAGCTATCTGACAATCCACTAGCGTGAAGGACTTTGCAAGTCATCTTATCATAGGTGTTTTTGATGATTCGAATGAATTTCCCCGGTATGCCATAGTGTCTCATAAGGCACCAAAGAACACTTCTATCGAGGCTATCAAAAGCCTTTTCAAAGTCGATAAAATTGACGTAAAGAGAAGTGTTCCATTCAATTGACTGCTCGATGATTATCCTAAGTGTGGCTTTTTGGTCGATACAGGAGTGGTCCTTCCTGAAGCCAGCCTGCTGATCTCTCAATGTAGCGTCCACAGCCCCTTGAAGACGAAACAGGATAATTCTGTTCAGCACCTTCCCTACCGCTGACATCAAGGATATTCCTTTGTAGTTCTTGCACTCCCGGCGGTCACCTTTCTTTGGCAATTTTACAATGTAGCTCTCATTCCAGTCCTGGGGCATCTCCTCCTCTTCCCATATCTTTCCAAACAAGCCATAGAGGATATCTGCTGATAGGTTGGGGTCAGCTTTCAGGGACTCTGGAGGTATGTTATCTGGGCCAGCTGCTTTCCCTGACTTAAGCATCTTGATGGAACGCACGATCTCTATCTTGGATGGCTTCCCGCAGTTTACATTCAGCTCGGCTGAAGCCTCCGGAATTATTGGAAGTTCTGGCGGGGGAGGTCGATTGAGGAGATCATTGAAGTATTGTGCCCACCGCTTAAGCTGCTCATCTTCCCTTGTCAAGATATTACCGTCCTTGTCCTTTACTTGGCTGCTAGCCTGTTGAAATTTACCTGCCAACTTCCTGGTGATATCATAAAGGTCCTTCATACTGCCATGTGCTGCAGCCTCTTCTGCCTTCGTCGCTAGGGTATTATAATATTCCCTTTTATCTTGTTTGATCTTACACTTTATTTCTCTGTTTGCTGCCTCATACTTCTTGTGCGCCTCTGCCTTTTCTCTCCTAGTCCTGCTCCTGTTGTACTCTTCCTTCAGATGTTTCCTTTTGCTGATAGACCCCATGGTTCCCGGTGTAATCCATTCCTTGTGCTCAGCTGTCTTAGTCCCTAACACTTCTGCACATGTTCTGTTGATACTCTCTTTGATGTCATTCCATTCATCCTCTATGTTTAGATCTTGTAGAGGCTGAAATCTGTTAGACAATGACAACCGGAAGCTCTGTACTGTATCACTATCCTTAAGGTAGTGCACATTGTACTTTATCCTTGGATTTCGTGGTTGGTAATTACGCTTCAGCTTCAATCTGACTCTGGCAACTAGGAGGTGATGGAAATAGTGGGTAGTGACAGGATAAGAAACGATGTTTCAGAGGTTACGAGAAGACCCACCAGAGGCTGCGTTTGTGTACGATACGTGAAAATGAAGGTGCTAGTGAAGTCACGAAGAATGTCGAGACATTCAAAGGGCATACGTTGACTCAGTTTGGCCCAAAGAATGCCGGGAAATTCAACAAAAGGGGCCAAACAGAGCTTCCCGCACGGACCACAGTGTGGTAGTGACAGGGTAAGAAACGGTGTTTGAGAGGTTACGAGAAGACCCACCAGAGGCTGCGTTTGTGTGCGTTACGTGGAAATGAAGGTGTTGGTGAAGCCACAAGCATGTCGGGAATGAGAGAATGCCGGGAATGCACAAGAATGCCAGGAAATTCAACAAAAGTGGCCAAACAGAGCTTCCCGCCCGGACCACAGTATGGTAGTGACAGGGAAAAAAAGGTGTTTCAGAGGTTACGAGAAGACCCACAAGAGGCTGCGTTTGTATGCGTTACGTGGAAATGAAGGTGTTGGTGAAGTCACAAGCATGTCGGGACATTCAAGGGGCATACGTTGACTGCGTTTGGCCCAAAGAATGCCGGGAAATTCAAAAAAGATGGCCAAACAGAGCTTCCCGCCAGGACCACAGTGTGGTGGTGACAGGGTAAGAAACGACGTTTCAGAGGTTACGAGAAGAACCACCAGCGGCTACGTTGGTGTGCGATACGTGAAAATGAAGGTGCTAGTGAAGTAACGAACTATGTCGAGACATTCAAGGGGCATACGTTGATTGAGTTTGGCCCAAAGAATGCCGGGAAATTCAACAAAAGGGGCCAAACAGAGCTTCCCGCCCGGACCACTGTATGGTAGTGACATGGTGAAAAACGGTGTTTCAGAGGTTACGAGAAGACCCACCAGAGGCTGCGTTTGTGTGCGTTACGTGGAAGGGAAGTGAAGGTGTTGGTGAAGTCACAAGCATGTCGGGACATTCAAGGGGCATAGGTTGACTGAGTTTGGCCCGAAGAATGCCGGGAAATTCAACAAAAGGGGCCAAACAGAGCTTCCCGCCCGGACCACAGTGGGTAGTGACAGGATAAGAAACGATGTTTCAGAGGTTACGAGAAGACCCACAAGAGGCTGCGTTTGTGTGCAATAAGTGAAAATGAAGGTGCTAGTGAAGTCACGAAGTATGTCGAGACATTCAAAGGGCATACGTTGACTCAGTTTGGCCCAAAGAATGCCGGGAAATTCAACAAAAGGGGCCAAACAGAGCTTCCCGCACGGACCACAATGTAGTGGAGACAGGGTAAGAAACGATGTTTCAGAGGTTACGAGAAGAACCACCAGCGGCTACGTTGGTGTGCGATACGTGAAAATGAAGGTGCTAGTGAAGTAACGAACTATGTCGAGACATTCAAGGGGCATACGTTGATTGAGTTTGGCCCAAAGAATGCCGGGAAATTCAACAAAAGGGGCCAAACAGAGCTTCCCGCCCGGACCACTGTATGGTAGTGACATGGTGAAAAACGGTGTTTCAGAGGTTACGAGAAGACCCACCAGAGGCTGCGTTTGTGTGCGTTACGTGGAAGGGAAGTGAAGGTGTTGGTGAAGTCACAAGCATGTCGGGACATTCAAGGGGCATAGGTTGACTGAGTTTGGCCCGAAGAATGCCGGGAAATTCAACAAAAGGGGCCAAACAGAGCTTCCCGCCCGGACCACAGTGGGTAGTGACAGGATAAGAAACGATGTTTCAGAGGTTACGAGAAGACCCACAAGAGGCTGCGTTTGTGTGCGATAAGTGAAAATGAAGGTGCTAGTGAAGTCACGAAGTATGTCGAGACATTCAAAGGGCATACGTTGACTCAGTTTGGCCCAAAGAATGCCGGGAAATTCAACAAAAGGGGCCAAACAGAGCTTCCCGCACGGACCACAGTGTAGTGGAGACAGGGTAAGAAACGATGTTTCAGAGGTTACGTGAAGACCCACCAGAGGCTGCGTTTGTGTGCGTTACACCTGTCCTGCCTCGGATTCACAGAAATTCCAAAAGTGGAACATTGGTATGTGCAGCTACCTCATGCAAAACACACACATGCACCACCCAGTAAGAAAAAGGTGAAATTGTTGCACAAAGAGCAATCATTTAGTATTAATCTCAAGAAATGTGTTCACTTAGTACATTAACTTAATTTAAGGATATGTTGTCTTTGCTTAGGAATTTTAATTTGTTTTATAATTCCAATTTGCATGCACATCTACAATTCTTTACGAAACTTGAATTGGATGTATGTGATCATTAATTGTTTTTCATTTGGGCATTGTGTGGTTATTGTAAAATAATACCAAACATACCAGCAATCAGAAGTCCTGCAACATAATTATTGACAAATGGAGCATGCCCTGAACCCATTTGTGATTTCATGATACATTTTCAGCACAAGTATCTAAACGTACAATACTCTGTTTCATTTCTATCCCAAGGTTTTGGGACACTTGTAACACTGAGTATTACAAAGGAAAAAGGAAGAGCTAAATACAAGTAGCCCCTGATTAATATGTAAATCATGTTTTCAGCATGCACATTCTGTCACCAATGAAAGGTGTAGTCAGGCAATAAGACCAGTCTGTGTAGTGTATTCAATAGGGACTGCAGACTTCAAATAAATGTGGCTTCTGGTTGAATTAAAATGTGGTATAAATGTGTTATTCATTGACTTGGTGGTGTCTATTCGCTTATTTGCTACATAGATGAAATTAATATTTATAGATTTTGAAAAGACCAAGTTCCTTGTGCATTGTAGCAACAGTACAGTCCCGGGAGTACAGTTAAGTGTGTTTTCGTCACTGCCATTTGCATGAATGTTCAATTAGGAAACATGAGTCCCTTTGCTTGAGCTGGGCCACAGGCAACCCAAGCTTAATGCAAGTAGCCTAAAATCTATAAAATTCCTGAATAAACTTGATATAATCTTAGCCAGTGTTATGTTATGCCTTTCGCATATGAAAGGTTTTAGATTCACTGCCCTAAAGTGACTAGTAACTAATGTTGCTTCAAATGCAAAGAGCATGATTGAAATAACAAGTCGGTAGCAGTTAAAATGTTTAAAAATTAAAAGCATTTGGAAAATTTTCCCGAAAAATCATTTATTTTTTAACATTATCATCACCATCAGGAGCCCACTCCTGTCACCGTAAAAAACTTGATAGCAATGTTGATGATAATTATTTCACCATGCTCTTGCCATTTATAGTGGTATGTTATTACAGCTTACATCGAGGTTTTATAATGACCGAGGCCGTCATTAGAAAATCTCAAAGCTGATGGGGGCTGGGGGGGGGTGGGGGTGGTAAGGGGGTTATCTGGATTTAAAGTGAGGGGATGTGCAAGGTAATTTTTTGGTGTTTTAAATTTTCAATTTCAGGATTTTTTTGAGTAAGAAAATTTTGGAAAATTTTTTATTGTTGCCAATCATAGCGGCTGTGTAGTGCTATAAATATAGTACAATCAAACTTGTTAAAAGCTTTTTTTTATATTTAATGACAACTACCAGATCTGTGGAAGCTTAATTCAGTTGGTATGATGCAAAAACACAAACATTCAATATCTAATGCTTTTTTCCCCTTCTCATATCATTTAATCCCTTCACTCCCCACAAACTAAAATAAACAGAAATTAATTCAGGCAAAACAAGATGATTCACAAATCATGTTTAATTAAACATTTCATTCACAGGTCGCGTGTAAGTAAAAAATTACATTCACATGCACGTGAAAAGATCTAATAATTAGCAATCACGAATCACAAATAAATAAAACTCCAATCACGTTTCACGGGAAAATAAATGGCCCTCTTCATGCTTCACTTAAAAGCTACAGGGGATCCTCATAAAAGGCTTCCATGCATGACTGGCCTATATGCAGCTCTTACAAGGTCTTCTCTGATTTGCTGAGATAACAATAGAACAAACAACACAACAATGGACCCTAGCCCTGAAAACAATAGAGCTGCGTGATACCCAGGTCCAATGAAAGAGGTTGTTAAGAGCTGCGTGGTATCTGTGGCCTGTAGTGCTTTTTAAACCTTTTTATTCAAACTCAAAGAGCAGAGTTTCACCTGATTGTGGAAACCCTGCTCTTCGAATTGTTTTAATTTATGAGTGGGGTCTTGTAAAAGACATTATAATAATATACTTATACAGTGTTCTGTTGATCAATGATAGTTTTCTGGAATCTATGCTCATTGATTGTTTCATTTTCCGAGTGCGAATAATACCAGAGGGAGGGGGGGGTACTCCCCAAAACACCAATATGGGTATGTGCTACCCAACACTGTCGTGATTTTGAAACTACTGATATATGGCAGGGTATCCATTTTCGAGAACTTTCCTAAAACGGGGTATAATATTTCGAATGCACGAAAAAAGGGTTATTAAAATTTAATGAATTTCTGGAACAGGGTATTAAAAATTGGCCTCTAGAACAGGGTATCATTTTGAATGCAACATTCTTTCTTTAACGGAGCACATACCCACCGAAATCATACCCGAGTACCATGAATATATACCGTAAAATCTCTATTAAGTCACCCCTCTCAAATAAGCCATCCACCTCTAATATTATAAGGCACCCTCTTTAGAAGAAGAAATTTATTAAGCCCCCCCCCCCTCTTTTTTAAGTCACCCCAACCCCTTCAGAAAAAAAATACACTTCCATGTAAACTACTTTGATTTATTGACATCTTGGAAGTTCAGTTTGTAACATGATTGTATCATTGATTGGGGAATGCTTTACATGTAATCATGTACTGTAGGCATCGATTCTATGCAAAAATTACAGAGCGATATTCAGAATAAAACCAGGCTGCATTAATTTGCTAAATCAATAAGCCCCCCTCTCTAATAAGCCACCCCTCGAAAGTACCGCTTAAATAAATAAGCCACAAATAGTGGCTTATTTATTTAAGGTACTTTCGTAATTTCGCTTATTTATTTAAGGCGCTTTCGTAATTGAGCGATCAATGTCCTCAGATGTCTAAAACTAATGTACACCGATTCAGGAATTTCAATTCAACTGCCCCTGCTGTTGTTCATCATCATCATCATCATCTTTATTTAAAAACACGGTAAATACATCAGGCATTAACAATTTAATATAAAACTACAACTTAATACGAAACTATGTATGAATTAATCTTCTATAATTTAAAAATATAGCTAACTATTAAAGAAAAGTAAACTAAAATAAAGCCTGTTTTACATGAATGCCGTGTCGGAATTAATTAAGAATCGTCGGAAATTAGTCAGAGATGTTGCTTGCCTAGCAGCTGAGGGTAGACTGTTCCAGAGGACTGCACCACTATAGGCAAAGCTATTTTTGTAATAGTTAGTACGTGGCAATGGTATTGCAAGCTTATTATCAGAATCCCGCAAATTGTAAGAAGTAATCACATCACTCTGCTGAATAAATTTAGAGGACAAATAATTCGGTGCGAGGTCGTTTAAGGACTTATAGACCATCTCAGCCTTTAGTTTTTGACGTCGAGTTTCTAAATTGTCCCAACCTAATTTTTTAAGTAGTTGGTTGGCGTCAGTATCATAACTAGAATGGGTAAGGACGCGGACAGCACGATTTTGAAGTCTCTGTAATTTGTCAGATAATGTTTTGGCACAGTTACCCCAAACAACACTACAATAGTCGAAGTGCGATTGAACTAACCCATAATAGATATTATGCAGAGTTGCAGGAGGAACACAGTGACTTATTCG
This sequence comes from Cladopsammia gracilis, assembly GCA_022457155.1. Lineage (NCBI taxonomy): Eukaryota > Metazoa > Cnidaria > Anthozoa > Scleractinia > Dendrophylliidae > Cladopsammia > Cladopsammia gracilis. The sequence continues at coordinate 174,396 of JAJGOT010000663.1, read as the reverse complement.
TTTAATAGATCCAATACCAGAAGAGATTTTTTTAGATATAGCGTTGATATGATTACTCCATGTTAGATTTTCATCAATTAATACACCAAGAGACTTGGTAAAATCAACTCTGTTTAATTGTGTACCATTAATTTCGAAATCTGGGAGAACGGATAGACTATTCAATTTTTGTCTTGATCCGATTATCATAAATTCAGTTTTTGTCATATTGAGAGTCAATTTATTGGCAATAAGCCAATTGTTTATATTTAACAAGTCCTGATTTAAAGAAGCCTCAAGAGAGCAGATGTCATTGTCAGCATATGTTAGGTGAGTATCATCAGCATACATTCTTGGTTGCGAATTTGATAAACAATTAGGTAAGTCATTAATGTATAAGAGAAACAGCAAAGGTCCCAGTATTGTCCCCTGGGGAATCCCACAAGTTAAAGTGCAGCTTTTAGAAAGGACACCATTGACAGCACATTTTTGGGTACGATTTTCTAAGTAAGAAGAAAGCAATTCGTAGGCAATTCCTTTAACTCCATATAAATATAGTTTGGATAATAGAATAGAATGATTGACTGTGTCAAATGCCTTTTTTAGATCTAAAAAGACAACAGCGTTAACATAGCCACGATCTATGTTAAAGGCCTAATTATCAGTGGCTTCGAGCAAAGCGGTTACAGTTGAGTGAAAGGATCGAAAACCAGACTGTTTGTTATTGACTACACTGTTGACTAACAAATGTTGTAGTGGAAAGACTTCATCCATAACACTTATAAAAATTCCTAACAGAGAAAGTAATAACATTAGAAAATTGGAACAATGAAAACAAATAGACTTTCTTTAGAATATGTCTTTGATATATTCTTAGTTGTATCTTTGCTCTTGTTTTTGCGATTCGTGTAAGTAAAATTGAACAATCTGTCCAAACAAGGGATGTTTCCTGTAAGCTTAATTAGCAAACATTAAAAATCAGTGTCATTTGTCGATCATGATCAGGCACATGTAAAACTCATCAGTCAAAACTGATGGATTATCAAATCATCTACACACAGCTATTAGAAGTCCCATAGATTTTGTCGAATTAGTCTGTTAAAAGGTTCAGGTAACAACAGCTTTCATTAAGAAAAATGTTGAACCGAACAGAAATTCACTATATATACTTGTAGTATATACAGTATATATGTGCAGAGCTACGTCATGTGGGTACAAACAAGGCCGCTGACTGGTTTGATACATGTACACCAAAACCAAAATGGGCCAATCACAAAAGACCTTCTAACAGCTGCGTCTTACCTGCCTCTAAATCACTCGATGTACCTGATGACTGGATTGTCAACTACGAGGCATTGGTTAAAAAAAGTATTAAATAAGGTTGTCCATTTCAATATTTCATCCAATAGTGCACTGTTTTGTCTGAGTCTGTTAAGGATGCAGCAGATCTTTACATCTCAGTGAAGCACAAGCCAATTGTTCTAATTAATGACTCTCCATGTGGGTTTGTGAGACACTTGGAGTGCAGGGATCCTGAACTTGCAAGTTGCAAAGAAGTTGTGGGGTGAATTTTCTGGTTGTTTCGAGCGTCCAGGTTATGCTAAACCAATATCTTGGGTAAGAAAGTCCTTTAGGTTTTACTGCAACAATTTAAGAAAAAAACAGTTAGATCTTTCTTAACATCAATAATGCAACAGACATTAAAGAAACAAATTCTAACTATTTTTTAATAAAAAAACTGACAAATTTTTTAAAAGATTTTAATTTGTAAAAATTTGTATGTAATTAGGTAACTAATTAATTAATTAATTAATTAGCAAGGGCCCCACTGAAAACCGCCTTGGCGAGTTGGGTGGGTTCCCTCATTAAATATTTCATTTTATTATTATTAACAGTTTTACACCTAATTGAAGAAACACTGTTGGGATAAAAGCATAAAGCAATGTGATCCAATGGAATTATGCAAACAAATTAAGTACTATTTACAATATGAGTGGCGATGTTGTATCGGATTTACAATCTCGAGCCGAAGGCGAGAGATTGTGAATCCGATACAACATTGCCACGAATATTGTAAAGTACTTATGATATTTTACACTCCTGAATAACCTTTTCTTTTTTAAACAATAGTGTTTTGTGGGCGAAAAATCGAGACAAATTTGAATATTCACTTCGGTATAGCTGCTCAGCCAGAGGAGTCGTAACAAGCATGGCTCGTCAGTTTAGGAAACCAAAAAGTCCTAAAGAGGAGGAATCTTGGTTGAAAGAAACTGTTCCTCGTAATAATAACAATAAAGCAGTTCAGTCAAAAAATTAAATGTGGATTTTAATTGCGAGCTGTTCTGCATCGTTCATACAGAAAAATCTATTAGTATTCTGTTTATACAGAATACTAATAGATCTATTAGTATTCTGTATATACAGAATACTAATAGATCTATTAGTATTCTGTATATATACAGAATACTAATTAAGGTCATTATTTATTGTATTAATTCATCAACCCCAACATTTCCCTGCTGACTATTCAAACCCTCCCCGTGCTTTCAACTACTTGGGATTATTATCGGGTATACAAGTATGTTCACGTGAACTTAATGCTGCGCAGAGATTGGACAGAAACCTTATGAATTATTAATGAATATTATAAGACTTGTTAAAATTCCATTTATTGGTAAAGTAAATAAGCAGACCGTATGGACAACAAAAACTGTCCTTGTCTATATATTAACAGGAAGTCCACCTTAAGCAGGTTCTCCAGAGTGATAATATACATGTACATTCCACACTGATACAATTTTATACAATGCTAACATTGACTTATTTAATATAAAAATATAAACTATGAAAGAGGATTACAACCATTGTTTAATTTAACAGGGCCACAATTTTCCAGAAGTTGTACCAGCTGAGCACAAAAGAAACATCCATTCACTGCAACATCAAGACGATAGACGATTTGTGCTGCAGGATAGGTTCCATGCATCAAGCAAACCTCAGAACCTATTTCACAACATAAACCTTTGCCAGCAGGCAAATTGTATAGCAACAATTGAAACAGTATTTACGAGAAGTGGTCGCTCTGAGAGAGTTGATATTAGTTGACTAGAGTGGTTTAAAATAATGCACTTTGTGATTAACTAAAAGATACTGTTCCACTCTTGCTTTCACAGGTATTCGCATGATGATCAAATCAAATCAAAGTTATTCCATTGAAGTGGATTATTACCTTTTGAACAACCGGGGCCAAAGTATTATGCTGAATTAGACTAGACAACATTAAAAATCTACAAATCACAATTCAGATATAAAATATTAAGCTTAATTAAGCTTAAGTCTACACATACAAACACTGTGCCCTGTCGGGAACTGAAATTACTAATAAATAAAACTGTCCTTGAGTCTGTTTGTTTTGCAAACTGGGGCATGGAATTTTCGGCAAATGTTCATAAATAAATACTCCTTACCTAGGCCTTTATCCTAGGTCTTTATAACTAGTCAAAGTTGCAAAAACGTCACGTGTTGATTTCTAGCCAATCAGTGGCGGTTTATCTAAGCCAATCAGCAGACACCTTGTAAGAGCTGCGTCTTATCTGCACCTGTTCCCTCCTTTCGTCCCTTTGAAGTTCAGCCAACGGTAAGTCCCTCGGATTTCTTTCTCGATATCCTGCCCTTCGGAGCATATGCATCTTCTTCTTTTAGCTAGAGTATTCTAGCTAAAAGAAGAAGACAGTGTTTTAATTTCTAGAACTGAATTCAACATAAATAACCAAGAATTCAACACATAAGCAACGTGACGCATAAACAGATGTGTCAACCTTTGCGTCACAAGTTCTCTCCAAAGTTCCCCTCTTATCAGTTCTATAGACATGTTTAAAGAACGTAACGTGAGCTGTGTTAAGGGACTTAGAATTTATGTGCAGACCTTCGATGTTGAGAGGATGTTTACGGTCTGTTATAAGGTTATTTTTGGAAAGAATAAAAGGCGACATTGCTAATAACTCATGCAACTTTAGTAGCGAATTCTTAGTTGTCTGTTGCACTAATTAAAAGCACGGGACACTTTGTTTACATAACTCTTTGGTAAACTGTTGTCTGACCAAAAAGAAGTTCAACCTTGCCCGCGTTGTTTCGCTGAACTTGTTACTGCTCCTTCTAACAACAATTAAAAGCATTGCTTAACACCCCACGGAAAAATCCCATATCACCAAATCGCTATTTAAGTGAAACAGGTATTGCCCGGGATAATCCTTGCGTGACATACACGATAGTAGAGGTGCACTCAACGAATTACCGCCACGATTAACCGTTACTTTGAAAGACAATTGAAAACTCACAAAAGGGATAATTATCCAAATTACTTGAACATGAACTTGCTGTTGAATTACTGAAACTGAATATAATGGTTATGGAATAATTTGTGCTAAAACTGCGCCAGAGCCAAGAATTGTATATGGTTAACCGTGATAATATAATAAGAAGTTAGTTAATAGTCTACTTTTACTTTTAAAGTGTCGGTTAACCATTTTGAAAAGTGAATTTTCCACATTTGTAGGGCTAAGTATTATCAAAAATCCTGATGAAAGGCAAATCTATGTTATAAACTGTCACTACCATAGAAAATAAAGCAATATATTCCTCTATTCCCTCTGAAAACGGGTAGTCCAAAATGGTTAACCGTTGGACGGTTAACCGCCGGTACCATGGCAACATGAGCAGTTTTATAGTCTGCCATTTCGGAGTCGCGATGCGCTGAAATTAGCACGCCAAATAGTTCATTCATCGTTAGGTTGGGTAGTTTTTATTTTCGTTCGTTCCCTTTTTTTTACAAAAAGGTCCTTTTTTCGCTAACTGTTGTCTTCACTTTGCCATTACGTTGCACTCAGGATAAGAGTTCATTTAGTTTCTCGACAGCTGCTTACATGATCAACTACTTTCTTAATTCAAAGCAGATTGTAATTATTCGTTACATTTCGTGTATTACGCATCTAGGATACAATCAATACTTAAGGCGATTTCCCTTACTTAAAATTATATCATGTCGTCGCTTATTCATTGATACAATTAAATTGTTCATTTTCTCAACGGGAATGCCCGTTGTTGTCTCAATGACTCTATTTTCAAACTCTTTGAAGGACTCCTTGGTTATATGGTATAATTTAGCTTGATCTCTTAGCAAATCGTTTGCAAAATGAAAGAGATTTTCTATCGGCGCTAAATCTGGACTTCCTGCGGGCAATTTTAACAATTCAGCTTGAGCGCGGTTGATAGCTCTTTTAGCCGTTGCCGAATTTTGGCATGGATCTCCGTCTTGAATAAAAATGCGCCGAGGTCCTTTATCTGCTACTTCAAACATACGTGGTTATTCTCGTCAATAGTTTCGTCGTAAATACACTCAAAACAACACATCAGCCATCTTTTCTTTCCATGTGCTTTTATTCTATCCCATAATACACTTGTATCCAGGTCCCAGGCGGCCGAGCGCCGGGGACTTCACAATGCTCACTAAAAGACACAAATCAGTTCAGTTCATTCGGTTCTCCATTCTCCCCCACCAAGAGCGGATCTAGGAGGAGCTCTTCTGCTCAGGATTCTTGCTGTCAGACTGATCAACTTTAACATTCAAGGGACACAGCCGGGTGATTGGACGAATGAAATTGTGACCCTTGACCTTCACTTGAACCACACGCACTTGGCCATCTTGGCCTGGGAACACCTCAGTAACTCGGCCCAAATGCCACTGTCCACGGGGTGCATTCTGGTCAACCACTAGCACTATGTCGTCTGCTTGCAGGTTGTCTCGGGCTTCTCTCCATTTCTTTCGTGTGTTCAGTGTCGCAAGAAACTCCTCCCTCCAGCGCTTCCAGAATACCTTCACAAGATCCTGGATTAGCCTCCATCGGTTTCTGGGGTTGAATGCTACTTCATCTGTCACACGAGGCGCTAGTTGCCCTCCCAACTGTCCAACTAGAAAGTGGCTAGGCGTCAATGCCGGTTCATCCCGTGGATCTGTCCCTTCATAGGTAAGCGGCCTTGAATTCATTAGAGCTTCTACCTCTTTAATGGCAGTCTGGAGTTCATCATCATTTAGTCCAGCATTGCCCACAATCGACTTCAGCGACCTCTTTGCTATTTTTATGAGTGACTCGAATACACCACCAAAGTGCGAACCGAGTGGTGGATTCCAGTTCCACTTGATTCCCTTGTTTGCGGCATCGTCCACGATTCTGTCCCGGTCCATCGACTGAACAAGCTCTCTGAGCTCTCTCTCGGCTCCTACAAAGTTTGTTCCGTTGTCGCTTGTAACTTCCTCTGGTCTTCCTCTGGTAGCTACCATTCGACTGAATGCTTTCAGGAAATCCGTGGTACTCAGCGAAAACGCCATCTCCAGATGCACGGCTCTTGTAGCTGAACAGGTAAACAGGCATAGATATCTCTTGGCAGAAACTCTCCTTGTTATCTTCGTAATGAATGGCCCAGCATAATCAACACAGGTTTTTGCAAATGCCCTCATCGAAGTCCCAAGTCTGGACTCTGGGAGAGGCGCCATTATCTGCACTGCCGGTTCTGCACGCCTCTTCTCGCACACCTTGCACTCTCTGTCCCAATTCTTCACTTCTTGTCGTCCATTTATGATCCAGTATCGGTGTCGTACCTGTGCTAGCACATGATTTACTCCGGCATGATAGCAACGATTGTGGACATCTGCTACAATCAGACGAGTAATGTGATGTTTCTTAGGTAAAATCATTGGATGGATGACATCAAGAGGGAGTGCTGCTCTGCTTAGTCGTCCTCCAACTCGTAACACACCAAGCTCGTCGACGATCGGAGTCAGCGGTTTCAAGTGGCTCTGCCTGCTGACCTCTTTTCCATTGTTCAAGTCGTGCACTTCTGCTGGGAATCTCTCAATCTGTGCTTGTCGTACCCAGAATTTTCCTGCACGATCTAGCTCATCTGGGGTTAATGAGTCTTCTCTGTGCACAACCGAATGTCTTCGCTCTTTCTTTACTTTGGCCACCAGCTTGTCGACAAATCGTATAACCCATGCAGTGACTCTCGTCAGTCTGGTCCAGCTGGAATACTTTAAATGATTCATCAATGGCTCAGATGGACTTGTAACAAATGACATCTTTGGCTTTACAATTTCAGCTTGGCAGTCATCAGAACTCTCTTCTTCTTTTATGTGTTTCTTTTGGGGCCAGCTCTCTGGGTCATGGTACAGGAACTCAGGTCCACGAAACCAACGATGGTTCTCTGTCAACTTTGTTGCGCTCAAACCACGAGTTGCATCATCAGCACAGTTAAGGTCGGTTGGAAGGTGGCGCCACTGTTGGGGGTTTGACTTCTGATGTATCTCTGAAATTCTATTTGCCACAAATGTTTTGTACCTCCTGGACTTTCCCTGTATCCAACAAACAACATCTTCACTGTCTGTCCATAGGGTGCATGACTCAAATGGGATTTCTAACAGCTCTGCCACTTTCCTCGACAGTCTCAATCCTAGTACTGCAGCCATGAGCTCTAGCCGGGGAATGCTTGTTGCTTTAGTGGGGGTAACCTTGGCTTTTGCTGCAACAAACCGCACGGTTACTTCACCGCTGTCATATTCTTGACGTATGTAACTAACTGCTGCATATGCCAACTGTGAAGCATCGGTCATTGTGTGAATCGAGGTTTCAACAATGGGCTTTTCAGCTATGCGGTAACATCTTGGCACCTGGACACCAGCAAGCTCTGGCAGTTCTTGAAACCACTTTTGACATTTCTTCTTCAACTCAGAAGGAAATTCTTCGTCCCAGTCCAACCCTAACAGCCAAGTCTCTTGCATTGCCATTCTGGCTCTAATGGTGAATGGTGCAAGCATTTGTAGGGGATCGAAGAGCGTTGCAAGCTTCTTTAGGAATCCTCGCTTAGTGTACTCAATGTCATTTGGTGGGTTCAACTTGAAAGTGAACATATCTGCTTCAGCATCCCATTGGACTCCTAACGCTTTCATGCATGGCAGTTCTGACTCCTCAATTTTGACATTCGCTACTCGGTCTTCCAGCGGTACACCCTCCAGTACTTTCGGCCTGTTGCTACACCATCGCCGTATCTTGAAACCAGCCTTACCAAGCAGTTCGATGAGTTGGTCACGAACTTCAATTGCTTCATCATCCGTCTCCAGTGATGTCATTATGTCATCCATGTACATCTGAAAGAGGGTGATAGTTACAGCTATGGGGTAATCATCCTTGTGGTCTTCTGCGTGTTGCCGTACAACAAACTGTGCCAGGTAAGGTGATGCACGATCTCCGAACAATAGTCTCATTGCTTCATAAACCTCAGGAGGTCTAGTGAGGTCTAGTCCTCTCCATAAAAAGCGGTGATATCGCCTATCTTGCTTCGCCATAACGATCTGGGAGAACATCTCTGTCAAATCAGCTACAAGGGCGACAGGGTTCTTGCGAAAGCGCAGTAACACATCGAAGATATCTTGTTGCAGTTTTGGCCCAGGCAGCATAGTGTCGTTGAGACTGAGTCCTCCATATCTCGCAGCTGAATCGTATACTATCCTCACTTTGGTAGTCTCTTTATCTTCTCTCACAACAGGGAAGTGGGGTAGATACCAACTCGCCTCATTATCAATTTCGCCTGGCTCCAACTTCCTAACATAGCCCTTGGCTACATTCGCCTCCATCACCTGGCAATATTTCTCCGCAACACTTGGCCTTCTTTTCAGCTGCTTTTCCAGCGACAGAAGTCGGTCTTCGGCGCTTGCTCTGTTGGAATACAGTGGTGGTTGGTTGTCAATCCAGGGAATGCCTACTTCATAACGACCATCAATGTACCGCCTTGACTTCCTTGTTTTGTCCTCAGCAAGCATTTCTTCAGCAGTTAAAGACTTTTCATGGTCACTAAGTCCAGTCAAGTCATCATCCCACATTTTCCGCATCAGTTCATCAGCGCGCATCTCCGGAGTAGGATTAACATGGAAGGTGTGAGTAAGGTTGGTTGTGTGATGCCTGCCAATCTCTTCTGGTACATGTCCCACGACTGTCCACCCCAGTGGACACAGATTTGCCCACACGGTGTTCGAGTGGGAGAAGTAGTTCCCCATAATAATCACTGCCGATCAGTAGATCAACTTCTCCGCGTCCAACTGGCTTTTGAATCTTTAAATCGTGAAGATGCGGCCACCCTTTCTTACTTTGGGACCAATCTATCGATTTCATGTCACATATGCGTGGAGCTGTCCACAGAAACACCTCTTTCTTGGTACCACCATCCATACTTTCCAAGTGCACAGAAACAGTTTTACTGTCCGTAACAATCGACTTTGCTCCAAACACTGATACACGGAGTGGACGACTTTCGGCTTCCAGACCCAAGGTGTCTGCCACTTCCTCTCTAATGTAAGATGAACCTGAACCTCCATCCAGAAAGGCATTGGCTTTGATTTTAATTCCATTTGTTCCCTCCAAAATCACTGGTAACATCTGAAGAGCTATTTTCTCACTGCCTCTCATGTTGACAGGTTCCTCAACTACTCCATAAGTCGCATAGGCCGTAGGCGTACCAGCCGGTTGTGTGCCTTCTGCGGCATCTTGTGCTGGGTGGAAGGTGTCAGCAGATGGGTTCAGCTTCTGCATTTCTTCTGTTTTGTGCAGCTGTGGATGATGTCTTCGACCACACCCTTGTACTGGACAGGACTCTTTTGATGAACATTGCCAGGTTCGGTGGTTCCTTTTTAGACACAGAAAACATAGGGTGTGTTTCTTTGCTAGCTCCCATCGGTCGTTCACAGTTGCTTTCTTCCAGGTTTCGCATGCGGTGACTTGATGTTCTTTTTTGCAGATGGAACATGCCAGTTTGCCTCCTGAATTCGAGAATGTCTTTGTTCGTCTTTTGGGTTTCTCTCTTTCCTGCCTGAGTTTCTCTGGCACATCGGGACTTCCAAAGGCCATTTCTTTGATTTGAACCTCTGTTTCCAGCCACCTGTCTAGGTCATTGAGATCAACTTTCTTTGGCTGCAGCTCTATCTTTCTTCGACTCCATCTCTCAGCAATTACAGGAGGCAACCTTTCCGTAACTTGTTGCATGTTAGCGGCTGCTTGCAGGTCTGCACTGTGACCATATGCTTTCAGTGTCCTGACTATATTGTGCACGTTGTCAACAAAGGACCTTAAACTGGAAGTATCTTCATCTTTCAGTATTGGCAGTTCTAAGAGCTTTCGAATTAAAGACTTTGAGATAAGCTCTGGATTACCAAACCGATTAGTCAACTCCTTAAATGCTTCTTCATACATTGTTCCATCAAAGAACATTCCAGCAATAGCTTTCTCAGCCGACCCTTTCACTGATGCTTTCAAATAAATCATCTTTTGTGTGTCAGAGAGCTTTTGGTCATGCACAAGCACTTTAAACATTCCATACCAATTCGGCCAATGACATGGATCTCCTTCAAACACAGGCAAGTTAATCTTAGGGAGCGAAGATATCAACGGTGACTTACCGAAAACTGAATTTGCCCAGTCCACAGTCATTTTCTTTTCTTTCGTAGACTCGGGGAACTTGATTCTTTCAGTCGGTTCCTCAGGTTCTTCTTTAACATTCAACTTTTCCAACCACTCCTTTACCTTCTGAGTGCTAAATTTCGTACATGCATCCTTTTGGGAGAAATCGACTTTTTTCATTTCGTCTGGCTTCTCTTTCATTTTGACATTTTTAGCATCCACTAAATTCGGAGCATGGTCTTCAAAATCTTTCATACGATCGCTGAATTCAATCGCCTCGTCTTCGCTTGCCTCCTCCAACAACAGTTGAGCCTCCTTTTCCTTCCATTCGGCCTCTTGTTGTGCTTCTTTAATCGTCATCTGCGCGTCGAGTTCGGCCCTTTGAGCAGCGATTTCAACTTCTAATCGAGCCTTCTCTTTGAGCTGTTCCACTTTCAATTTGGCAAGATTAGCTTCCCTCGCGGCTTCTCTGGCCCTTTCTCTAGTTGACGATGATGTAGTTCGGCTTGTTTGGCTGCCCTTTTTGCTCTGGCGGTCGACATTGGAGATTGATGTACTTTCGGTCTTCTCACTATTTTGTCCGGGAACGTCCACATAATCGCTTAAATGCTTCGGCAAATTTCTTTGTCGCTGGCTTTGCCGCTTCGTATTATTCTTATCTTCCATCGCCGCTGTTTTTAATCCGGCTCGAAGGACCACTATGGTCATTCTCGTCAATAGCTTCGTCGTAAATACACTCAAAACAACACATCAGCCATCTTTTCTTTCCATGTGCTTTTATTCTATCCCATAATACACTTGTATCCAGGTCCCAGGCGGCCGAGCGCCGGGGACTTCACAATGCTCACTAAAAGACACAAATCAGTTCAGTTCATTCGGTTCTCCAATACGATTAAAGTTTCTGTCAATGAAATCTGCAAAGTATGAGCCAGACATTTTCTCGTAACGTTCACAAATTATTACACCCTTTCCATAACTGATAGCGACCATCAGTTTTAAGACGCTTCCACCTGTTCCCTCCTTTCGTCCCTTTGAAGTTCAGCCAACGGTAAGTCCCTCGGATTTCTTTCTCGATATCCTGCCCTTGGGAGCATATGCATCTTCTCCTTTTAGCTAGAGTATTCTAGCTAAAAGAAGAAGACAGTGTTTTAATTTCTAGAACTGAATTCAACATAAATAACCAAGAATTCAACACATAAGCAACGTGACGCATAAACAGATGTGTCAACCTTTGCGTCACAAGTTCTCTCCAAAGTTCCCCTCTTATCAGTTCTATAGACAATCTCAGCCATTAATCGTTGGAACACTTGACATTTTTTAATCCTGTTTCCCTTTCCCCTGTCCAAAGTTGCAAATATGCAAAGATTTTCAACGCGAACTCAAAATACGAACGGTTTTCAACTTTGAGAAAGGGTGGGGGAGATACATTTCGGCATGTGTTCCAACATTATTGTCTGAGGTTGTCTATAAGTGAGAATTTAAAAAACGTAACGTGAGCTGTGTTAAGGGACTTAGAATTTATGTGCAGACCTTCGATGTTGAGAGGATGTTTACGGTCTGTTATAAGGTTATTTTTGGAAAGAATAAAAGGCGACATTGCTAATAACTCATGCAACTTTAGGTAATAGGTCCATGATAACCGTCACGAATATAGCGCCTCCTACACACTATCATGACCATATTGTAGTATATTTAACGTACTCGTAGTACCTGTAGTACTTGTAGTACCTGTAGTACCTGTAGTACTCGTAGTACCTGTAGTACCTGTAGTACCTGTAGTACCTGTAGTACCTGTAGTACCTGTAGTACCTGTAGTACCTGTAGTACCTGTAGTACCTGTAGTACTCGTAGTACGTGTAGTACCTGTAGTACCTGTAGTACCTGTAGTTCCTGTAGTACTCGTAGTACCTGTAGTACCTGTAGTACCTGTAGTACCTGTAGTACACGTAGTACCTGTAGTACCTGTAGTACCTGTAGTACTCGTAGTACCTGTAGTACCTGTAGTACCTGTAGTACCTGTAGTACCTGTAGTACCTGTAGTACTTGTAGTACCTGTAGTACCTGTAGTACCTGTAGTACCTGTAGTACTCGTAGTACCTGTAGTACCTGTAGTACCTGTAGTACCTGTAGTACCTGTAGTACCTGTAGTACCTGTAGTACTCGTAGTACCTGTAGTACCTGTAGTACTTGTAGTACCTGTAGTACCTGTAGTACCTGTAGTACCTGTAGTACTCGTAGTACTCGTAGTACTCGTAGTACCTGTAGTACTTGTAGTACCTGTAGTACCTGTAGTACCTGTAGTACCTGTAGTTCCTGTAGTACCTGTAGTGCCTGTAGTACCTGTAGTACTCGTAGTACCTGTAGTACCTGTAGTACCTGTAGTACCTGTAGTACCTGAAGTACTTGTAGTACCTGTAGTACTCGTAGTACCTGTAGTACCTGTAGTACCTGTAGTACCTGTAGTACTCGTAGTACCTGTAGTACTCGTAGTACTTGTAGTACCTGTAGTACCTGTAGTACTCGTAGTACTTGTAGTACCTGTAGTACCTGTAGTACCTGTAGTACCTGTAGTACCTGTAGTACCTGTAGTACTCGTAGTACGTGTAGTACCTGTAGTACCTGTAGTACCTGTAGTTCCTGTAGTACTCGTAGTACCTGTAGTACCTGTAGTACCTGTAGTACCTGTAGTACACGTAGTACCTGTAGTACCTGTAGTACCTGTAGTACTCGTAGTACCTGTAGTACCTGTAGTACCTGTAGTACCTGTAGTACCTGTAGTACCTGTAGTACTTGTAGTACCTGTAGTACCTGTAGTACCTGTAGTACCTGTAGTTCCTGTAGTACCTGTAGTACCTGTAGTACCTGTAGTACTCGTAGTACTTGTAGTACCTGTAGTACTCGTAGTACCTGTAGTACCTGTAGTACCTGTAGTACCTGTAGTACTCGTAGTACCTGTAGTACCTGTAGTACCTGTAGTACTCGTAGTACTTGTAGTACCTGTAGTACCTGTAGTACCTGTAGTACCTGTAGTACCTGTAGTACCTGTAGTACTCGTAGTACATGTAGTACTTGTACTACCTGTAGTACCTGTACTACAGGTACTACAGGTACTACAAGTACAACAAGTACTACAAGAACAACAGGTACGACAGATACTACAGGTACTACGAGTACTACGAGTACTACAGGTACTACAGGTACTACAGGTACTACAGGTACTACAAGTACTACAAGAACTACAGGTACTACGGGTACTACAAGTACTACAAGAACTACAGGTACTACGGGTACTACAAGTACTACGAGAACTACAGGTACTACAGGTACTACGAGTACTACAGGTACTACAGGTAGTACCTGTTAAAAGTAGTACCTGAAGTACACACAGGTACTACAAGTACTACGAGTACTACAGGTGGTACCTGTAGTAGTCGTAGTACCTGTAGTACCTGTAGTACCTGTAGTACCTGAAGTACCCACAGGTACTACAAGTACTACAGGTACTACAAGTACTACAGGTACTACAGGTACTACAAGTACTACAGGTACTACAGGTACTACAGGTACTACAAGTACTACAGCTACTACAGGTACTACAGGTACTACAGGTACTACAGGTACTACAAGTACTACGAGTACTACAGGTACTACAGGTACTACAGGTACTACAAGTACTACAGGTACTACAGGTACTACAGGTACTACAAGTACTACAGGTACTACAAGTACTACAGGTACTACGAGTACTACAGGCACTACAAGTACTACAGGTACTACGAGTACTACAGGTACTACAAGTACTACAGGTGCTACAAGTACTACAGGTACTACAGGTACTACGAGTACTACAGGTACTACGAGTACTACAGGTACTACAGGTACTACAGGTACTACAGGTACTACAAATACTACAGGTACTAAAGGTACTACAGGTACTACAGGTACTACAGGTACTACAGGTACTACAAGTACTACAAGTACTATGAGTACTACAGTTACTACAGGTACTACAGGTACTACAGGTACTACAGGTACTACGAGTACTACAGGTACTACAGGTACTACAGGTACTACAAGTACTACAGGTACTACAGGTACTACAGGTACTACAAGTACTACAGCTACTACAGGTACTACAGGTACTACAGGTACTACAGGTACTACGAGTACTACAGGTACTACAGGTACTACAAGTACTACGAGTACTACAAGTACTACAGGTACTACAGGTACTACAGGTACTACGAGTACTACAGGTACTACAGGTACTACAGGTACTACAAGTACTACAGGTACTACGAGTACTACAGGTACTACAGGTACTACAGGTACTACAGGTACTACAGGTACTACAGGTACTACGAGTATTACAGGTACTACAGGTACTACAGGTACTACACGTACTACAGGTACTACAGGTATTACGAGTACCACAGGTACTACAGGTACTACAACTACTACAGGTACTACGAGTACTTCAGGTACTACAGGTACTACAGGTGCTACAGGTACTACAGGTACTACAGGTACTACAGGTACTACAGGTACTACAGGTACTACAGGTACTACAAGTACTACAGGTACTACAGGTACTACAGGTACTACAGGTACTACGAGTACTACAGGTACTACGAGTACTACAGGTACTACAGGTACTACAGGTACTACAAGTACTACAGGTACTAAAGGTACTACAGGTACTACAGGTACTACAGGTACTACAGGTACTACAAGTACTACAAGTTCTATGAGTACTACAGTTACTACAGGTACTACAGGTACTACAGGTACTACAGGTACTACGAGTACTACAGGTACTACAGGTACTACAGGTACTACGAGTACTACAGGTACTACAGGTACTACAGGTACTACAGGTACTAACTACAGGTACTACAGGTACTACGAGTACTACAGTTACTACAGGTACTACAAGTACTACAGTTACTACAGGTACTACAAGTACTACAGCTACTACAGGTACTACAGGTACTACAGGTACTACAGGTACTACGAGTACTACAGGTACTACAGGTACTACAAGTACTACGAGTACTACGAGTACTACAGGTACTACAGGTACTACAGGTACTACGAGTACTACAGGTACTACAGGTACTACAGGTACTACAGGTACTACAGGTACTACACGTACTACAGGTACTACAGGTATTACGAGTACCACAGGTACTACAGGTACTACAACTACTACAGGTACTACGAGTACTTCAGGTACTACAGGTACTACAGGTGCTACAGGTACTACAGGTACTACAGGTACTACAGGTACTACAGGTACTACAGGTACTACAAGTACTACAGGTACTACAGGTACTACGAGTACTACAGGTACTACAGGTACTACAGGTACTACAGGTACTACAGGTACTACAGGTACTACAGGTGCTACAGGTACTACAGGTACTACGAGTACTACAGGTACTACAGGTACTACAGGTACTACAGGTACTACAGGTACTACGAATACTACAGGTACTACGAGTACTACAGGTACTACAGGTACTACAGGTACTACAGGTACTACAGGTACTACAGGTACTACGAGTACTACAGGTACTTCAGGTACTTTAGGTACTACAGGTACTACGAGTACTACAGGTACTTCAGGTACTACAGGTACTACAGGTACTACGAGTACTACAGGTACTACAGGTACTACAAGTACTACGAGTACTACGAGTACTACAGGTACTACAGGTACTACAGGTACTACGAGTACTACAGGTACTACAGGTACTACAGGTACTACAAGTACTACAGGTACTACGAGTACTACAGGTACTACAGGTACTACAGGTACTACAGGTACTACGAGTATTACAGGTACTACAGGTACTACAGGTACTACAGGTACTACACGTACTACAGGTACTACAGGTATTACGAGTACCACAGGTACTACAGGTACTACAACTACTACAGGTACTACGAGTACTTCAGGTACTACAGGTACTACAGGTGCTACAGGTACTACAGGTACTACAGGTACTACAGGTACTACAGGTACTACAAGTACTACAGGTACTACAGGTACTACGAGTACTACAGGTACTACAGGTACTACAGGTACTACAGGTACTACAGGTACTACAGGTACTACAGGTACTACAGGTACTACAGGTACTACAGGTACTACAGGTACTACAGGTATTACAGGTACTACGAGTACTACAGGTACTACGAGTACTACAGGTACTACAGGTACTACAGGTACTACAGGTACTACAGGTACTACAGGTACTACAGGTACTACAGGTACTACAGGTACTACAGGTACTACAGGTACTACAGGTACTACAGGTACTACAGGTACTTCAGGTACTTCAGGTACTACAGGTACTACGAGTACTACAGGTACTTCAGGTACTTCAGGTACTACAGGTACTACGAGTACTACAGGTACTACAGGTACTACAAGTACTACAGGTACTACGAGTACGTTAAATATACTACAATATGGTAATGATAGTGTGTAGGAGGCGCTATATTCGTGACGGTTATCATGGACCTATTACCCAACTTTAGAGCGAATTCTTAGTTGTCTGTTGCACTAATTAAAAGCACGGGACACTTTGTTTACATAACTCTTTGGTAAACTGTTGTCGCTTATTCATTGATACAATTAAATTGTTCATTTTCTCAACGGGAATGCTCGTTGTTGTCTCAATGACTCTATTTTCAAACTCTTTGATGGACTCCTTGGTTATATGGTATAATTTAGCTTGATCTCTTAGCAAATCGTTTGCAAAATGAAAGAGATTTTCTATCGGCGCTAAATCTGGACTTCTTGCGGGCAATTTTAACAATTCTGCTTGAGCGCGGTTGATAGCTCCTTTAGCCGTTGCCGAATTTTGGCATGGATCTCCGTCTTGAATAAAAATGCGCCGAGGTCCTTTATCTGCTACTTCAAACATACGATTAAAGTTTCTGTCAATGAAATCTGCAAAGTATGAGCCAGACATTTTCTCGTAACGTTCACAAATTATTACACCCTTTCCATAACTGATAGCGACCATCAGTTTTAAGACGCTTCCACCTGTTCCCTCCTTTCGTCCCTTTGAAGTTCAGCCAACGGTAAGTCCCTCGGATTTCTTTCTCGATATCCTGCCCTTGGGAGCATATGCATCTTCTTCTTTTAGCTAGAGTATTCTAGCTAAAAGAAGAAGACAGTGTTTTAATTTCTAGAACTGAATTCAACATAAATAACCAAGAATTCAACACATAAGCAACGTGACGCATAAACAGATGTGTCAACCTTTGCGTCACAAGTTCTCTCCAAAGTTCCCCTCTTATCAGTTCTATAGACAATCTCAGCCATTAATCGTTGGGACACTTGACATTTTTTAATCCTGTTCCCCTTTCCCCTGTCCAAAGTTGCAAATATGCAGCGATTTTCAACGCGAACTCAAAATACGAACGGTTTTCAACTTTGAGAAAGGGTGGGGGAGATACATTTCGGCATGTGTTCCAACATTTTTGTCTGAGGTTGTAGCAGGCTACGACAACCAATGGACAAACACCTTTGCCATCCACGGACGCGGTAATCCCAAGGAATAGGTTTTTCGCGACAGACTTTCAGGTTATTGAGTGCGCGCAATGACAATTACCCTGATGTAGAAGTTGCCTACTTGTTAATGTTATTGCGTGACTATGATTGTGAAATGGAGCCGAAATATTGCATTTCCAGTTTGTCTAATGCACGTGTTTCTGAAATGTTTTTGTGCAATTGGAGGAATCAAATTCTTTCTGTGCGGTAGAGTGTTTGAAAATGGCTCGGTCCATTCTCCAGATTTCTTAGAACTACTCTTACACTTTGTGACTAAGTGTAGCTGTAGTAGCAGAATTCTAAGGCAGCGAAAATGTCCAGAGCACAGTTGCTCGAGCCTGAAGTCAGAAATTCCAGGAAGATCCTTCCTCTAGTCCTTACTTACAATCCCCATTTGCCTCGTGTTAGTTCTGTAATCAAGAAACACTGCGCAGTCATTTTGTTTTTAAATCTTCTACTCAACTTTATTGGCTTTTTCCATTCCCTTCCATTTTTAAACCTTATCGCAGATCTAAGAACCCGAAAGAAATATTGTCGTAATCTGAAACAAAGAAAAATCAAAATTAAACTGGTTTGAAAATTCTCCAACCAAAGAGAAAACTGAACCACAACATGCGTGTATCAGTGTCTATATTTCGAAAGCAGTTTGTATGGTCATTTCGTTATCTATTTGCACTAAGACTTCTTCTATTCCATTCTTCCTTTCAGAGTTAGTGTATTGTTACAGACATGACATATCTTTGAAGTAATCTCTACAATAGACCTCTTTAGCTTGTATGTTTTGTTTTCCCAATGTAGGTCATGTGATGTTCTCAAGGGAATTTGTCCTTTGTCTTTTCATAAATTATGCATACATATGCATGTGAGGAAAACAAAATTTGAAAGCTCCTCGGGTAAAATAAAATAAAATGAAACGTTTCTCTCAAACACGAAATCGCCCACTCCATTTAGCATTTGGCAGTAAACAGTTTCAGTTCAGACCCCAGAGAAATCAACTGACAAGCTGAGAAGTAAAGATGACTTGTTTGGGCTAAGAGAAAGGACGGTCTGTCCTCATTGGATTTTCACCTTTCCCCCTCTGCACGAACAAAGCCCTATCACCCAGCCGACAGTGCTCTCTGCCCTCCATACAACGCGCGACGGTTACCGGGGCGACTGCCCCTGCAAGCTCAACAGTTTGACGTCCGTTCACGACCAGCGGCAAGACAATGCCAGCCCCTCAAAGTTGTTCTGACGCCCTGGATCCAAGATCAGTGAAATACACTGTATTCACCAACATTTCTGGCAATTATGTTAGGATCTTTGATTTCTTCCCCACTGTACATTTATTATCTTAGCTATTTCTTACAACATTCTCATTTTGTGACAGGGGGAAGATGCCTGTCAAAGAACACCCCTCAGAGCTTCATGCAGAAGAAGGGCATCGGTAACTGTGGCCGTAGGAGAAGTCGTTGGGCCTCAGTTGACAATGGATTGGACAGAAGAAGGAATAATTGAGGACACAGGCTACTAATCCCTTTCTAAGGTAAGGAGTCTGATGTTTTAGCAGATCGAAGTTATGTCGCATAACGCATAGGAAGAGAAGATGAGTCGACTCTGCATGAAAGTAACATTGCAGTCCAGGTTGGGGAACCCAGGTGGAAATCTTATTAAGATGTTACTTAGATTCGTGTTAAGTTTCTTATGAACTAAGAATATGTCGACTCGCACATAATTTGCAAAATGGAACCAGCTTTTGAGTTCAGTGACTGACTTTATACTAAAATACTTTATACTAAATCAAGATTGAGACTAACTGAAGTCACATTTTGATGAAGACTAGAGATAACAAGAACCATAGCATTTTGTTGTTAAAAGTGAAATTGAAAATAACTAATCAGTGGCAAGTGTGGTATCAGTTTCATTTCTTGTAAAAAAAAAAATTCTGAGAATTAATCTTGTATGAAATTCTATTTTCCTTTGTTTCAAGCTCATTGTCTTACATTGCCATACCAAAAAACAAAGGGGAATGAAATTTGAAGGATAGAATTAACCCACAACATATATATGCATTATTTCCGCTGACATTGTTTCTGCTGTTCAATAATTAGCACAGTCCATGTTATGACAGTTTTTGTGTTGTCCTAAGATCGGAGAACTTGTATCCAACAAGTCCTTGTGTCTTGGCCCAATAAGTCACCCATTTCACTTGTGGTTTCTTCCACAGGTTATGCAGCACAGGTCAAACTGAATGAGATGTCCACAAATGTGTCATCCCATGAACCAGATTTTTAGAGTTACTTTTATTTCACCATTCATTTGTGACTGTGTTCTCATGCACAGTAGAAATTAACCAAAGGCCATAGCTATATAATAAGGTAAAAACTGAACCAGACAAAATATTTTGACACTTTGGTATTTATTACAGTATCAATTTCACATTTCACTGTACAAGAGGAGGAATTATACAAAGAATTTATAGCTTTCAAATTTAACATGTTTTCAAGCAAGTATGCCTTAACCCTTTAACTCACAAGAGTGCCAAACATAAATTCAATAAAAAACCCAAATTTCATTTTGTAAAATACTGAAAAACAAATGATACCATGTGAAAGAACTGCTGAAAAGGTCTCATTTGAATGGTCACACCATAGGATTTCGCCCACAGACTCAAAAGTTACAAGAACATTTCATGTTTCCATAATTGACTCTGATAATTATGGTGACGTGATTCCGTTCTAACTTTTGCGTCTATGGATGAAATCCTATGATGTCACCATTCAAATAAAAGCTACTGAGCAGTAATTTTGAGGTTTGACTGTACAGTGAAGAAATTCTGTCAGTAAAACTAGGGGTTATTTACTTCCTGGATGTTTGGGCTGCAAAAGAAATAATGTTACAGTACTAATGTTGCTTACAATACTAACATTACTTACAATTTTTAACATTACTTACTAATTAATTAAATTAATTAATTAATTACCAATATCACACCATAGTTACAATACCATAACATTACTTCCAAAAACTAACTTTACTTACAATATTAAAGAGGCTATGTCGCGAGGTGTCACGCAAGCTACAATCTTGAAAAACGTCCGGTGGCTGTTTTTCAAGTTTACGCCATCATCGTCGAATCCATTCAATCCCGCAGTGCTGTGTTCACCAAATGGTCTCAGATTTTTCGCATATGTAAGTAATCTATTTGTCTTGATTTTTGCCGGGTATTTTTCCGATTCTGAAATCGTACGGCTAAATTTCTCAATATGTACGAGCAGCGATAGAAATCAGTTGACCATGGAATGTCATGGACGAAGGTTCTTCTCTGTTGGCTAAATATAGTACACTTCAGCACATTAACATGGCACAAGAGTCTTCGGTTTGTACTTCTTTACCGCCACAGACAAACCTAACATTTTTCTGATTTTGTTTCGCTTGAGAAAAGAGTGATGAAATTGTTGGATTTAAATCAAAACAAGCAATAGCTCTTGTGTACGTGACCACTGGTTCCGTTTCGAGTCCTGTTTGGTATCAGCGAACAAAAGAATTTTGACAGATAAAAGTGTAAATTAAAGTTACTAAAATTAGGTGAATCCTCGCGACATAGCCCCTTTAACATAACTTACTAATTAACATTAATAACATTACTTACTAATTAACAATACCACACATTGCGATCGTAATTATGGAAATAATATAACATAGGCTCCAATTTCTCAAACATTTTAAAAGCCATCTCCTTAAGTTATTATGTTAGATTTTGTTGAGCAGCGCAAAAGATACTAAAATGTACAAGATAATCCGGGAAATGGGAACGATAGCCTCAACGCCTTTTGGGGGGCTTGGGTAATATATATATATAAAAATAGTGCAACTTATGTCAGAATTAATAATTAAAGATGGGGATTAAAGGAACTCATTTCTTCAAATTGGATCTGGGTTTGTAGGTTTCGATATTTGGAATTTTTTTTTTAAATTTTGATTTTTGGCACTCTTGGGAGAGAAAGGGTTCACAATGATTACAAGGATAAAATCACAAAACAACATACTGTACGGTCAAATCTCCTTCATACAGACACCATGGGGACAAAGACAAGTGCCTGCATTAGAGGTTTCAGTATTATAGAGCAGGGGCGGAACTAGGGAAGGGGTGCAGGGTGTGCGCACCCCCCCCTCCCCCTGAGATGACCTGCATCTTTCTAGTATAACTAGTATTCTGCAAAGAAAAGAAAAAAACTACGTAGTTTATTGGTTATCATTCCTTAGAGGTGCACCCCTCCTAAGAAAAATCCTGGATCCGCCCCTGTGAAGGTGCCCACGAGGAGAGGTTTGACCGTACAGTGAAGAAAGTCTGTCAGTAAAGCTAGGGGTTATTTAAATTTCTTCCTGGATGTTTGGGCTGCAAAATAAATGTTAGCCTTGTTGAAGTTCTTAATTATTTTCTAAAAAAAATATCAAGTAGATCTACAATAAATACAATACAATACAATACTGTTTATTGTGTCATACGCTTAGCTATAAAAGAGTATGTTATCATAGATGCCTTTGAAAAGCTACGACGATAACAAAAACTATGTTCTGTCTACTATATGTTTTACCTTTCCCAGGGGGGTAGTTTAAAGTTCTTTGGCCAAATATTCATAGATGCAATGTCAAATAAAAAAATATATATAAATAAAAAAATATATATATTTAGCTTTTTTTTTTCAGTGGTATGATATTATTAGAGAGACCATAAATGATTTCAAATCCTGATTGTATGATTTTAAGTCATCGTGCTATGATTTCATGTAATAAATGTTGATTTCAAATCATGCAGTCATGATTTGAAAACTGTACCACAGGTACCCCAAGCTCAAGTGATGTTTACACGTTGTGATTTGAACGTCGTGGTAACTGTTGCGTATAAGGGACGGACCATTTAATTTTTGTGGGGGGGGGGGGGGTGGTTGGGCAATTTCTTCTGAGTATGAATTTTTTTTCGGCGTCGCTATTTGCAAGAATTTTTTTTACCCAAATGCTTGAATTTTTTTTCACGTACTTTCTTGTGCACGATTTTTTTTTCTCTTAAATTTCTCCTGCAGGAATTTTTTTTGGTAATTGCCCAACCCCCCCCCCCACACAAAAATTTAATGGTCCGTCCCTAAAGAGGCCCTGCCAGGGTAAATTCCGACAGGCGACATGACCCAAAAAGTAGCGACAGCACGTAAAATTAAATCGCGACAAAAGACAAATGTTCGTTCAATTTCCGACAGCAACGTGAAACATTGATAAAACACCGAGACATTTTAAAATTCAGACAAGCGACACGGGGATCCCCCTGGCAGGGCCTCTATAAATAGCAAAATTATAAGGATTTGTATGGGGAAAATTCACTTCGAATTTGAGCGTAAAATCAGTGGAATCCCGATTTTTCAAACCTCCAAGGGAAACGGAAATTGGTTCGAAAAATCGAAGGTGGTATTGACTGAAATACGAGTTTCGAAAAATAAATCGAGATTTCAGTGTTTTGATTTCGAGTTTCGTGCGTTCTTTTCCACCAGCCAATCAGATAGCTGCTTATGCGATTAACCTCAGACCCAAGTAATCGCTTTATTTATTCACGAAACAACCCTAACCCTAACCCTTGTTGAAACACAAACCCTAACACTCACCTTTGGCAAAACATTAACTCCCGGTTCGCGCCAGGCCGACTTTCGCATCAGAGATGAGGTGCGATACTTACAGTGCTTTCAGAGACGATTTGAAGTAACGAGGCAGTTTTATCTCTTTCGCCTGTTTTTTTATTCATTTTTCGCCATTTTTCGCGTGAAATCGCACTGTTTTCTGCTTGAAAATGATGAAACCAGTAAAGCGGCATTACTTTTCATGAAAAATACATGTTCTGCGTTGTAAAATTCGAGGGTTTGTCCAAAAAAATGGGGAACAAAAGCGCCAAATAGAATGCCACAGATTTGCACAAACTTTTGTGAAAAAATAGGCCAAAATGGGCGGGTTTCGTAGCCATGCGGACGTCCGAGGAAGCACTGTGCCTCACAATCATGCAAGGACGGTGAGTGGTCGCAGTTCATCCCAGCAACTGCGAGGAAAAAAACCATTAAACTGCCAAAAAACTGAGTGTGTCACTTGCTTTTTTCGTGTTATGACCCACTTTCTCGTCGGCCCAGTCTCCCTTGCGCGCGTTTCTCATGCGGACCCCCGAGCAGACACTCCCGGTTCCCCAGTGCCGGCTCCTGACCTTTGCTTGCCTCCCCCGTGTAAGAAATTAATTATGTCATAATTACACGTGGCGGGAAAAATCACCTCACGTGACCGAAGAGAGTGAAGAATAATTGAGAACCGAAAGGTGATGTTTTTACTGATCATGTATGGAAGGAGTTTGGATCATTGACACTGTTTAGAGTACGGATTATCGAAACGTTCGGTAAAATAGTTGAAGAACATCGAGTGTAGAACCAGTATTGACATTTAATCTAGCGAACAAGTGTAGAAATAAGTTACAGAATACAGTTTCAAGAATAAACCGTCGATAAAATTACATGGTCCTTCGAGCCGGATACGACGGAAACAACATGAACGGCCACAAATCGCCGAAAAAACTGGATTACAAGTTGAGGTTATACCCAAAGGAGTTTGTGGATCATCATGAACGTTGATAAAGGGAAGAGACTTCGAACCGGGCAAAAGGCATTCGTGGAAAAAACGATAGAGAATGTGGAAGAAATTTTGACCGAACACGAAGGGAATTTGACACCGTTGAGAGAAAAGCTGATGGGTTCGAAGTCTGTGCTGAATGAAAAACTTGAAACCATAAGAAAGCTGGACGATGTGATACTGGAAAGCGCTAAAGCAAGGGACGTCGAGAAGGAAATAGAAGATTCTGGTGAGTTTTGTGAGAGAGTTTACAGTATTTTAGCCAAAATTGACTTGAGTTTGGAGGACGCCAAAAATGGCAGACACGTGCAGACACCAGGGATTCAAGAAAACAACAACGCCGGAAATACCGAAAGCGCCAAAGTTAAGCTACCGAAACTCGAACTCAAGTCATTTTCAGGCAATTATCAGGAATGGCAGCGTTTCTGGGACACATTTGAGTCCGCTGTTAACAGAAATACTGGCATTTCCCGTATCGAGAAATTCACCTATCTGAAGAGCTGTGTGACAAGCTCAGCGGAATCTGCAATTGCTGGATTGCCCCTTACTGCAGATAATTATGAGATAGCCATTAACATTCTGAAGGACAGATTTGGCAACCCACAGTTGTTGATTTCTAACTATATGGATGCCTTATTGAAATTGCCAGCAGTTTATTCAGTATATCCGTGAATTGTATGACAAGATTGAGATCAACATTAGAAGTTTGAATACATTAGGCATTGAATCAGAGTCCTTTGCAAATTTATTGGTTCCAATCATAATGGAAAAAATCCCCACTGAGTTGAGACTAATCATAAGCCGCAAGTTTGGCAGTGAAGCGACATGGAATCTTAATACCCTGTTGAATGCATTGAAAACTGAGTTGGAAGCAAGAAAAAGATGCAATGCAATGAAAACAAGTGGTCCAACAAATAATGCCCCGCAGTTTGAACAGTATAAAGGCAGAGGCAAACTTTCTGCATCTGCGCTTTATACAGGCAGTGAACAGTTTAGTCCACGGTGCATTTTTTGCAAGAAAGACCACAGGTCCATTAACTGTATGAACATTACTGAACCACACGCTAGAAGAGCTATACTAAGACGAAGTGGAAGGTGCTTTGTGTGTTTGAAAGCTGGGCATAAGTAGAAGGAAAAGGCCGATTCTGGCTCATTGCCATTTTTCACCTAATTTTCACATCCCCTTTGACTCCCAAATTCAGAAAAATCCTAATTTTCTTCCGCCAACTCCTAGCGATCTTCTAAATCACATCGCCCATTTTAGCGGAAGCAAAAATCCCAAACACGCAGTATCAAAAAATCTGTTGATATTCAGCGATAATTCTACCGCTAAATCCAGCGATAAAAAACAACATCTTCAAATTATGTCAACATTCAACGATAAAAAGGCGTCTCAATTCTGGCTCATTGAGACCTCAGACCGCCGGAGTGGTCTGGCCTCATCTCGATCCCGGTCCCGGTTTCAAAAGCCGATGCCCCCAAGCGAGAGTGTGTATTCCATCTGCGCAAATAAATCTTTTATCATCGTCGGCGCTCAAGGCAATCTTGTTTATTGTCTCAGAATATATTTCATGTTTCTGGCTTCTGATGACATTCATTTTTCTCATTTGCTTTGCTTTTGTTAACAAGCAGTTTTTATAATCTTCATGTGTTATTTTCTTCTTTGTTACTGCCTTTGAAATTCCTTTACATTTCTTTGTTCCACCTCCTTCAAACATCTTATATGAATAGAGTTTAGATCTCAATCCTACAAATTCTGCGATTATCTTTCCGCCCGCTTCATCCTTCATCAACCCAATGACTTTCTTGTTCAAGCCCGCAGGAATTCCTGATGGGTGATCTTTAGGGATATCACTTGTGTCAAACATGTCTTTAACATCATTGCTGATGTCCTTGAAGAAGTCTTCAGTTTCAATTTCATAGGCAAGGCTGTCTGTGTCTGTGAATAACAACTGCGCCTTTTTCCAATTATTTTTCACATAATTATAGTGAAAGTCAACCATTAATGTTTTTGACAGATCAAGAATTGCCATTCCACAATAAACCGGCTTATTAAATTTTAATTTTATTCGTTTCATATGTATGGCGATGAGATTTTCATCAAATATGGTCAGATGTTGAAAGTTTGGTTTAGCTGCTAATTTTTTAGCAAATTTTCTGTTATTCAACAGACGTATATCCACACGCTTTCTGATGTTTTCCATGGTTTTCCCAAACACTGAATTATTCATGAGTTTAAAGAAGTCTTTTTCAAATGCATTCTTTCCTTTCATTCTAAGCTGTGTGTTTTTCGTTATATAACTCTTCAACCAAGGTTCTTCTCTGAATTTGATTCCTCTATGAATCTTTTTCACAATCAATCCCAACCTTTCATATAATGCTAAATTCTTAGCGTGGAGAATATAACGTTCTTTATCATTGAGATTTGGTACGAGTTTTTCAACTTTGTTTATTATTAAACGCTCAGGGGCAAGGGGGTAACCATTATGTAAATCATGCAATTCTTCGGGGTATTCAAGATCAACTTCCAGGACACAAGGAATGTTTTTCCAGTTTGCTAATTCTTCTTCTTCCATCCATTCAAAATCACCAACTGGAAGTGGTTGTATCATTGCCCAACCATAGATTGTTTGCATCTAAATATGGGATGAAAGTTGATGGCTTTGTTGGATCAAACTGATCACCCATGTATTTATTGTTTGCCTTTCCTAAACGATGAGTTATTGTTGAAATTCCTCCACGAGTCCCTTGCTCAAAGAAAAGCAGCATATCTGGATCGTTCAACAAGTCCAATTTCACTTTGCTTTCTTTCAAAGCTGCATCCCAAGCTAATCCAGGAGCTGTATAATACCAAGCAGGATCCAACCCATAATGTTCTAAGCAGACTTTTCGGAATTCTTCAAACACATCAGCCAACAGGCATACATCAGTCTTCAGATATAGATCATGGTATTCACCCATTGTTTTTATGCCAAATTCTTTCCATACATTTTGAGCATGTTCATAATCTTGATCTGTGATGTTTGTATCGTAAAGAATTGAATAAAAGTCCTCTTTCTCAGGAAGGGATGTTGCATTGAATTTTTCAAAGGAATCCATCCAATCATATGGGTAGACACCTTTCCTTGTTACCAGATCAACTTTCTCCCTAAACGCTTTCTTTGTTTGAATGAAGTTATCCGGCTGTAGATTTCTTGCTAGATTTTCAAGGGAAGAAGCCATGAATTTAAATGAATCAATAAAGCGAAGTTCATTGGAAACCACTTTTTCATTTCCTTCCTTATCTTTGGACCTTCCAACCGTAATGGTTTTGCTGAAGCTTATATATTTTTCCTCATTATTTGGGATACACTTTATATTCCCTTCTGTCTTTCCCAAATTTTTGATGAATAAATGAGCGTCATATCCAGACAAATTATGAAAGATCACAGGAGTGAATTTTGGCTTGCGGAATCTGAGATTACATACATTGTGAGCCGCTCCACGAAACTTCCCTGTGTAATGGCAATGATCTCTTACTTTTCTGTCTTTACCAGGGATGAAGTCTCTTCGACACATCCAACAACTATCAGCTTCTTCAAAAGCTTTTCTGTCTTCTTCAGTGAAAACCATCTTTCGAGCTCTGCTGAATTTTCGGTGGATTTTCTTGACATTTCGTTCCAGCATATCCACAAATATTTGGCCAATGTTTTCCAAGTCTTCAGGATTGTCAGCTCGATAAAGCACCGGTTCTTGAGAATACAATTCTTCATCGAAACAGACCACCTGGAAACAAAACCCGCATGGTTTATGCTTTTGATATGCTTTTGTGAAAGATATATCATTATTTTGTTCAACGCTCTGGATTGGAACATTCAATGCCTCAAAATCTGCATAGACAACAAAGGGAATTTTCATTGATTTGAAGAAATTCTTGAATCTAACGTGGCTTCCTTCTCTAGGCATTTCAATTTTCACTGCTTCTGTTTTTGAACAACTCTCATTGTGAAGCTCCAATTTCTTTTCGTTTGGGAAATGGTTCAAACATCGACGGCAGAAGAAGTTTGCCTTCTGGTGGTTAGAAACTTGACTTGATAAAAGTCTACTTAAACTTTTAATGACACAATAATGTTTAGTTTCACCATCATCAATCAAGAGAAGGTCAACATTGAGTCCCGCAATGCGGGACTCATTAGTGCCATCTCTTTTACTGATTCTCAGGGGATAAATAGTTCCTTCAAATCCAAAAACATTCACAGAAATTCCTGGATTCAATCGCTCGAATTTATCAATCTCTTTCAATTCAACTGGGAATTTAATTCCAGCCCAATTAAGATTTTCAGATTGTCCAACCAATTTTCGTGTTATTCTTTCTGCGTTTTTCTCAACTGGATTCAAAGCTCTTGTAACGGCCCATTTAAAGCATTGGTTATCGTCATTTTGCATGTTTATCAATGCTTCTTTATTCTTCAGCTCATCTGGAAGATATATCCATCTGTTGCCCTTAAGTGGGTCAAACTCCACTAAATGAATTTCCAGCCGAATAACTCTATCAAATCTCCAGTTGGATCCTCGTCTTTGAAAGGCCGCCATTGCTTCTAACGCTGCGTCATTCATGCGTTGCAACAATTCATTTTCATTTGTTGACGCTAAATTAATTTCAATGCCTGAATGGAATGCAGCTTCATCCTCAATGATTTCCCCTGTTGCCATCACAGTTCTTTCCATATTGCAAACGAAAACCAACTTAACCTTTTTTTGTTTGTTTTCATTCAGGATCGACAACACTAATGGCTTGATTGCTTTGAAAAATGTTCTAGGATCTATCCCAGGTCGTCCTTCAATCGTGAATTGCCTGCGAAGTTTCTCAAAGCAGATAGGCCTTCCTCGACTTTGAATTCCGAAACTGGGCGTCCTCGGACCGCCACGGCGGTCCGGCCTCTTAATTCTGCAAGCTTTTGCCTTATTTCTTTTTCCTTTAAAATCAATTCATTGTGTTGCCGTTTGCTGTTTCTTAACTTTTTAACCACTTTGCGAAGCTTTTTCTTCAGCTGTTTTATTTGCTTTTGCTTTGTTTTCAAATCAATCGGCTCAGGTGGACCTGGAGTCCTCACATCTTTCTTCCTTTTAGGCCACATCTGGTATTCAAGAAATGATTTCATTTCCTGTTTTGTTTTGATATTCTCAAAGCCTTCAAAACCATAATGTCTAGCCATTCCTTTCATTTCAGCCAAAGTTTGCGTTTTTGGTTTCATTGGCTTCGCCGCCGGAGGCATTGGCTTCGTCGCCGGAGGCATTGGCTTCGCCGACGGTTTGGCTTTATTTGCATTTAAAAGCTCAATTAATTCTGCTTTTGTTTTGGCCTTGGAACGGCCTGGTATTCTTAAATCACTTGCTAATTTTCTCAACTCCACTACTCTCTTATTTTGTAATTCCATTTTTAATACAATATATTAAATAATAATAAAAAAAAGAATATATTGTATTAAAATGAGAAACGATTTAATCAAACTTACACTAATCAATAACAATGGAACTCTTCAAGAAACACATGTTTTCAATGATGTTAATGCAGCTTCAAAATCTTTTAATTTAATACCTCAAACACTGAAATATGCACTCAAAATGAAAAATAAGACAATTAAAAGAAGATGTGACAAACAAGTATTTTTAATTGAAGGATATCTTTCCAATAAAGAGCCAATCGCAATCAATGATCAAACTTTCGAAACAGTCAAGGATGCAGCCAATTGTTTTGATGTTACGGTGCAAACAATTTATAAGGCTCTCAGGGAGAATAAACCTTATCTCTCAAAGAAAGACGGTTTGAAACATCTTATAAATAATAGAAAGCCAACTGAAAAACAGAAAAAAGTGATGATATGTGTTACCGCAAATGACCAGCCTCAATGGTTCTATTCTCTAAGTTCAATTAGGTCATTTTACGATCTTGGTACAGACTTACCTCTTAAGGCTCTTATAGAAATTCCTCTATTCTGTGTGGATGGAACGGAGTATTCTATCAAATATCCAGACTCTTTCGTATTATCAAACGAAGAGCTGTTGGCTTATCAAAAGGCATACGATAATGAAATATCGTTTTTGTAATTTTTTTTATTTTTTTATGTTTCATAATAAAATATGAATCCAACAACAACCAAACTAAATCAACTCAAAATACAAGATATCACAATGTCCAAGCCAACCAAAAATAAACAATACAAATTTATTTCACTTCCAATCAAGGCTCCTTGCATAAGCGTGGAAGGTGAAATGAAAATTCACGAACATAATAGAAATAATGGCGGAGCTAATCGAGCCGCCCCGGCGGCTCAGAATTTCACTTTAGGATTAACTCTTTCCAAAGGTGATGCAAAGAAGTTTGAAACAATTGAACAGCATATTCAAAAACTGGCTAAAGAACAACAACCTGCAGTCAAGAAACTCAGCTTTGCGGCTGGACTTTCACTCAATCTTGCCAAGTTTGATGAAAATGAACTTGTAATTGTCAAGGGTGAACAGAACAGGCGCGAACGCCTCAAACTTTATTCAAAACTATATACCAGCGCCGCTGGCGGTTTCGCCGGTACCAACGAAGGTGATATTAATTGCCCATTTTTTGAGCTTTCATCAAATAATAAAAAGAGGAGAACCGATCCTATGGAATTGCGCGACAAAGTATTTAAAGGCATTTGCATAACTCAACCCAGCAGAGTTTATCTTAACAACGATACAGCTTCAATTATTATGGTTACCCAAGCAGTGCTTGTCAAAGAAGTATGGGATGAAAACATTGAGAAAAAGCTTGATCCCGACAACTGGTTTGTTGAATTTGAAGACGAGAGTGACGAAATAGAAGATGAATATGAATGAATGCTTTTCTCAATTGAAATTCCATTTTTTCTATTCATATAACTGTGAGTTATATGATTATTTTTGTTTAACCTCATCTAACCGCTTTATATTGTTGAGTACGTCGCTAAACTTCTTGTCATATGCTTTTTCATATTTAGAAATATCCAGGCTCATATCAATAACCACCTCATCCCTTATTTTCATCTCGTCGATAAATTTCTGCGAGTCAAATTCATCACCTCTCAAACATGCCCTCAGATCAGACAAAACTTTTTCATATGTTGTGAAAGCGGATTCACATTTCTCAATCTTCTTTTCATATTTCCTCACTTCCTGGAAGGCTTTCAATACCACACCAGCACCACTCACGACTCCTAAAATAATTGGATCCGGCAATGCTCCCAATAACAACAAGTCCTGTTGACGCCAAAGTCAACCCCAGATTCATTTTCTTGAAGTGTTTGAATGCTCTCTTATAACACCAGAAACGTTTGTGGTAATATCTGTAAAATTGTTTTATCTCATCAACTTTTTCCTGTTTAAGTGATGGGTCAATGTGATTGAAATTAAAGATGTCTGTTTGCTGCTTGTCTTCTTTCATTTTTTAAGTGGGAAAATAAGGTCGCAGACATCAAAAAGTCGGACCGCCGCAGACCGCCCCGGCGGTCTGGCCTCAGCGGTCCGCAGTCTCAAACACAAGCGAAAGAAAGACTCTAGCATCTCGATCAATCTTCAACCCACTTTGAGGAAAAAGATTGAATGAAGTCATCTCGGCGATTTCAACCCCGTCTCCAAGATCATATTTCAAACTTTGTCCATGCTGCCCATTCTAAGTTGTCACTTGCTTCTGCCCTTTCACAGTCATTGACAAAGAAAGATCCAATCTTGGTGTCCGGCTCCCATCTTGATAGAAGATACCGGCTTCAATCAGCTTTGTTTTAACTGGGAAGAAAAGAAATTTAGACATAGCCCCCACAAATAGAAAATCAAACTGATTGTCTGAATATCGATAGACTCCTGTTTCAACAACTACGTTTCTTCCACCAATCAGTTTGTGGCCATTCATATCCAAATCAGTTTGCATGACCATCGCGGCTCTGCCGGTTCTCTGATTTTCAAAAACGAAAGGTCGATCATAAACATCAGTCGGAACATCGTCATGAGAACCCTTGATACCATATACGATCAACTTTGCCGGCCCTTCATTCTCTGATTCAGGCGTTCCTTGCCATTTCAAATCCAGATATATATACTCAGGTGGGGAGATCTGCCATTTATGCATGTGGACGATGGATCTAGAATGACCGGCCCCAGGGCCGCCGATAGGGTTCGGCAACTTCGTTGTTGTTTGTTTATTGATATTCAGGCTTGTGCTCACGACGTTAACGCTCTCATTTGTCATGGCAGCCGGGAAGAATTCAATGCAAATAGTGTATTCTCCCTCTGGCAATTGGAACATATTGAATCCAAGTCTCCCAGAGTATAGATTGCTGCTGTCTTTGGATATTTTCAAATCATATGCTTTTTTATTGAAAAGATGCGGTGAACTTGGAAAATCATTGATACCAGTTACTGTGACACCATGCTCAGAGCTGGATTCATCACTGTCTTCCATTAGATATCTGAATTCATCTTTCGGGCGTGAGTTTGACGTGATATGTGAGTCATCAACGTATTTTTTGAGCTTCGCTTCTGATTCTATCATGTTGGCTACCACATTTCCTATCTTGAGATCAAGATTTTTATCACCACTATCAACATAAACTTTTGGTGTGAGTTGATGATCAAGAGTTGGCGTGGCAATATTGTTGATTTGTTGTGAATTCATATCCAGGTTTCCAGTCATTGTTCCACCTGCCAAAGAAAGCTTTTTGGCTGCTTCATCGTCCACATCTTTTATTTGCGCCTTGTTCGGCAACTGTTGGATCTTTCACATTGAAAATGGTGTGATTTCCCACATCCAAACTAGTTTCCATTGGAAACGCCTCTTTACGGGATACGAAGATATTTTTAACATCATTATAAGAAACAAGATTGTTATAATTTGCCCCCAAATCATGCCATGTTTGTTGTTTTGAGTTTTTCACATTGAAAAGTCCTTTCAAATCAATATCTTTAGTGACTTTATGTGTAGGTTCAGGAGCATCAGGGTGAATTTTTTTCAGAGTTATCATATTCACCGCTGACAAATCATTGTTTTCATCTGTGTCCAGATTTGTGATCAGTTTGCGATTCATTTTTATTTCCCCGGGGTTAATGATGTTCTGACCTCGCATATCAAGATCCCCAGTCATATGCGAGGAACCATCAACCTGAAGTGAATCTGCCCTTAATTGCGTTAATTTGTTTTCAAGAACATCAGCTTGATGTTTTGTGATTGCATCGTTATTCGCTGTTCCTTCAGCGACATTGGTTAATTTTTTCCTTTGAAGATCATAATCCCCTGCAGGTGTCAGCTTGAAACCAACGCCTGGCAGTCCATCTTTTCCATCTTTTCCTCTTAGATAACGTGATTGACTTCTTTTATCCGGCAACATTCCATTTGAATAACTCATTTTAATATGGACTCATCAAAATTTTTAGAAATGAATTTCCTCGGCTTATCAATATACAAAAAAGAATAGGGGTCTTTGGTTGCAGTCAAATAATCTTCCTTGCTGACATTATTCTCTCGGCAGAGCATAGAAATTTCATTGTTGCTTGGAAATTCATAAATGCAAAAATGCGAGCAATTCAAACGGATATCTTTGGGTGTTTTATAATAACTTTGCGAAAGATAAATAATAGAGCAATTCTTATGCCGG
Organism: Cladopsammia gracilis; assembly: GCA_022457155.1. Classification (NCBI taxonomy): domain Eukaryota; kingdom Metazoa; phylum Cnidaria; class Anthozoa; order Scleractinia; family Dendrophylliidae; genus Cladopsammia; species Cladopsammia gracilis. The sequence goes on along the minus strand of JAJGOT010000663.1, from coordinate 140,080 downwards.
CCCCGGATAAAATAATCGATCAATGGCTTTTGATTCTTTTCGCAAACAAAATCATCGAAAACAACCAGTTTTTGATTATCATCTGACAATTCAGAAACTGGGATGATATCATCGGGACTCTCTTTGCTGATTGGACGGAATGTTTTCAGCAGATGCTGATATTTGGATTGTTCAAGATTTTTCGCGTAAAGATAAATTTTATCGTAAAACAAAAGCCGAAAAATCATATCAAGAAGAACATTGGTTTTTCCAGAACCTGAAGGGCCACAGATAAGCATTCTGAAATTTTGATTTGGCATGAAAGGATGCAGTTGTCTATAATTGGTTATGTGATCATTGAAATCATAATTTGGAATCTTCATTTTATTATGTAGTACATCTTGTAGTCCACATTTATTCCACATTTATTCCACATTTATTTATATCTAGTGGTAATAAAATGAGTTTACTAAAGTGGAAAGAACTTGCAAAAAGAAAATCCGAGTTGGGAAATAAAATCAATTACGTTCATGATCGCATCACCAAGAAAAAGTTAGGTGAACAAACAAGTCAAACAGAATATGAAAAAGTGTTCAAACCCATTACATCAAAATTAGATGATGTTATTGCATCGAACAGTTTCAGGCCTCCAAGACTTAGGAAAAAGAAAGTCATTAGAGAAAAACCAGGCGTTCATTATTACCCAGAAGTCGATCCATTTGAAGAAATGGATGTTGCGGGTTTGTTTGATGATGATGATGACGCTGTTGAATCACAAGCAGCTAAACAAATCGGGCCGCAAAGCGGTCCGCGTGTAATTCCAGCAAGGCCCCCAACATATGAAGAAGTACTGGAAGAGTTAGAAGGTGAATCATCTGTATATGAAGCGGGCGTTCCTGATTATGGAGTGGAAGAAGAGGAAGCTGAAGACTGGGAAGCAGAATACTGGGAAGACGCTCAACAAGAATTGGAAGAATACGCAGTTAATAAAAAACTAGATGATATGGAGTTAAAAAATTATGACACAACGGAGAAAGTCTTAGCTCAGTCAAATGTTCCGGTAGAAAAGAAAAAAAAATTCATTGAAAAAGCATTATAAAGCCGGCTTTAAAAAAAAGAGAACAACTGAACAGCCGCAGCAGCTATCTAAAAAAAAAATTCAATAAAGGTGAAATAACTGTAGATGAAATAGCTGTGGAAATGCAGGCAATCGAGGATAACAGAAAAGTAGTGAATGAATACATGAAATATTATAGAAACAAACTCAAGTCATTTAAAGGCTCGGGAGCCCGAAAAAGATACGGGAGTGGTCTTACATTGCGGACCGCCCCGGCGGTCCGATTTTTTGCACTGATCCAAAGGATCTTCTGCAGAAACTTGAAGTCATTATCGGCTCCATCCTTGCTGGGAATACAAATCTTGGCATAAGAAATACTGGAGTTGCAATTCTCGACGTTCTTTTGAAAAAGGGATTTATCAATAAAGCCCAGCATGAAAAGATCTTCAGAAACTATTTCAAACCATAAAATGGAAACTGAAAGAGAAATTGTCTTATCATCCTACGCCAACAAGGTAGGCGGCAACAGACCTGAAAATTTCACAACTAAATTCAATCAGTCAATTGATTTGAAGAATGAACAATATGTTGTTGGACTTAACAGAATTATCAATATGAGTTTTACGTGGTATAACATCAATGCTGGATACAATAATCAGCTGATCAGGTTCAGCTCTGACGGCGGTAAAACATTTTCCTATATCACCTTCTCTGCTGGGGTTTGGACACATGAAGAGATGAATGATTTTATTGAAAAAGCAACAGTTGTTGTTGTTGTTGAAGAAGAATCAGCCGACGGCTCCACTAAAAAAAACTGAGATTTTTCCAATCAATCTGGCTTTTAATGAAACAACCCTCAGAGTAACAATCACACTGGCAGAAAATTATCAGCTTGATCTCACCCAATCCAATTTCGGGGATCTTGTGGGTTTTGATAAAAAGATTCTGAAAGACAGAGTCAATGTTGGCCCCAGAGTTCCAAACCTCAGTCAAGATACTGATATGTTGAACGTTCATTGTGATTTGACAAATGATTCGCTTGTTGATGGGCAAGAGAGTGATATCATTTATTCCTTTTCAACATCTATTCTGAAGCCATCATATAGTTTTACCTTTAAACCTATGAGAGTAACATATAACCCCGTGAATAAAAACACAATAAGCTCCATTCGAATCTATATCACTGATGGAAAAAGGAGGATTATCAACCTGAATGGCGCTGATACAGCATTCTCACTTTTATTGAAAAAGGTAATAAAATGAAAGCATATGAATTCTCGCGTTATTATAACCCCAAATTAGGACGGTTTGTTTTCCGACACAAAGGAACAGGTTCGATTGTAGATAATATTTTTAAACCAATGAGAGCGGTGGCATCCGCAGTTTTCAAGAAATTCGCGAAACCCGTTGCGAAAAAAGCATTGGAATCAGGTATTTCTCACGCTGGAGATAAAATAGGCAAAAAAATATCTGAAAAATCTGGTGATCTGATAATGAAAAAACTGGGAAATATGAGACCGGGCCGCCATGGCGGCCCGAGAAAGAAAAAACAACCAACACAATCACGGCCAGCCGCTGCGTCATCCTCGGTCCGCCCCAGCGAGAGCTCCTTCGGAGAGAGCTCCTTCGGAGAGAGTGCTGATGATATATTGAACAGATTAATATCTGGGCAGGGAATTCGGGGCATTCGAAAAAGAAAAGAAAATAGTATAATATAAAATGGCTTTTAGATCGAGTGAATATCTTCAGAGAAATGAATTAGTGCGCTTCCAGCTGGATGATGCAATCAGAGCACCAGCTAATGCTCAACACCAAACTAAAAATGGTTACAAATTTACAATTAATGACAGATCGGCATTTTACGATTGGTACAATGCTTATTTTGAAGTACAATTTCAAGTGCAGAAATTAGCAGACGGTGCTGGATATGCGGCAGCTGATAGAATCACCGTTATAAACGGCGCTCATTCCCTGATTAAACACATGATGATTAAATCTGCAGGAAAGATTGTTTATGATACTGATAATCTGCATAAAGTTACTTTCGCTAAAAATTTGTTGGAATACTCCGATGACTTCAGCAGATCAGTAGCCAAGAACAGTTTCTGGTATTTGGATACGAATAGAACAACCGCTGTTGGAAATACAGGATTTGAAGCAAGGCGGTTGCAATCTCAAGCAGTGCAAAACAATGGAAACGGCGGCGCAAAGAACATTAATACGATTGTTCCCCTTAATCGTTTTTCCTTTTTCGAAGAACTTGAAGATAAGATGCTTGTACCCATGCAGCTCCAATTTGAGATTACGCTTCAAGATGATGGGGAATTAATTCATATGGCTAATGGTGTTGATGCTGGAAGAGTTGTTGTGAATAGGTTTTTGCTTTGGGTTCCCAGACTGTCACCCAAAGATTCTCTTTATGACAAATTTGTCAGTTCATTCCTGAAAGAAACACAATGGAAATATTTAAGGGAAATATATCAACAATCAGCTCCTGCACGATCATCAGGATTTTTCCAAATATCTGCAAGTATTGATAATGTTAAGCATATTTTTGTTTATCTTAAAAGAACCGCCCCACCCAATGATGATCCTGCAGAAGATAACCCTTATCTTATGGACACTTTCAAGCTGAATGAGGCAGATAACGGCTCATCCTTGTCAACCTGTCGATTAGAGTATGGCAACGGGTTTTTTTACCCGGAAACAGAGTATGACAGTGAAAGCAAAGTAAGAATATTCCAGGATGTCATTTCTTACGCAATGAGGAAAAATGATTTCAACACTAGAACACAATTGAATTTAGCCAATTTCAATTCTCTTTATGGATTGATTTATTTCGATCTGACTTATCAAACTGAAAAACCGACAAGAGATCCCAAGCAGTTGATATTCAGGTATAGATTGAACGCAGATGCAGCTGCAACTTTAATGTACATGCGATAGTTCTCTATGAAGAAACGGTGAAAATAGATAAAATTGGAAATGAATTGGTTATCGTGTAAATATAAAAAATGATATGTTATTAAAATGACAACATATCATCCATATAAAGTAAATTTATCTGAAGGGCAAAAATACAAGCTTGCAAGAGCATACAGAACAAACTGCCCTATCACGCTTAGATTAAATTCAAATCAAACAAGAGGAAATGATGAATTGATGCTGTCCGCCAATCAAATAAATCGACATCCCTTGGAAATGGAGTTGAGATTAAAATATCTAAAACACAAATAAGAAAAGTGATGAGGCAAGGCGGAAGTTTATTTTCTGCTGTTATTCCCTTGGTGAAAACATTAGCACCCACCCTGGCTAAAACACTTGGATTATCAGCATTGGCTGGTTTAGCGAGTGAAGGAGCGAGTCAAGTCGTTAAAAAGATAAGCGGGAGCGGACAAACCGGTGGTTTCCTCATCCCGCAAGATAAAATTCAAAAACTGATTGATTATAAACATTTGCTGACAAATAAACAGAAACAAGAAATATTGAATGCCCTTCAATCAGGAGGCAGATTAGTGATAAATCCAACACCAAAACAATCTGGAGGAGCATTGGGTACTATATTAGCAAGTATTGGTATTCCACTAGTTATGGATATGATTAAAAACATGACTGGAAAAGGCCGGCCGCAAGGCCGCGGAGCACCAAGAGTGGGCAGACCAAAAGGCCGCGGCGCGCCAAGATTGGGGGCCCCTTGGGAGCCACCACCCCCATTTATTGGTAACTGGGGACGAAATACTGTTGGGATGGGCAAAAAAAAAATCAAAAAAAGGAGCGCGAGGAAAGGGACTTCTGTTAGGGCCAAACAGCCCATTCAACAGCATACCACTGGTGGGGGCACTATTCTGAGGCCGCAATCGGACCGCCAAGGCGGTCCGCAATTCATAAACAAACCGCTGAGTAATATTGATCTGTTGAACTGGATAAAATATCTTAGAATTCCAAATTTCAAAGGGATATATGCAAGAGATGAAGTTATGCCTAAAAAACACAGTCCATGTATTATAAATCTTGATTCACTTAAAAATGCAGGAACTCATTGGGTTTGTTGCGCCCCATCGCATGATGGGAAATTTATATGGTATTTCGATAGTTTTGGGATGGGATATCCTCAAGAATTTACAAGTGACGGAAAACAAATACTTTACAACATAAGCCAGTATCAAAACATAAACAGTGTCCTTTGCGGATATTATTGCCTTTATTTCCTTCATCAATGGTCTCTCGGCGGTACCGAACTCAAAAAAGATTATTATGATATTTTGAAGCCTTTGAGTCCAACTGATACCATGCTTAATGAAAAATTCATAAAAGAATATTTCGATTAAAAATGGAATCATATTGCGTTAAAGAGAAACGAGTTACGGGATGCGTGGAGCCATCCGGGTATATGATTGCAAAAAATGGGAGACCGATGTGGTTTTGTCATTGCGCTTCATGCGGAATAAAAAAGACAAGATTTGTTAAGTCTGGCCGCCGTGGCGGCCCGCAGTCGGGAAACTGACGCGGCCCTCACAAGGTGGAGGCACTGGAGGTGGTTTTTTCGATATAGCCGATAGCCATTCACTCGGCGAAATGGCTTTAAAAGGTAGTGTTAAAGGATTATATAATCTTGGCCGTATTGGATTAAGTAAAGCGGTTAAATCAGATTTTGCCAAACAAAAGATTAAAGGTGCTGTGAGTAAATATCTCGATCAAGGTTTGGATGCATTCACCAAAGACCTTTCAAAGAAATTAGATCCCTTATCCGGCCGCGGAGTCGCCGGAGGCGGAGTCGCCGGAGGCAGAGTTGACGCTCATGCTTTAATTGGGAAACTGCCAAGACCAAAGAAAGGTTTTACCCTTCCAGGTCATAATTTTACCGGACCATTCAACCCACTCGAAAAGCAAGTTAAATTCGATCCAAACACTGGGCAAATTCTACAAATTTATCAACAGCCTACAGGTAAAACAGATGCAGTTGCTATGCAGCATGACGTTGATTATTCAGTCTGCGCAAACAAAGCAGACCCGCGTCAATCGGACCGCGTTGCGGTCCGCAAATGTAAACATGAAGCAGACAGAAAAATGGTCGCCGCTTTGGATAAAATACCGTGGAATGAAAGACAGTGGGGTCATTCCTTTGCTAGAAATATTATTAACACAAAACAGAAGCTTGGATTAGGAGCGCCAAAAAACGGCAGAAGGTTTCGAGTACTGATTGGGCCCGAAGCCTAAGCGATGAATTGCATAAACCAATCAGGCGGCGCTTTCCAAAGCGACGAGTCATTGCATATGGAATTGACAAAATATGGGCAGCTGATTTAGTCGAGATGGGTAAATTTTCGAAGTGAAACCGAGGAATAAAATATCTCCTTATGGTGATCGATGTCTTCTCAAAATATGGTTGGATACGGCCATTGAAAGACAAGAGAGGGCAGTCAGTTGCTAAGGCTTTTAAATCAATATTTAACACGAAGCGACAACCGCAAATGCTTTGGACAGATCACGGAAGTGAATTTTTCAACGGAACAATGAAGGATTTGCTGAAAAAACATGGTATAGCTTTGTATACGACGGAAAATGAAGAAAAATCATCTGTTGTCGAACGCTGGAACCGATCTGTTAAGACGAAAACTCTGGAAGCTTTTTCGGCGAACAATAATACAGTTTACTTTGACAAACTTGACAAGTTAGTGGATCAATATAATCACAGTTTCCATTCTAGTATTGCCATGACTCCCGCAGCGGCGAGTTTAATTAAAAACAAGTCCAAGGTTTTCGCCAATTTATATGGAGATTTACTTTATTTTAAACATGCCCCAGCAAAATTTAAAATCGGCGATAAAGTTAGAATTTCAAAATATAAGCGAAAAATATTCGATAAAGGTTTCACACCGAACTGGTCAGAAGAGATATTTGTTATTGACGAAATATTGAACACAAATCCTGTAACGTATAAATTAGTTGATCTGTTAGGAGAAAAAATAATTGGATCATTTTACGAACCGGAACTTCAAAGGACAACACAAAGCGTGTTTCGAATTGAAAAAGTTATTCGCCGCGATTACAAGCGAAAGAAAGCCCTGGTAAAATGGAAGGGCTATTCCGACAAATTTAATTCGTGGATACCGTTGAGTGATGTTCAAAAGCTATCATAGCGTTTTATTCCATCGTTTCTGGTGATGATTCACTTTCAATCATTCTATCCGTTGCTAACTTCCTTAATCGCCGGAGAGTTTTTCGTTCTTTCTTGGCTTCTCTTTCAACCATTCTTTGCACTTTTGCAGCCTTTTCCTTCAACTTTTTATCCATTTTGGCTTTCAATTTCCTCCTTCTTATTTCTTCATTAACCGCTTGACGAGAAATCTCCAATATGGATGGGATTTGCGGAAACAATGACAAAAACCTTTCAAGATCTTGGTCGGCCATTGTTGTTAATCCATTGAAAAATTCCATGGCGTCGAATGTTAAATTCCCGACGTTTTCAGCACCAATTTCCTTTATCTGCTCTTTCATTTCTTCAATATTCTCCAAACAGTTTTCGTGGCGCTTTTGTAGCTCTCTCAAAGTAAGCGGCATCTTGACTGTAGCAAAATTTTTATCAGAATGTAGAGTTTTATCAGAATTTACCAAATTTTGATAAAAATTTTGATAAAAAATGTGTAATGCAATGATTGGTATAAAAACATCACGTGATATTTGCCACTAAGGAAACCAGCTTGAATTATCATTTTAATTAAAAAAGTATACCGTCTATTTACACAAAAAGAACAAATGAGAAAAATGAATGTCATCAGAAGCCAGAAACATGAAATATATTCTGAGACAATAAACAAGATTGCCTTGAGCGCCGACGATGATAAAAGATTTATTTGCGCAGATGGAATACACACTCTCGCTTGGGGGTATCGGCTTTTGAAACCGGGACCGGGATCGAGATGAGGCCAGACCACTCCGGCGGTCTGAGGTCTCAATGAGCCAGAATTGAGACGCCTTTTTACCGTTGAATGTTGACATAATTTGAAGATGTTGTTTTTTATCGCTGGATTTAGCGGTAGAATTATCGCTGAATATCAACAGATTTTTTGAGACTGCGTGTTTGGGATTTTTGCTTCCGCTAAAATGGGCGATGTGATTTAGAAGATCGCTAGGAGTTGGCGGAAGAAAATTAGGATTTTTCTGAATTTGGGAGTCAAAGGGGATGTGAAAATTAGGTGAAAAATGGCAATGAGCCAGAATCGGCCTTTTCCTTCTACTGGCATATCATTGCGAATTGTCAATCAAAGGCCAGATGCTTTAACTGCGAGGGCAAACATCATGTAGCGATTTGTGAAAATCCCCAAGATATTCCCCAATCGAAGAATTCAGTGCCTGAAGTAGTACCGCCCAGTAGAACTGAGTCTTCCCAAGAGAAGAAAAGAGATGTAGGAACATCGACAATGCACATTGGTAGTAACAACAACTCTGTGTTGTTGCAAACAGCTCAAGCCTTTGTTTGTAGACCAGATGACCAGGAGTTTGGATTGAAAACGCATGTTATATTTGACTCTTGTAGCCAGAGATCTTATATAACCAGCAAGACACGTGAGCAGTTGAACCTGCCAACCATTGGCAAAGAAACCCTTTTGATCAAGACCTTTGGAGACAACTCAGCAACAGTCAAGGAATGTGATGTTGTACAATTGTGTGTTAAAACAATAGATGGAATGAGTATATATGTCACTGCTTACGTCGTGCCAGTAATATGCACCCCAGTATCAAACCAAGAAATACAAGGAACAGTAGAACATTACCCATACTTACAAGGGTTACAACTCGCATGTGGAGACACACACAGTAACACGGTTAGTGTCGATGTGCTCATTGGAGCAGATCATTACTGGTCCTTCTTTACAGGAAGCATAATCAAAGGAGACCCCTCCGGGCCAGTTGCTCTTGAAACCAAGTTAGGTTGGGTACTGTCTGGACCAGCTGCATGTCCAGCCCCAGTTGAGTCATGCACTGTAAATTTGAGCTCTACGCATGTTTTGAAGAAAGAGTCGTCAGACATAAGTGATATGAGGAATGATCTGCAGAAATTTTGGGACTTGGAAACTCTGGGCATAAAGGAAAATGAAGCTTCAGTTTATGACAAGTTTTCAAATGACATAAGATTTACGGGAGAGAGATACCAGGTCAAGCTACCCTTCAAAGATAACCATCCCATGTTACCAGATAATTACACAGCTGCATCACGTAGGATGACAAATGTAATCAAGAAGCTTAGAAACCAACCGGAAATACTTGAACAGTATGATCGTGTGATTAAGGAGCAATTAGAAAGTGGTGTAGTTGAATCAGTAACACAAAAACAGATCCCAGAACCTGGAAATGTCCACTATCTGCCACACAGAGAAGTTGTGAGACTTGACAGAGATACAACAAAGATAAGAGTTGTATATGATGCCTCATCCAAAGTATTTGGCCCAAGTCTGAATGACTGTCTGCATATTGGACCTTCACTGAACCCCCTGTTACTGGACATTCTGCTGAGATTTAGAGTGCATGAAGTTGCTGTAACTGCAGACATTGAGAAAGCATTCCTGAACATTGAGATTAATTCTGAACACAGAGACTTTTTAAGATTTCTCTGGGTAGACGATGTCAACAAGGAAAACCCTGAAGTTAAGTTACTTCGTTTTGCACGTGTGGTATTTGGTGTGAGTTCTAGTCCTTTCATTCTAAACGCGACTATCAGGCACCGCATCAATACCTGCATGCCAGATAACAGCACATTTGCAAGGAATTTATTGAAGTCATTGTATGTTGATGACTATTTATCTGGAGCCAGTGATGTGAACGGTGCAGTTACTTTGTCTAAGGAAACCAAACTTTGTCTCAAGTCAGGAGGTTTCAATATGAGGAAGTGGAATAGCAATTCAGAAAGTCTCCTGAAATCCTTGGAACAAGATTCAGCCTTCAGTGGAGACTTTACTAAGAGTAGTGTGGAAGGTGTTGAAGAGGAAGATGAGAGCTTCTCAAAATCGGTTTTCAAGCAGAGCACTGAGAATGAGCAGAAAGTTTTGGGAATGCTTTGGAACCACACCCAAGATAAACTGATTTATGATCTGATTAAGACCTTGGGGGATGTAGATGCTCAACCAGCAACAAAACGACTAATCCTCAGTACTGCTTCAAGATTCTTTGACCCCTTGGGATTAATATCTCCTGTCATTCTACCATTCAAGATCATGTTTCAGAAGTTGTGTAAGGCAGAGAGAGACTGGGACGAATTGGTTGATACTGAACTCAACCAACAATGGTTGTCATCTTTGTCGGATCTAAGACAGGCTGGGAGAGTGAGCTTCAACAGATGTTATGCTAAAGGATTGAATGGAAGTGAAGTCAAATCTGTCCAATTACATTGTTTTGCAGACGCGTCAGAGAAAGCATATGGAGCTGCTGTCTATATGAGGGTGGAGTATGAGTCAAAGGTAGAGGGTCAGTTAGTAGCTTCAAAAACCAGAGTGGCTCCATTAGCCAAACAAAGCATCCCTCGTTTAGAGTTGTTGGCAAACCTTACTGCGTCCAGATTACTGAAGAGTGTGAGTCAAGCTTTAAAATAAGTTGTGAAAGTTGACGACAAATTCAACTGGACAGATTCCATGATTTCTTTGTGGTGGATCATAAACACTGATAAGGAGTACAAGCAATTTGTTGAGAATCGCGTAAGTGAAATCAGAAGAAATGCACCGTCTGCGCAATGGAAGTACTGCCCCACAAAGGAAAACCCAGCTGATATAGCATCACGAGGAATCACAGCTACTGAGCTCAAAGAAAGCAGCTTGTGGTTACATGGACCAGAGTTCTTGCTGGCCAGTTCAGCCAGCTAAGATACAAGCCAGAGAAGAGTTATGTGAACTGAAATCGGCAAAACCAGTTGTTTCCAGCTTAGTAAACATGTGCACCAAAGGTGAAGAAACAGAAGAAAAAGCGAATTTGGAGAACATTATTAAGCCAGAAAACTTTAGTTCTGTCACGAAGCTGATAAGAGTTACCGCGCACGTGTTGCTATTTGTTGAGAAATTGAAAGGGAGTCATCAAATCTCTCATTACGGGCAGAGACGGATTCCACAGAGGAGCTGTTGTGAGGACGCGTAGTGGAGATCGAGTCATTGAGATAACGAGACCCTTAGGAAGGCTTTACCCTGTAGAAGTTGGATCTCAATTGCAGGAACAATGTAACAGGAACACTGACTTTCCAATAACCTTTGTGGAGAATGCTGAACAAGAACGCATTTCTGAACATTAAGATTGAGTTTATAGAGACATTGGACTTTTCACTTTTAGCTTTGTAATTGTTACTTGGTTGATTGACCTTTGTCAATCAAAGAGGGGAGTGTGTAAGAAATTAATTATGTCATAATTACACGTGGCGGGAAAAATCACCTCACGTGACCGAAGAAAGTGAAGAATAATTGAGAACCGAAAGGTGATGTTTTTACTGATCATGTATGGAAGGAGTTTGGATCATTGACACTGTTTAGAGTACGGATTATCAAAACGTTCGGTAAAATAGTTGAAGAACATCGAGTGTAGAACGAGTATTGACATTTAATCTAGCGAACAAGTGTAGAAATAAGTTACAGAATACAGTTTCAAGAATAAACCGTCGATAAAATTACAACACCCCGACTGCGTTTAAAGCTCTGTTCCCGGCGCTCTGTTCTCCCTGCCACGAGCACGCAACGCGGACCTAACCTACCACTGTCGCAAAGCATGCCGGGAAACAAGATGGCAACTCCCGTCCCCAACCCTCAACAAAATAATATAAGTCTGGAACCACTTCGGAAATCGGGCAATTGGCTTACGGGCTGAGCTGGCAAATGGGCCACAACTCACGAATATGCCCTTCTTTGCATCCGAACTGATTCCATACTTCCCCGCCGGATCGTCTTGTAAGCTACGGCCCAATTGTACCGGGAGCGCTGAGAAGCACTTTGGGCGAAACTCCGCTGAACGGTGACTTGAAATTCAGCGCGATCGCGAATCGAGCAACGAAGAGACAACGAGAGCATAGATTTCAAAGACTTCGAACAGCCTAGGTACACCGTTTAACTAGGTTCAAACGCCGTGACAAAATGCCGCCATTAGAATTCTGAACGAAACCGATCAGGAGAGGCGACACCGACTGGAAGTGTTGGACAAAATGATTCTGTTTGTAGACGCAACGAGAGGCGGCAAGAATTACACGATCAGCTAAACACTCGTGACGAATACCTTTCATACCAGATACGGTAGGGAAAAGCAAACACTGATTACAGGAAAGGCTCAGAGAAGAAGAGCGATTAAGAAATGTAGCTCAAATCACCGGCTAAACTACTGATAGGATAACCAAACACTGAAAAATAATTCTCTTACTACACACTGTAATTTGATGTTTATTGATATTCTCACTAACGTCACTAAGGAACATTTTAAATGATCAAAACTACAACAACATTTACATGATGTAGCATTGTTTGTGAATGAAACAGTGATCGAGTTGTATACGTATACAGTATCTTGAGTTTACAGCATTCTTCATAAAATAGTTCAATAAGAAATAACATTCGAATGGTTTAGTAAAGAGAATTTCTGTTTACAATTTGGATAAAAACATTTTGTTAGGAAAAGACAATTTTCTGTTAGCAATCATGACCAGCTAATGTCAATGTGTAGCAACCGTATACATGTAGCTAAACACATGACACATCAACATTACTGCTTCACATTTATTATTGGAACGGTGATCAGTATCTTAAATCTCCTCACAATATCAGTGTACGAGCAAGTACATAGATTATACAAATTGAGAACCTGATCACCTTCAACATAAGTTGTCTGTGGAAATTGAATACAAATTCACTGTAGTTATATGGCTATGTGAACTGCATTGACACCAGTAACGAGAATGTACATCAACAAATTAATTTTGTGAAGAACAGTTATTAGTGACATTTGACCCCCACGGGGGGAGCGCGTGACTTGACCACTCAAGCGGATCGATGTTATGTAACATGTAATATTACTGAGACAAGAACACGTGTGGACTATTTTTAGAAAGAGGACTTGTGTGCGTGAGAGTTTTTCGGGAGATATACGGAATACGGTTCGGTACGGTGCAAAATTATGTGTTGAATCTTTATGGTCGGATTTACGGAGTTTTATACACGCATCGGAATTATATGTCACAGAGTATTGTAAATGTTTAGTTGTGTTATGTTCTGTAAACATTGAGATTATTTGGATGATCGTGATTACAAGTGATTTATTCAAAGATCAAGAGTTGCGCGGATTGTTGTGTTTATGGAACATCACAATATTTGAGAAACGCTGGGAAAATCATTGGGCTATAAGGTCGGCCTTATAGATAATTCTTACATGGTCCTTCGAGCCGGATGATAAATAAATCATGGAGGGATTCAAAAAGAAAAAGCATATTCGAGCGGGACACAAAGCGTACATGAGGAAATTGCTGAACGAAGCGAATTTGGTTGTGAAGGAAGAACCAATTCAAGCGGTTATAGATCGACTACAGCGGTTAAAAATCAGTCTCAACGAGCGACTAGGAGTGATCGGAAAGCTCGATGAAGAGATCTTGGATCTTATAGAGGAAGAGGAAGAGATTGCTCCAGAAATCGAAACGGCAGGGGAGTTTCGCGAAGAAGTTTATGGCATGTTAGTGCAAATTGACGGCGGGCTGTTGGCGGGAAAAATGCAAAACACGGCCGGACACGTAAACTCGAATTTCATTTCGCAGCCATCCCCGACAGTAAAATCATCGAGGCTGCCAAAGCTATCCTTGAAGAAGTTTGGAGGGGACGCCAAGGACTGGCATTCGTTTTGGGACAGCTTTAAGAACGCGGTACACGAGAATTCAGGGTTATCAAGTATTGGAAGATTTAACTACCTTAAGTCTTTGTTGGAGGGAAGCGCATGTGCGGGGTTTGGAGGCTTTAGATGTGCCCACGGAGACTTATGGCAGTTTGCTCGTACCTGTGTTGATGTCAAAGATCCCTGAAGACATTCGGCTTCTCCTTGGACGGGAAGTAAAAGAAGGCGAATGGAAACTTACCAAAGTGCTTGATTTATTAAGAGAAGAAATTGAAAACAGAGAAAGGTGTAGTGGCATTCAAGCTCTACGGTCACCCGACAGAAAACAACCTCCGAGCAACAGCGGAAACAAACATTATCCAACTGGAGCTGCCTTGCTGGCTGCACCGACTGCAGGACGGGATTACAGAGTCGTTTGTACTTTTTGCAAACAAGATCACCCTACATACAAGTGTAATATCGTGACGAATGTCGAAGCGCGCAGAGACATCATTCGTCGCGAGGGACGGTGCTTCATTTGTCTTAAAACAAATCACAGGGCCTTTGAATGCGGAGGGAAAACATGTTTCAAGTGTGAGGGAAGGCATCACACGTCAATTTGTTTTGGAAAGAAGATGGAATCGCGGAACAAGAAATCGGAATCGCCTGGATTGCCAAATACAAACAGCGCCGGTGCTCCAAAGGCTAAACAAACCGTCGAACAAGGATGTCAAACGAACGCACTGCATGTGGCTTCCAAGGATTCGGTTTTACTTCAGACGGCTCAAGCTGTTATTAACGGAGAGAGAGTGAGGTTGATTTTCGACTCGGGTAGCCAGAAGAGCTACATTACAGAGGGAATTAAGTCCAAAGCACAACTCAGGACAGTCGGCTGGGAACCCTTGCTGATAAACGCGTTCGGAAATGCAACAAAAGGTCAACCGGGATCGTATGAATGTGCGCAGTTCACAGTGAAAAACGGGAAAGGAAGCATGGCGACGGAGATGCGAGCATTTGTTGTGCCCAACATTTGTGCACCGCTCGGGAGTCAGGAGATAAACAGAGCGCAGGAACAGTTCGAATTTTTACACAATTTGGAGTTGGCCGACGACAACAATGGAGAAGATATTGACATTGACTTGTTGATCGGTGCGGATAACATGTGGAGGTTCTTTACGGGCGATATCAAGCGGAATGAAGATGGATGCGGGCCCATAGCTAGTGAAACTAACCTGGGATGGGTTTTGTCGGGGCCACTGCGTACCGAGATTAACGGCGAGGATCGATTGTTGTCAAGTGTAAATTTGGTGGCCACACACGTGCTCAATCTCGTGGCTTTGAAACCAGATACCAGAAATGTGAATGCCGGAAGTGTGTTCACCGGAAATGAGTCAGCCGGAAGTGTGAATGTGGATGACGAAATGCTGTCACAATTATGGAACTTGGAGTCGATCGGAATCAGGGACAGCGAAACTGTGCAGCAGGCATTTCAAAAGAATATCACGTTTGAGAAAGGAAGATATCATGTCGTGTTACCGGTGAAAGAAAAACATGAATTGCTGCCTGACAACTATGAACTTAGCCTAGCGAGGCTAGATGGTCTGGTAAAACGCCTGAGAAAAGAACCGGAAGTACTAAAGGAGTACGATCACACAATACAGGAACAAGAGAGCAAAGGAATCATTGAGAAACTAGAGGATTCGGACAGTAACACGGTGCCGGGAGAAGTTCACTATTTACCGCATCAGGCGGTAATTAGGAGGGACGCAGAGACGACCAAATTAAGGGTTGTTTTTGATGCGAGCTCAAAAGCAAAAGCAAGTTTACCCTCTCTAAATGACTGTATACACACTGGACCGTCTCTGAATTCAGAGATTTTCGATATTTTGATACGGTTTCGGAGGTTCAAGACAGGTCTCGTCGCGGACATTGAGAAAGCATTTCTCAACATCGCTGCACAGAGGAACAAAGGGATCTGATGAGATTTTTGTGGATCGAGAATGCAGATGACGAGGATCCAAAGGTGGAAGTGTATCGTTTCTGCAGAGTTATATTCGGAATGAACTGTTCCCCGTTTCTGCTAAATGGAACTTTGCATCATCATGTTTCTAATTACTACCCGGAGAATCCTGATCTCGCCAAGAGAATTCTATCCGGATTGTATGTCGACGACTTGTCATCTGGAGAGGAGGGTGAAGATGAAACGTACAGGTTGTACAAAGAAGTGAAGGCTTGTTTTGCCGCAGGGAACTTCAATCTTAGAAAGTGGGCGTCGAACAACGAGGAGCTGAACAAACGGATCATCGAGGAAGAAGCCATCGACACACCCACAGTAACCCAGCAAGTCACACAAGAGGATGAGTCATACGCCAAAATTGCAGTTGGACGTCTGGAGGAAGCCGAAACGACAAAGGAAAAGAAAGTGTTGGGTACGAACTGGAACTTATCGGAAGACAAATTTGTGTTGAAACTGGGCAAGGTCACAGAGTTTGCAGAAGGCCTAGAATTAACAAAGCGTAATGTGTTACGCGTGGCAGCGAAGTTCTTTGATCCATTAGGATTCGTTTCGCCGATCATGTTGAACTTTGAGCTTCTGCTTCAAGAACTGTTTGCAGACAAATTTGAGTGGGACTGTGTTCTGCCAGACACGCGCACGAAGCACCTGCAAAAATGGCTGCGTGACATCAAGGAAACCCAGGAGATATCCATGGATCGCTATTACTTTACGGAGCAGGGAAGGCGAGTCACGTCAGCGGTTCTACATGGATTTGGAGATGCATCGAAGAAAGCGTACAGTGCGGTCGTCTATTTGCGTTATGAAACGAACGACGGATTTGCAACGCGATTTGTGGTGTCAAAGAGTCGAGTAGCGCCGTTAAAACCGATGTCAATCCCACGACTGGAACTTGTAGCAGCATGGATTCTAGCACGTCTGACAGCAGCGGTAAAGGAGGCGCTAGCACCTGTGTTACAAATAGAGAGAATTCATTACTGGACTGACAGTCGGGTTGTACTATATTGGATTCAGTCTGGAAAGGACTACAAACAATTTGTACAGAACCGAGTTAACGAGATCATGAAGCTAACGAATGGAAGGGACTGGGGACATTGCCCTGGCACAGAGAATCCCGCAGATATTGGATCACGGGGTTGTCTAGCGTCAGAACTAGAACAGAATGAGTTGTGGTGTCAAGGGCCACGCTGGCTGAGAGAGGCCGAAGAGAACTATCCAAAGGCAGACAAGACGGACAGTACTCCTGAGTTGCCTGCTGAATGTACACAGGAGATTCGTTCAGCAGTTTTGGCAAGTACAGCGAAGACCATTGACAGCATTGAGGTGGGAAGACTCTCTTGCTTAATAGACTGCCAGCGCTACAGTAGCTGTTTAAAGCTATTCAGGGTTACAGCTACAGTGAGAAGGTTTGTGCATAACTGCAGAGCCAAACTGCATGGGAAGCAATCAGAGGTCATAGAAGGCAGCCTGTTAGCCACAGAGATAAAAGATGCGGAAAATGCTTGGGTCAAAGAATTGCAGTCAGACATGGAGGCGAAAAGCACCTACAAAGATCTGGAGAGTCAACTTGGATTGTACAAGGATGACAATAACATCATACGCAGCAGGGGAAGGTTGGGCAATGCAGAGTTAAGCGACGATGCTAAGCATCCGGTACTACTCCCAGGAGAAGGGCATATAACCAAGCTGATCGTTCGCGCATGTCACGAGCGCACGTTCCACGGGGGCGTCAAGGACACACTCACGGAGCTCAGAACAAAGTACTGGATCCCAAAAGGAAGACAGAGCATCAAGAAGGTGCTGCATAAGTGTGTAACCTGCAAGCGACTGGAAGGCATCTCATTTAAACCACCCGCGCCTGCAGACCTGCCTGGAGACAGAGTCAAGGAAACACTAGCGTTCACACATGTCGGAGTGGACTTTGCGGGACCGTTATTCGTTAGAACGGATAACAAAGAGAAGGGAATGACAAAGGTGTATATCTGTTTATTTACATGTGCAACATCGAGGGGGCTACATCTCGAGATTACGCCGGACTTGTCAGTCGCAGCATTTATGAGAGCTCTAAGGAGATTCATTGCGAGAAGGGGCATGCCAACATCAATTACATCTGACAATGCAAAAACATTTAATCGGGCCAATAAGGACATTGGCAAGTTGTTCCGGCATCCAGCGGTCGCAGAGTACACCGCTAATAAAGGCATCAGTTGGAAGTTCATCCTCGAACGTGCGCCATGGTGGGGCGGATTTTACGAGAGGATGGTACAGTTGGTGAAGAGGCGGCTTCGCAAGCTTCTAGGAAACGCCAGACTTTCTTACGAAGAACTTCTCACTGTGGTTACGGAGGTGGAGGGAGTACTTAATTCGCGGCCAATCACTTACGTCTACTCAGATGTATCTGACGACGAGCCACTGACGCCATCACACCTCATCTTAGGACGGAGGGCATCGAGTTTGCCAGATCCCAGTGAATCGAGTGACAATGAGGACAGCGGAGCAGCATCACAGAGAAGAGCAGATTACCTAAATTGTTTGCTGAAGCAATTCTGGCAAAGGTGGTCCAAGGAGTATCTGAGAGAGTTAAGGGAGCGTCACCAATGCGGAACAGATAAAGGTCAAGACCGCCGGAAGTTGGCTGTGGGAGAAATAGTCATAGTCCAGGACGATGGGCTGCCAAGGTCGAAATGGAGGGTCGCGGAAGTGACAGAGTTGCTGCAGAGTCGAGATGGAGAAGTACGAGGCGCTACACTACGAGTTGTATCGCAGAAAGGAAAAGACAGTGCATTACGCCGACCACTTCAGAAACTGTACCCTTTGGAGATCACAGTAGCGGACGGACAGCGGGCGAGGCCCAGGCAAGCGAACCCACAACCGGTGATCGTGGCGGATAGACCACCACGCAGAACAGCAGCAGCAAATGCGGCAGATGCTATTAGGAGACTTACTGTTGACCAGGCAGTCTAGACAGCTGGTCAAGGGGGGAGTGTGAAGAACAGTTATTAGTGACATTTGACCCCCACGGGGGGAGCGCGTGACTTGACCACTCAAGCGGATCGATGTTATGTAACATGTAATATTACTGAGACAAGAACACGTGTGGACTATTTTTAGAAAGAGGACTTGTGTGCGTGAGAGTTTTTCGGGAGATATACGGAATACGGTTCGGTACGGTGCAAAATTATGTGTTGAATCTTTACGGTCGGATTTACGGAGTTTTATACACGCATCGGAATTATATGTCACAGAGTATTGTAAATGCTTAGTTGTGTTATGTTCTGTAAACATTGAGATTATTTGGATGATCGTGATTACAAGTGATTTATTCAAAGATCAAGAGTTGAGCGGATTGTTGTGTTTATGGAACATCACAATATTTGAGAAACGCTGGGAAAATCATTGGGCTATAAGGTCGGCCTTATAGATAATTCTTACAAATTTTGATTTCAAGATTTTTAAAGGCGCTAACTGGTCATGAAGGCCTAAGTCCTGGTCTTAACCTACAAATTCTCCATCCAGGTCTCTATACATTGCTTATGGTATTTGCAGAGAATCTGTTGCTTCAACTTGAATATTCATGTTTTGTAATCAATTTTGTAATTCCCATGACCTGTATCCAAAGTATAGTATTGTTACTGCTGGGAGAATCTCATGCCACTTTCACCATTGAGTTGTTATTTTTTGGACAACATCACTTTTCAGCAGCAGTAACCTCCTGTGATCTCAACCACTCAAACGAATAGAGAATTGCATTACCAATTGTTTGATTCCCAGTATATAGAACAAAAACTATAGCAGTATGTAAAGGGAACAGGAGATAGCACTAGCTCACAAGTTTCAAAAATGGAATTTAATTGAGACAATCAAAATAAACAGAACACCACTGCATATTGTCCTGGACCCATGCCCCACAACAGTACTTAATACGTCCACTTTCAGACCAATTTTCCTTCTGACAAAAATTAATGAAGATGGGGGGGGGGGGGGGTTGGGGGCAGTCCCATGGCAGTCCCATGGCAGTTACAGCGACCCACAGCTCAAAACCCAACACTGACCAACACCAGCTCCCATTTATTTTATTTTAGGAAGACAGGGCACAAAGTACAAGTTAAATTGAAGAGACTGAGAACGAAAATGTCTCAACTTTAAATCAGGTCATTGCCAGCAAGCAACCCAACCTCTCCATTTAAATCAGAAATTCCATCTCTCCCTCCCACATCGCTAAAATTTTGCAATGCATCCTCCCCCGAGCTTCGCGAGGTTCTGCGAGACACGTATTTAATTCTAGTAAATGTTGATTTTTGCTGCGAGCGAGCGGTAGCGAGCGAGCAGCACACTATTCCCGCCACTTTTGCGATGATAGTTGATTGGGCTCTGGAACAGATAGTTCCCATGCAACTAGAACAATAAGTAAGAAATCTCTAGAATCGTTCTCTAGTAGCCTTAAAACCTGTGATTGGTTAACTACGTTATCTAAGAACGACCCAGCAGAGTCATTTAAAGCATTTTTCTCTGAGTTCTCTGACCATTGTGATAAATCTTTTCCTGTTAAAATGACTAAATGCAAAAGTACACGAAGGTCGGACAATTTATGGATAACTAAAGGCTTAAGAAAATCTTCAAAAACCAAGGAAGTACTCTATAAAAAATTTCTAAAGAATCCGACATCAAAAAATGAACATGATTACAAATTATATCGCAATAAATTGAATCATCTCATAAGAATTGCTAAAAAGAATTATTATTGTAAAAAATTCAGTCAAGCACAAAATAATATAAAATCTACCTGGAATACTATTAACGAATTACTTGGTAATAGAAAATCAAACATCTCTTTACCCAGTTTGTTTTTAAACAACAACAATGATGAAATCAGTGATCCTAAATTGATTGCAAATAAATTTAATGAATTTTTTGTTAATGTTGGGCCTAATCTGGCTAAAAAATTTGATCACGGCTCTGGTGAATTTTATAAATTTCTAAAGGGAAGTTATTGTGACTCCATGTTTCTACATTATACAACATGTGATGAGGTTAACAAAGTAATTGATAAAATGGCAAACAAGTCAAGCTGTGGTATTGATGACATAAATAGCAAAGTCGTTAAATATGTAGCCCCTTATATATCTCTACCACTGTCTCACATTTTTAATCTAACATTTTCAACTGGTAAAGTCCCAGATGAATTGAAAGTAGCCTTGGTAACACCAGTGTATAAATCATCTGATAAAAATGTATTTTCAAATTACAGACCTATCTCTGTTCTTCCCTGTTTTTCGAAAATACTTGAAAAACTAATGTATAAAAGACTATTGGACTATGTAGATAGAAATAAAATCTTATCAGATCATCAATATGGATTTCGAAGTAAAAGCTCTACCAATTATGCAATAATAGAACTTGTTGATAAAATAACACAAGGGATTGAAAATAACCAGTTCACTGTTGGTATATTTCTTGACTTATCAAAGGCATTTGACACAGTAAATCATGAAATTCTCCTAAAGAAACTATATTTCTATGGTATACGCGGAAATTCTCATGCATGGATAAAAAATTACCTTACAAACAGAAAACAAATTGTTAAATATAATCAAATCAGATCAACAGAAATGAGAATTATAATATTCATTAATAATTCATAAGGTTTCTGTCCAATCTCTGCGCAGCATTAAGTTCACGTGAACATACTTGTATACCCGATAATAATCCCAAGTAGTTGAAAGCACGGGGAGGGTTTGAATAGTCAGCAGGGAAATGTTGGGGTTGATGAATTAATACAATAAATAATGACCTTAATTAGTATTCTGTATATATACAGAATACTAATAGATTTTTCTGTATGAACGATGCAGAACAGCTCGCAATTAAAATCCACATTTAATTTTTTGACTGAACTGCTTTATTGTTACAAATGTATCTTACTTTACTTGTATTACGAGGAACAGTTTCTTTCAACCAAGATTCCTCCTCTTTAGGACTTTTTGGTTTCCTAAACGGACGAGCCATGCTTGTTACGACTCCTCTGACTGAGCAGCTATACCGAAGTGAATATTCAAATTTGTCTCGATTTTTCGCCCACAAAACACTATTGTTTAAAAAAGAAAAGGTTATTCAGGAACAGAGTGTTACATAACTTTATCCACGTTGGTGTTGTTTAAAAAAACAAAAGCTTGATCATTAACAGTGTGTTACATAACCAAATCCACGTTGGTGTTGTTTAAAAAAGAAAAAGCTTGTTCATTAACAGTGTGTTACATAACCTTATCCACGTCGGTTTTCAGAAACAATAGAAAATGTTTGCATAACAATGGAGTGTAAAATATCATAAGTACTTTACAATATTCGTGGCAATGTTGTATCGGATTCACAATCTCTCGCCTTCGGCTCGAGATTGTAAATCCGATACAACATCGCCACTCATATTGTAAATAGTACTTACATGTGGGGTCCCACAAGGATCTATTCTTGGACCATTACTTTTTCTAATTTACGATTAATGACCTAAATCACTCTACCAATAAATTATCTACTATAATGTTTGCGGATGATACTAATCTTTTTTGCTCAGGTGAAGACATTAATGAACTCGAGTCTAATATAAATGCGGAGTTAGTTTATGTTCAAGAATGGTTAACACTAAATCAACTTACACTCAATATTAAAAAGTCTAATTTCATAATATTTAGATCACAAAAGAAACAATTAAATAAATCACTGGTTCTTAAACTTGACAACAAGGAGATTCAGAGAGTAAATGAAACTAAATTCTTAGGAATTATAATTGACCAACACTTAACATGGAAGAACCATATTGATTGTATCACTAAGAAGATTATAAAAACTACCGGTATGCTATGTAGAATTCGTTTCTATGTCGGTCAAACACTCTTAAAAATGTTATATAATAGTTTAATTTACCCCTACCTACATTATGGAAATATTGTCTGGGCAAATAATTACCCCACTAGGCTGATGAAATTATTGAAATTACAAAAAAAGGCACTACGTATTATAACATCCTCGCCATATACCGCACCATCTCTTCCTCTTTTTAAAAAGTTGGGTCTCTTAAATATACACCAAATTAATGACCTACTAATTGGATCTTTCAGTTTTAGTCTTATCAGTAAATCATTACCCGCCTATTTCAGTGACTTCTGCTTAGAAAACACTCAAGTCCATGGTTATAATACTAGGAACTCAAAACATCTACATAAGTTTTTTAACCGAACTAACTATGGAAAATACTCTTTAAGAAGTAAGATGGTTAATATATGGAACAGAACTCCTCTAGAAATAAAACGTTCTTTGTCTATACATGCTTTCAAAAAGAAAATGAAGCAATTTCTTACTTTATAGTGATTATGATATGGACGTTAACTTGCATAATTTATCTGTACTTTTAATTATAACTGTTATTTGTACACCAGACCTGATATCCTGATTAATTTAGCTTTGAATAATGTAATTTGTATCAAAGGGGGACTACTTTGTACAAGCCCGTTTAGGGTTTCTTTAGTCTTCCTCCCGACTACCATGTAAATTGAATATTTACTTATTATGTTATACAAATTTGTGGGAAATAAACATAAACATAAACATAAACATTGAAAAGTCGATCTTTTGGAGTGACTTTGTCGCGATGGACGAATTTTACGAGACAGCATACCTACTGGTCAGCGGAATCCAACAAATCATTATGCGCCAATTCGAGCATGACGTCTTTCTCTCTTCGATTTCAAAGGTAGGTTTGAAAGTTTATCATGCTTAATTCTGTTTTTTCCGCCCGTGGAAGTATTCATCAAGGTAATTATCGTTTCAATGATATTTCTAGAGGAAGACAGTGTGCTTTTATGAGTCTTTCAGCTTTGTTATGGGCTAATTCGTGCGATATTTCTACGTGGAACTCTCATACTATCGACCGAATTATAATCGAAGGCGATGCTATGTAAGCTCATCTAAAAGCTTTTGAAGACCGCTCTATACCCGATGCAGAGACGATTTCCTTGAACTACTTGCCTGATCAAGTCCTCTTTCCAATTTATACTCAAGCTAATGACTTTTGTCTAAATAAAAAACAAACGTTATTTTTACATTGAAAAGAAAGCATATTGAATGATTTATAGTCGAATTTATCAAGGCCTTCAGTTCCGTATACATTTTTTATTGATTGTTGTAAAGAATAATGAAAACTTAACAAGGCTTTATAATGCCACGTTCCAAACAGCTACTTAGCATTGAACATTTTAACATTGTTGGATATTTTATACATTTATGTTTCAGTTTTAAAAGGATGAGAACTCTAGAAGTTATATCTATTTTCACATTGAACAGCAAGCATATTGAATGATTTATAGTCAAATTAATCATGGCCTTACAGTGCCACATACAAGTTTTATTGAGTTTCTTTTTGTTGGACAACGTTTCTTGACGGGTGTATATATTTTTATAATAAATTAAAAACACACCCACTTTGTTGTAGCATTTTTGTTGTTGATCTTTTAATATATTGGTACGTATACTGAATTTCAAGCTCATAACATGGTATATGGGATCAAATATCTGACGGTATTTATTCCTATATTTATAAGGATCACTTAAAAACACCGTTGACATCAACTTTTCTAAAATCAACGCTCTGGAATAAATAAATTTAAGAAATAATCTGGGATAAACAAAGCCAACATATACCATATTTCAGCCTGTGATTTGGTACTTGACAACTCATGGCGTTCCCTATTCCAACGTACCACAACACACTCGCAGCACTTCTCTTTTGATAAAAACAGCTAGTTAATACATACTTATTTGTAACTTGTAACTTTATTACTTCCATCACTTGTCTACAATAATGTGTAATATTAAACAAATTAAACACAAGAAGTGATGAGGAGTCTAAAGAAAAGCAGAAAGGCTTGAAGTAATAGACCCCCATTAACGGCCATTACATGTTGTATGGTTGAATGCTATTATTACAAATTAATCAAAAAAGTAAATTCTCCGCTATTGCTTCTACTGCGGCACGATTTTGCACAGAAAAGAAAAAACTGGTCAGATACTGGGCATACTAAATCAAGACTAAGTGAATGTTTCTGCCCTCCTTTTTTCTAGAAAAATTAAATTTCAAGAAGAATTAATCGATATTCTGACCACTTGACTTCTTTGAGTATCGTCACTTCAAATATCCAACAGTTCCTTTGCAAATATCTCATTTTACAGACCCCTAATTGAACAGCGATAGTTTCACTGCGCAGTGAAAAGCATAAATATTAGCCATGAAAATGTCACTCTGCAAGTGTTTCTCAAGTTGAAAGCCCGTGAAAACTTGAATTCAAGCTGAAATGTTCGGCTTCCTTTCAGAATACTTAGTTTGCCAGAAATTAATAAGCACGTCGCAAAAATTGAAATTATTTTTCAGGGTGTTCATTAGGCATCGGAGATCGGAGAATTCTCCGCCTACTACACAGAATTCTCGACTAAATTTCGATGGCAATATGTAGCTATCTTCGCTCTTTCATTAATATTCTCCTGTTACTTTACACTATTCTCCTGCTACTACAATTCTTAATGAAAACCCTGAATTTTTAACTGGTCAGATACTGGTACAGGTCAGATACTGGGCAACATACTGTACAGGGAATTTTCTTCAACGTCATTCTTAATTTATACTCCTACTATTTGCGTGCATTATGTTAAACGTATTTTGACTTAGCTTACATTGAATTGAACATCGTAATGAACAACTACAGGAAGACAAAACAATCCAATTCACTAAAAATGCTTATTTTGATTAGAAAATAGTTATTATTAATAGCTGTTTAGATTCCATATGGTTAATTTTACAGTGAGCTGGCAGAAAAATGGCTGTCCTTTCTTTATTTCATTGATTCATTAGTTAAATTAATTGACAAAGATGGGTCACAAAGCTAAATACCTTCTCAATGGAAACGACAATCCTCACCAATCGACCAAATAGGATCACATTACAGGGTTGTGGTAGAAAGGTTTGCACGATGACATAAAATGTCTCCATAGTAGCATATTAATTTTGTGTGTATCTTGACATTGAAACATTTCAATCACTGTCAATCCCTTTATTCAGTCTGTTTCCACACTGGTTGCGGTATTAAAAGTTCTTGGTTTTAGTTTGGTGATGCTTGTTATATGCAAAACCAAAATGGCGGCGTGGAGAACATTTTTATCTCGGGGATTACAGTGACTTAATCCTCAAGATGTGGGCATGTCTTTTTGGGCTGGGGCCTGAAACCTCTTTGGGAACCAGCACAGTGTAAATTGGATTTTTAACTGACACTGTTGTCTGCCTAAACCATTATAAATTTTAACCTTTGTAATGTTTTCCCTTTTAACAGTCATTCCAATATGAGAACTATGTTCAGAGCCGGTGCCCAGGTGGTCCTCAAGTCCAGAATATTGGCAGCAAGGAACTGTTTCATTAGGGGCATTGAGCACAGAGCAGCTGATGTTTTTTTTAAGAGAGCAGACTTTTTTAAGGAGATCAAAGCCCTGTACTTTTGTGGTTGGTAAGATATGACACTCACTCTGATCTTTTTATGAGCAAGAATTTAGCTAGTTTTGAAGTTGCATATCCCCAGTTTTTTATTGCTGCCAGTGCACATGGAATTAGTTCTAATCTTGCATCTTGGGTTTCCTGTGTGATTACATGCCAGCAAAATTTAAGAGTCAAGTTTGTCAATTTGTGAAGATAATTTTCGGAGACCCGGATAGTTATAGCCAGCAGTACTTCTAATTACTTCAACAGCTTGCCATACATGTATGTGTACAGTTATTTCTATTAACCTTGTTGCATGAAAAAGGCGAAAAGCTAAGACCGCAAGGTAGTATGGGATTCTTATGCAATGGCTATTTACAGCTACCCAATACTACCTTGTGGTCTTGGCTTTGAGCTTTCATCCGACAATGTTAATTGAAATAGCTGTATACGCATTAGCTATCAGGCTGAAATTTCCTGATGTTAGTAATGTAACAATGGATCACACTCATAACCAATGGGAGCACAGGAGATTAGCACGTGAGGGCTCAAACGATATAGTCTGAAATCACTTGGGAGTTTCAGATGACAGCAAGCATACCATTGTAGCTGAGAATAGTCAGAGTGTTTCAGGGTCCTGTCAAGATCAAATGTTGTTTCTCTCTTCTGTCATTCCACGTATACCTTTTTGGAGTTCAAAATGGAAAGATAAAGCACCAAAGAATACTCTGGAAATGTGGATATCAAATTCTTGAATGTGATGGAATGATCTTTCACATTTTGAGTGCTTCAGTACCAAAATGGGGAATTGAAATGGATTTTTCGAGACTTGGGAGAATGCTGCAGTACAGTAAATGTAATTTTTAAATGTTTATTTACTTTACAAGATGATTTCAGCCCAATTCAAGTAATCACAGTATCCTCTGGGCTATCTCCTGTAAGTTTTTGCAATTATGCAATGCTCTCATTATGTCTGAACATGTACACTTTATCACACAGTGAGTTCACAAAATTGATGTCATAAGCAGTCACACTGTCATTTGTGAAACTATATGAGTGAATCTTTATTAAACAATGACTCATTTTGCAAACACAATTACAAACTCTTGTTTTCAACACATCAACATCTTCATCTGTATGATAATACCTTCTCTAATGTGATTTAAAAGTTCAGCAAAACTTCTGTCATCTTTTTGTCTCATGATTTCAGTCAGTTCAAACATCTTGAAGTAATTTTGCCAGATATTCAAACTAAAGGTCCATAACCTCCATCAGAGTTTAAAAACTAATCCACTTATCAAAAACTGGTTTTAACTGAAAAAGATCTCCGACAGTTATAATTGATACACCTCCAACTATTTTTGTACTACCCATAATTTCTTGCAACCGCAAATTTAGGAAATGATTATATCGACTTCCTACCATTGAAATCTCATCAATAAACATAACCTGTAGTTTCCTTAGCTCTTAGCTCTTCCTTAGCTCCTTAGCTCTTAGCTCTCCCTTAGTATTCAAATCGTCACACTGAAGCTTAGAAAATTGAAACCCACCATTCACTGGAACCCTGAAGACTCTGTAAATCATATTTCCTCAAATAATGTAACTTGCCTTGCTAGTTGGGGCAACTTTTAACACTTTAATTTTGTCTGGATTTTCACCTGGTTTACTATCAAAATAGCTAACAAGAGCTTCATATAAACAATGTGTTACTGTTGTCTTCCCTACACCAGCACCACCACTTAGAAATAGTGTCAGTTGCTCTTCATCATTTATTTTAACAGAGTGCAACACGTGATAAAAAAAAAAACTCCTTTTGTTTTCTATTCAAAGATTGAACAACCAGCTTTTCATTATCATTTGATGCAGGAAAAATTCCAGCATCGCTTAAAAGATTGTACCCTTTGTGATTTTTTTCTAGACCTGGATTGAAAACACCGCAGACTAGGGCTCGATTGTATTACCTATTAATTTTTTAATGTCTGTTCTACAATGCAATCACGTGCCATTGATTAATGTCTTATTGACAGGGGCTAAGGGAGTTGGAAAATCATATCTGCTACAAAGGCTCTATAAGCTGCAGAAGACACCAGAAGTTAGGGACACTCTTGTAAAACACTATGTAAGTATAAGCAGTTTGAACAGTATAGGCTTGACGTATTTGTTTTTGTTCCCTGCAATCTACAGGTAAGTTGATACCATTTTCATCAAGCAAGTAGTTGTCCTTGTAATCTTGCACTTCTTCCCCAAAACACTTGTTCTGTTTTGCTCTGTAGAATTTTTATCTAATTTAGTCGTACACGTATACTTTGTGGATTTTGGCACATTGGAAGAAGGAAAACGTAATTTCATTAATACTGTCCCTTTAAACTCCAAAAGTTTGATGGATGCGTTGCTTAATATGTTCAATGTAATCTCTTGCAGGTAAGCCCAGACATGATTCCTAGTGAAGATGTGGACATTTTACTTCGTAGGTATTTGAACAAGGAAAGGACAACCCTGTTATTGGATAACATTCAGCGGTTACCTTCAGCTGAAAGCCGTGAATATCGTGTGCTGCATCACATTTTTAAAGAAATCAGGGTAGATGATGGATCGGTATGTTGAACATTTTGTTGACAGTTTACACTGCTCAAGACGAGTCTTATGGTATAAAAAAATCCTTAGTTTTGAGGCAAACTATTCACATTTTACTATGCAAGAACATTGCAGGTTGTGTTTTTGTCTGTTCCTTTTGCCCAGTTTAATATGCCATCATGCTCATTTAGGCATGCTTTGGAAGCCTTTTTCCTATTTTATTAGCTGATTATCAAAACCATCTCCTGGTGTGACAAGTAAGGACATCACAAGTGTTACAAGGTCCATGCCCCCGTCCCCCCCCCCCCCCCCCCCCATGGGGGGTTTTGGCTGGTCTAGGTGTAAATGAGTTAAGGGAAAGATTTAAAAATGTCATATTAATAGTAATTTTCCCAAATACTTTTGTCCATTTGATACTATTGCTTCACACAGAAAACAAGGAAACATTTATTTTCATTGCTTGCTGTGCATGTACTTGGGTACCGGAAGCTTTCCTTGCATGCCTTTATGCAGTCCTTTTGTCCTTGCACATGTGTACAGGATGTTATCACCTGCCGCACGCAGGATCTGTGTGCTTACTGGTTCTAATTTGAAAATTAATTGGTCAGACACAGAAGAAACTTTGTCATCGCAGAAATCATTTGCCAGCTTCATTTTGCAGATGGTTTTTCTTGGCAGGTGAAAAAGGAACCTCAAGAAACAGATGCTCTTGCAGGCTAAACAAACCCTGGACTAGACACTGGTGTAACAATTTTTAAACAAGAAGTTCCGCTACAAAAGGGATGGCACCTCCCACATTTCACACCTTTCGGGTGCGAAATGCAAATTTGTTCCCTTGCAGCCGTGACACATTATGGAGTCAAGCGTACTGCAAACTGAACATGCTTCAAAATCTCATGAAACCAAAATATATCATTAACCAAAATAAGATATAATTTGTTAATGTTATAACAAAACATTCTTAGCAAAAATTAAACGAATTTTATCAGTAACACTCCTACATGTAGAAAAAGCGCAGGTTGTTTGTCGGTAATTCGGCTTTGATGGTTGATTGACAAATGGGTGTGAGAATGGCCTGACCAGGCCCCTTTTATACCAGAACATCTTGTTTAACTATTGACAGTTTATGAAAATTTCACTCTGGAAAATACTAAAATAATGCATTATGTTGCTGTTACATGTAGGTCAATAATTTTTATTTTATTTCTAGGATTGGTTAATTGTGGCTGCAGCTTCAAGACATGGCCTGAAGAAATTGTTCAACAATAATTTTGTATCTTCAGAGTCTCTAGTGCAAAATATGTTTATTCTCTCGCCTGATAAAGATGTCACCAAGGAAGAGTTTGAAAAAGTAGGTACTAGTATTTTGTAGTTAAATAGGTTTATGCAGAAATTACCCATAAAGCGTTGCAAATGAGGAAACGTTTTTGGGAAATGCTGTTACTCAAACTGGTTCCACATTTGCACACACAAGCAATATTTGTGGAAACCAAATGTTTCTTAAAAATTTCAGAAACATTTTTGTTTTTCAGAAACAAATTTTGTTTCCACCACAATGTTTGATGGGGAAACATTATTTTAGGGAACAGTGTTTCCTTGCTTGTGGGGGCCTTTAATCCGAGGCTGTTTCGTATCATGCTTTACCAGATTTAGCACATAATCATCATAAAAAGACACTGGATTTCAGACATGCCAAATTGTTGGTTTTATTTAATAGTGGCTTTCCATAAATAACAAACAAAAATCACTACCTGGCACATGGCTTTTATCATTAAGACTGTGTTCCAAAGAAACAGCAGCTCTTCCTCTGTCGTTTTAAGGAATAAACTTTTGTGGCAATTAAAACAGTGAGTTTTGGCAGCTGAAAACATTACTTGTCATCCTCCACATCAAACTCAAAGTCAGAATCTACACCAGATTCCAGATTCCACATCTACAATATCCAATAGCATCCAGTGCATCATGACATAAATCACAATCACTAGTAACTGGTTGGGCTGTAACCTGGACAAGACGATGAAGCTCATACTCCAAAAATACTTCACTGTCTTCCACGGCTTCAGAAGTTTGAAGGTCATCTGCAAGTTCAACTTCAACTTCAACACCAATGCAAACCTTTGCAGCTGGGTGGTAGAGACTGCCTTCATGGTCTGATCCTCCAACCTTTGGGAGCATCTGTTTTGTTTGTAATAATTTATTGTCACTCTCCTTACCGTATATAACACTATCGTTCTGACAGTATTCAGTTCAGGAATTTAAACCCTCAGACTTAAAGTCATTTGGAGAGATAAATTGTCCTGTCGTTAACTCTAATCCCTCAGGCTAGAAAGTCGTTTGGAGAGATTATTGACCTTCCGGCAAGCAACAACCGGAACTCTAGGAAATGAGCAAGGCCCCATAATGGGGTGTCCTTTTAAGGTTGCAGGTTGTATGGAGCCAGCTATAGGTTTGTGAGAATCAGTTATGAAGATTCAGGATGGTTGGCTGGCCATTTTTATTTCTGCATGAATGGCTGTCCCCCATTATGTTCTGAAAAGAACTTTATTAGCAAGACCGGTTTCAGAAACTTAAGTGGTTTCCTTCGTTAGTTGCATTCAGTGCTCAGTGAGTGAGAGCAGATCAGTTGTTTTTTTTTAGTTGCAGAATGACTGTTTATATAGCTGAGTAGTGTTTGCATCATGTTAGTCGGACAGCCCATGAGAAGCATTGTGATTCTTACCCATCACACGTCATCTCGCATGGTGTGATCGTAATTTTGTCACCCTCCTTACCACATATAACTCCTTTTGTTCTGTTTTAATGCGTGAAAGGATTTTCGCTCAGACTGGTGGGAAGGACCGTTCAGTGAAACATGCAGAAGACAGGGCCAACATATCGTTCTTGAGGAAACTTCTCAGCCTTTTTTTCACCCTCTCTACTGCTGCATTTGACATACAGTGTGTAAGCTGGGTCAGGCAAATCTGGGCAGCAGCCACAATGTGGAGAAGTTAATACATGCATGATGAGAGGATGAACTCAGTTGGTGACATATCGTCCTTTCCTCTCAGAATGGTGGAGGGTACCTTCCACAATGACATCTGGTACTTGACTTTGTGCCACTGAGCAAGATCGTGGTCTTTATCAAACTAGAACTGCTTGCAAAGAGGTCCTACTTTGTGTACACCATACTCCTTGAAGACTGCATCTCCTGGATTTTGTAGGCATGTTAGATTGAAGATAGAAAATGCTTTCATTCAGAGAAAGGGGAGCCCAATGGACTTACAGACTTAAATGTCTTAGTCCATCAGGTCTTAATAATAATGTTGATGATTTTTCTGTTTGCAGAGGAAGTAAAGTGGCTCTCATGATACATATTGGTTGCTGACTTTTGCACACGCTCTTTCTGTTCTTGTCTTGAATGTGTTTGTCTATTGCTGTTGTTACTTTTTATCTCGTGTTATTTCCATTCTCTTGTATGTGTATAACATCTCATGCCAACTTTTTTTATCTGTATGTAAACGTTTACTCTTTTTGTTTTCCAAAGTTTCCATGTCAGTTGCCCTAAGAAAGGTTTTTAAATAAAACCGAAAATTTGGCAAGTCAAAAAAATCACATTGTAATAGAGTATTGTTTTTTTTATGATTATTTCGGTTTCTCTGGAAGGAGACAAATAAATGAAAGTCAGTGATCTGTTAACCCTTTCACTCCCAAGAGTGCCAAAAGTCAAAATTCAAAAAAAATCCCAATTTCATTTTGTAAAATATTAAAAAACAAATGGTACCATGCAAAAGTACTGCCAAAGAGGTTTCATTTGAATGATCACATTATAGGATTTCATCCACAGACTCAAAAGTTAGAACCACCTTGTACAGCATAATAAACAGTACCACAGGAAAGTACTGCTCAGTAGCTTTCATTTGAATGGTCACACTTTAGGATTTCATCCACAGACTCAAAAGTTAGAACAAATGATACCATGCAAAAGTACTGCCAAAGAGGTTTCATTTGAATAGTCACACCATAGGATTTTGTCCACAGACTCAAAAGTTAGAACTACATGACATGTCTCCATAATTGACTCTGGGAGTCAAAGGGTTAAAGTTATCAATTCGTATGTCATGAGCGTGGGACAAAGAAACAATGTTTGTTCATCTTTTCCATTTGCCCCTTCAGAAATTAAAGAAATTGAAGTTTGCTGTCCTTGAAGAGGAGAAAAAGGAAGTTCTTGAGTATTTGGGGTATAATATGAAGGATGTTAAGGAGTTCGTTTCTTATCTGGAAGAGAAACAGAATACAGCCATGAGCTTTACAGATCTTTTCAAGGATTTTAAGACAACCAAAAAATCGTCGATGATCGAATACCTGCATTCAGATTATCGGGACTATGAAACCCCTCAAGAACAAAGCATTTACAGAAAAGTTCTTACTCATCTTGCCAGTGGGGAGGCCATTGAAAGCAAAAAGATGCCCATTTTCCTTCCAAAAATCCCCTGGACTTTGCTTAAAGAAGAAGTATGTGATGATAAGCGTTTTATTAAAGCAATGAGCCCATTAGCAAGGGACGCTTCTCTGGCCTTTGTCTCAAAGGAGCCGCCAATCATCTTGGAAATGGTAAGTATCTCATTTCTGCATGCTAAAGTATAGAAGGGAAAGTCCACTATCAATGGTGGTTTATCATTATCATGTAAATTTTTAAGCAGAAAATGAAATTCAACTTTTAATTTTTGACACTGATTTAACGAGTTTATGTAGCAAGAATTGTTCTATTCAGTTTTATAATACATAACTGCTATAGAGTGTTTTCACATGACATCACGGCGGCCATGTTGGTGTCCCAAAACGATAAAACGGCGGCCATATTGGTGTCCCAAGCTAATCCTGTGGGGATTGAACTCTTTTCTAATGCAAACACTTTGTTTTGTTCAAATAAATTAGCATAGCTGCAGACCACGTGAGTGAAAACACTCTATTAAAGATAGAGATATCTGGGATTAAAATTGGCGATTTTACAAGTGCTGAAAGTTATGCAATTTCTCCTTTAAAAATCGTCCAAGGCTGGGTGGGAGTTCATTACGAAATTCTAGGTTCTGACATCAGTTTGTATGCAAAAGTCTGTTTTCTGAGCTGCAAAGGAGGATTCATGAGTCCAGCACCTCTGGTCCAAATGAATAATTTATCCGTTCTGATTGAATGCAATGTTTCAAGCACATTTTTCGACTCTGATTGGCTGTTATTCCGCCGTTCAACAAATTAATCATGCAAAAGTTTTGCACACAATGTGTGGGGTTTTCCATCCACGAAACTTATGAGCTGCACTGCACTAAACTAGATAGAAATCATAAAATACCGGCAACTGATGAGATCAATATGGAGTATTGAAACTTCCACCGGGTTGCTAAGATTTTGATCACGTGAGTGAAAACGATCTATTCTAAGCCCCCACCAAATCTAAAAAACTAAGACCTAAGACCCCCTCCAAATCTCAAAAACTAAGACCTAAGACCCCCACCAAATCTTAAAAACTAAGACCTAAGACCCCCACCAAATCTCTAAAACTAAGATCTAAGACCACCAAATCTCTAAAACTAAGGGACCGGTCAATAAGTATAGGGGGGGTGGGCCGGAGCAGCTGGAAAAGTGGTGGCCCAAAAATGCATGACCCACCCCCTTATGTGGGCATAAATTCTGCTGACCCACCCCAGGATATCGGCTGACAATAACATGACCCACCCCCCAGAACACGATAACACATCATGTTTTTTGTCCATATCCTCTTTTAAGTAATGCTCCACATAAGAACTATAGTAAACTTCATTGTTCTGCGGCATTGGCTCTTTCCCACATAGAATATCTTTGGTTTCAAGAATAGAGGAGGATCTGATGGTTCATAATTATATTTCATTATAAAAATAAAGAAAATCCATTTGCGTCAAATAAATTTTAGGAAATGTTCGTGCTTAACCAATCAGAATAGCAGAAGACAATAGCTAATAATTTTGCTTCTTTGATGAAGTTCCCCAAATACAATATCTTTTGAAACTTGCATGTTGTGCGATTGGGTCTCAAATTACTTGAAACCTTAAAAAACAAGAGGCTAACCAGTAGCCTATACTCATGCGCTTGCGTAAGAACGTTTTACCGTTTATTTTAAACGGGTCACGCACCCCTCCCCCCTCAACGAATTTTGCGTGACACACATTGTACCATCACTCATTGATTCCTGATCAAACCCACACTAGTCTAATACTTCCCAAACCGTGAATTATCAGTTGCATTACATTGGGTTATTCCAAAAAGAATCCACCCACCCCCCCCCCCCCCCACAGACGGATGGCAAGATTTTTTGACCCCTCCCCCTCCGCCCGGATTTTGAATTAATTTTTGGAAGCCCAAAATATACAGGTAATGAAAAAAATACAGGTAATCGCATTCAGGAGATTCTGCTTTTATAGCGGAGCACTCGCCAGGCCGAAGGCCTGGCTGCGCAGCCCCATACTCATAGAACCTGTGCCGTCATTTTTCATGGTCATGGATAGCGGAATGTTTCGCGGGCGCGTGTGTGTGTCACACAGGACCGCGCGTCACATCGTGGTGTGTCACACAGGACCGCGCTCCGTCGCGCAGGACTAGCTCGCGGGCGCATATGACGTTGCAAAACATGCGCATACGACGTCATATAGAAACCAAAGCGAGGCTTTGTTTTTTGCGCGGTTACACGGCCGAATGTCACGTCAGCTAGAAAAACACTTTGATTGTCTGCTGTGTTTACTGAGCGGAGAAAACGGTTGAAATTATGAGTCGTTACTTTCCTGCATTTTTTCGCGGTTTGCTACTCAAGACAGGGATACTCAGAAGCCGCTTTAGTGGAAAAAGAAGAGCTTCCTGGGATAAAATCTTGCTTCGGGGAACGTCATACATTTTTCAAAGCGGGGAGATGTTTGATTTTATTACGGAATCCAGTACCACAGGAGCGGAGAAAACGGACACTAAAACTCTCGAACGTTATGAATATGACGGCAAACAACCTTTGCCGAAGAGGAGAAACACTGGACATCGGACAAACAAACATAAGCAGAAAAGCAAGTAACGTCTAAATGTGATTTGCAAAAATTGTTTAGTTTAATAATAAGACTTAAGCTTAAGCTTCAGTTAAATATGTTAATTTTACCCGAAGAATTTTCTCCAAGTTTTTGCATTCAGAGCTAAATTTACAACTTTGAATATCCGTGGTTTTGGCAATGAAGCGAAACAACGCTCTGTTTTTGATTTTGCGAAAAATTCCCGTTCTGATTTTATTTGTTTACAAGAACCTTTAGCGACAAGACAAAATGCGATAATTCTCTGACAGCTAAATGAAATGGCGCGGTAAAAGTTTCTGGTCGCCCGCTATTGGTAAACAAGGCGACGTTGCCATTCTTGTCGCTGAAAATACTGATTTCAAATGTTTACAATGGAAAAAAGATTCTTCTGGTAGAATTGTTAGTGTTTTAACTGATTTCGACGACACGAAAATTAATTTGTTTTTATACTTATGCACCCACGAATCCAAGTGAACGTACTTTTATGACACAATTCATGAATATTTTTTCCGAACTCTTTTAAAATTATTGCTGGCGATTTTAACTGCATTGAAAACGTTTCTGATAAGTTTGGAGGAAATCCTACAATTTCCATGGATTTGAAAGATCTGCACAGTGTTCTCTGGCGCAAAAAAACACGGCCGACTGAAAAATACAATGCACATGGTAATAATGCGGATAAAACTATCGGTACACGTTTGGATAATTTTTTTATTGCTCAGGACTTGTATGATTCCTTTTTAAAATTTGAAATTTTGCCTTGTGTTTTTTCCGATGATGATTCTGTTGATTTAAGCCGCAATTTGCATAATTCATTTTCCCGTGGACCAGGACTTTGGAGGCTAAATTTAGAATTTGATGTTTGCGATATGATCTCAGAAATTATTAAGAAACATGCATTGTACTGGAAAGCATTTACTTTCATTCAAGCTTTGTGGGATTTTCTTAAAGAATCTATAAAATTAGTTGCTATAGATTTTGGTCGAAGTAAACAACGCGCAACTATAAATTCTTTGATCGAAGCTAAACGGGCTCTTATTAAAGGAGATAGCTCAGCGAAAACCACCATAGAAACGCTTGAAAGAGAAATTCGGGCCATTAATTTATCCCAAATGAGAGGAAGCCAAATTCGTAGCAGAGTCAAATGGCTTGAAGAAGGTGAAAAACCTACCAAATTCACGTGCTCAGAAAAATACTGTTCAATCTATTTATAACTCCGCCGGTGTTGAAGTCTTTTCACAAGATTCCGGCCCATTTCGATTTTTACCGTAATTTGTACTTGCAAGAACCTGTTAATTTAACAGTCCAAACCGAATTTTTTAACAATCTTGTAAACAGATTAAGTGAGAGCGAAATTTTATCCTGCGAAGGATTTTTATCTTTGGCTGAAATTACCCACGCAATGCGTGGACTTTCTTCAGGGAAAACCCCCGGTTCAGACGGATTACCTCAACAATTTTTCGCTAAATTCTGGGATCTTTTAGGCCCTATTCTGTTCGAAATTATAAATTTAGTTTGGAAAATAATTCTCTCAGTGATTCAATGCAAGGAAGCGTGACTACATTACTTTACAAGAAAGATGATAAGAAAAACCTCAAAAATTGGTGGCCCAGCCATTTCGCTACTCAATGTTGATAACAAAATTTGTTCAAAAGCTCTTACAAACAGACTTTCAAAATTGTTACCCTCGATTATTTTCACAATGGCACCGAGAACTCTCGGGACACTGTAAGGGACATAAGGAATGACATCACAACACAGTTGCAAATTGCCCCCGGGGAGGGGGGGGGGGGGCTGGGACTCTGAGACCCTTAACCTATACTAGACCATTTTAGCTGCATTTTGCAACCCTATTCTAGAATAAACACCGAAAAATCCTACCCTATCCTAGACCTTTTCTAGACTCACTATTTTGCAGAAACTTGTTCACTATCACAGTCTAAGATACCAGGGGTCAGTAAAAATGTCGTACAGCACACATTACCGATTTTTCCATTTGCCAGTAAACCTCGTCTAGACTAAATTCTTCATGCAACTGATCAGTTTTGTGGAAAATGATACCCTATTCTAGACCAAACATTTCTGATTACTATACCCTATCCCAGACTAAACTGCTTGAAAACCATACCCTTGACAGCGGCACATACCTATATAGCTCATATATGGGAGTACCCCCCTCCCCTGGGCAAATTGATTTCTCCCGAATGACCAAATAGAAATTTTCTGCTTTGTGGTGTCATCCGAATATTAATTTTGTGAAATACAACAGTCAAAGCTTGTGACTCTATAAATAATTTAGCTACTGGCAACTCATCATTCAATACCAGAAATGACTAAAGTAATCATGTGCAAACCAGAAAGGACTTTCAAGTGGACCAAACGACCGGAAATGAACTTTATAAATAATCCCTTATGGACTAGACTTTCAAGTGACTCATGTAAACCGGAACTGACCTTGTATTATTGTAACCGGAAATGACTAGCTTTATAATGCAGGATGCCTTGTAACCGGAAATGACTAGCCTCTCAGGATAATATTGTAAACTTTAGGGATTTGTTATTGATGAATAAAACATTTTAAAACGAAAAAAAACACTTTTGTTTTGTTTAGCAGAGAAAACGGTTTGCAAAATCGTTTTTCCCTGCTTTTTTTCGTGGTTTGCTACTCAAGAGAGGTTTCACATTTCAGAAACAGTGAGCTTTTGTGGAATTTGTGCAGTCTAAATGCACTGTGCAGACGGTCGCGTAATAAGCTTACTGTTTTTGAGAATTGCTTAAATTGAAAAATAGCCTGGTCGTCAATCTTAATTCTAATTATTCTTGTGCTTCCGACCTTTCACCTAGTTAAGCTTATCATCATCGTTTTTGTTCAGAGAGCTCCGCTGTTAGGCTAAGCCTATCTATATATATTAATGTCAAAACTGTTGTGATGAGTGCAATAAATTGGTGAAACATTTTAAAAATAAATATTGCATGATGCATCATGGAAAAAACACCCTGTGATTTCAAGACCAAATAAATGAAATTCTTCTATAAAGCTAGTTCCTTAAATAACTGCTTTGATTTTGCCATATATTAGTTTTTAAAAGCCAAGCTTCGTTTCATGCAAATTTTGTGTAAAATGTAATTCGATCGCGTGTGAAATGTAATTCAATCGCGCGCTGTGCGATCATGAATCCAAAATATTTTTTCTAAAGGTCAAAACGTTTTAATGAAACTCATATTTCCTTGAATGAAAATGTCTTTCCTTTGATTAAAAGAGCCAAACGCATCAGAATTCAGTGATTTTCTGCTTCTGGAAGTCTTGGCGATTTATTGTATCCTAATTACGGTGCGGAACCGCGGCTAGCGTCTGCGAAAATATAATAAACATCACAAAATAATTCAATTCAGCAACCTATTTTTATTATGCTTTCTAAAATTGCCGACTTTTCTGTGCAATAGGATGCCAATCTTATCCGGAAAGATAATTCGCATAATGCTTTCGCTAATCAAAAATGCAGTTCTGAATGGTCAAAAGTACAGAAATGAAATGCTGGCGGCGTTTGAATCATGAGTTCGGATAGCTCATGGTCTGCAAACAAACACTTCGATTCACAGCTCCATTTTTCACTATAAAACCTTTTTCCAAACCACGAAAAAACCTAAAATAATCTTTGAAAACAATACTTGGCCACATTTGGTGAAAGCTGTGCTTGGTAAAGCAGTAAAAAGAACGAAAAAGCTTCGTTTACCTTTCCCACGGATCCAAAGCGCGGACGTACAAACAGAACTGTATAATTTTTGACAATCGAGTCGTCCAATTGGAAGCTATCAGAACTGTCTCATCGTACAGCAATCGGGTGAACTCGGCACAACTTCGCGCGTCGGAAAGTCGGACGACAACATAGTGGTTACCAGTAACCTAGTAACCACAAAAAGCGATAAAGTCAGTAAAAATCGACATTAATAGAACGTATGCCCGTAACCTGGTTTTAATATGATAATTATTCTGTAACATGCTAATGAGCTTTTAACAGTCTAATGCGGTGATTTGTTTGAAAATAATGCTGCATTTTGTATTAAACCATTTTTTACTCAACCAAACCACACGTTTTATCATTTTGACAAGTTTTCAAATTTGTTTTGCCTTTGCAAACCTTGAGACTACTCAACCACAAATTATCTTGCGAAAATAGTTAAATTACAAACCACTCAGTAGAAA
Source organism: Cladopsammia gracilis (assembly GCA_022457155.1). NCBI lineage: Eukaryota > Metazoa > Cnidaria > Anthozoa > Scleractinia > Dendrophylliidae > Cladopsammia > Cladopsammia gracilis. Next base: position 99,868 of record JAJGOT010000663.1, on the reverse strand, counting down.
GCTCAGTGATGTGTGATTCTATACCATCCACCCAGAATTTAATTTTTTGCATGCACAGTGATTTGTGATAAAAGCTTGGTTTAAGTAGCGTTTGATAAAATGATGGTTTCAGTTTATAACATGGTGTATGTGTAAAGAAAGTAGAAAGTGAAACAAACAAGATTCTAGATGTTTGTCACACAGTTCATTTTTTGCCGGATGGTTTAATTTTCACGAGATTGTGATTCAGTAGTTTTCAATGTTTGAAAAAGGTGAAAAATGATAAAAGTTGTGTTTTCATTGAGTAAGAAATTTTTCAACACAAATTGCAGTGGCGGTATTCGTTTTTTAGTCACCGCATTAGAATTTTGTTTCCACTTATATATTCACTGTCAACGGAGGAGACTGTAGGAGACGCTGTTGTGACACTTCAGTAACGATGTTTTGCCGGAAATGTAAAGGGCAAAGCTATGAACCGGAAATGCACAATTTAAAATATGCGCGCATAATTTTGCATGCAAAATCGTGACACAAAAAATAATAACAAGAAAAACGGAGCCGAAACCTTACCTCATGCCACTTTGCGCATGAGTAACAAGTAATACTGCAAACTTACAAATTCAGCTTGTAGGGTTCTGTTTGCTCAAATGGCCTTTCCCTGCAAGTTTTATGTAGATTTTGCAAGGACTTTCATGCCCCTAGGCTAACAGAAGGTTTTGGGAGTTTGCTGTATTTCAATGTACAAAGGCTTAAAATATGATGAGCCACCCCTTTGTGAGGCTCAAAATAGCCTGACCCACCCCATTAGGAAGGCTGAAAACGAGGTGACCCACCATCTCTGTGCTCCCCCCCCCCCCCCCCCTTCCTTATTGACCGGTCCCTAATTTAAGAACAAATTTTGTTATATCAGGGCTGCACGGCGTCTCATTGCCCATTTCGCACCCGTAGTGAGCCGGGATCGCGTGAAGTGGTCGCTTATCGGAGATTAAAAACAGTAGAAAATTTCCAACCATCAGACCCAAAAGTGGCCACGGTCGCTTACGAGACGTTACGACTGGTGATTTGACAGGGGAAATTTTGATATTTTGGAAAAGTGGTCGCACAGGAAGGTTTGACTGGCAGCAGCTTGTATTTTAATTAACCTACAAAAATTATTAACAGTGGTAATTTTGTTATTTCTTTAGATGAGAGAAGTGCACAATTTACCGATTCCATCTCAAGCTGTTGTTGGTAACCTGTTCGAGTTGCTTTGTGAAGCAAAGTTTCCAACCATAAGCGAATTAGACTACTTCGTTTATGACAAGAAGTCATCCAAGTTAATCAGAGAATCCCTGGAGGTGCCCTTTTTCCCTTTAGGTGTCGAGTCTGTCAAAGGCAGATCTTACCCTGATCAGATCAGTGAAGAGCCACGTATGTTTATGGGCAAGATGGCGACTGGGTGGGATATTGTCATGCAAATCGATGGGGAAAGTCATGCTATTCAGTTGAGTATGGGTGCACCAGAAACAAAAATTAGGAGTGATTTTTTTGTAAAAGGAAACTTTGATTACAGGTACTTCCTAAATCCTGGCATTGATAAAGAGAAAATACAGCAATTAATATTTAAGAAAAATGCTTCTTATAAAAAAGCCTTCGAAGATTTTAAACTGAGATTTATCGTAATTGAATCGATTTTTGACAGCGAGGCTGTCAAAGTACTGAAGAAGTTCCGAGTATTTATTTGAGGTAGCAGATATCCTAAAAGTGACCACTGTAAGTCTTTCCATAGGTTTAGACGTTACTAATTATATTATAACCCTTCTGCCCGTGTTGTGGCGAAAATATTGGACATCTCTTATAAAATAAAAAAATAAACATCTCTTATTCGACATTGCCTTGTATCTTATGTCGGAATATATTGTACTGAAATTCATAAGATTGTACCCTTTTGATTATTTACAGCCATATGTATTCTTTTCTTTTTTTTTTTTTTTTTGAAATGTAGTATCAACTTTGTAACAGGAGCTCTCCCCGTAAAGCCTAGGAGGGTTTGTTGAGGGCTCCTGCTCCTTTCAAGACACTATAATATAGCATCTTTGTGAATAACATTATTGGGGCAAATAAAGATTGATTGATTTAGCATTTGTATTAAGGGCAGATATTTGAACATTTTATTAAAATACCAAAATACGAATAAGGTTGTTTTGTTATTCACCTTATCAATAGATTCATAATCGTTTAAAAACTAGAGGGGAGCACTGCTTAGTAATCTATTCTCACCGGTCTCACCCGCACTCCTATCGGTTTAGTTATGGGGAATCTGGCGGCCATATGGTTGTAATATACTTGCCCTGACATCTAACAGCACCAGAAGCCAGAACACCCCAAAACTCAAAAGCACCCAAACTCTCAAACAAACAACTTATGCAGAAATTTTTAGTCTCATCAACAAGCTACCTTTAAACAAGGCTAGTGGGCTTGACAATATAGCGATGCGCCTCTTGAAAGAAGCTGCACCTATAATCACTTATTCTTTGACTTTCATAATCAATCTTTCAATTGTTACTGGAATTGTACCGGATGAATGGAAACATGCTAGAGTCTCCCCAGTTTTTAAAGATGGTGACAAGGCTGATCCTAATAATTACAGGCCAATTTCAGTTTTACCTGTTGTCAGTAAACTGATTGAAAGAGTTATATTCAATTAGTTTTATGGCTATCTAAATGAAAATAATCTTTTAACGGAGTCGCAATCAGGATTCAGACCAGGGTTTTTAACAGAAACCACCTTATTGGAGGAAACAAATGAGTGGATTAAGAATATAGATAAATCTCTCCTGAATGGTGTGATATTTTCAGAACTAAAATAAGCTTTTGACACCATGGACCATTCTATTCTCCTCCAGAAACTTGCGTTTTATGGAGTTAGATCTCAAACGTTGGCCTGGTTTGAATCATATCTTACTGGTCGAAACAGACACTATCCTGGGTGATTTCAGACAGCGGTTGAGGGTAAAAAATATCTTGGTAAAGATTATTGTGGAATAACTTTTGAAAAAAAGTGTAGGGGAAAAAACAAAAAGTAGGGAGGTCAACCACTGCCAAAAATCCAACATGGCCATCAGACAAACTTTTAAATATTCAAAACACGTCTAGAATGCTTCCAAACACGCCTAAATGGCGCCATACATCATTTCTGGACACTTTACAAGTATAAAAGTCTCAAAGAAATTTAAAATGTTTATTGTAGGAAAATCAACCATAGTGTACAAACATCAACCAAAGTGTAGGGAAGTAAACCAGCAAGTAGGGAGGTTTCGGTGACCGCGACATGACGTAGTTCCCACGCAATGGACACCAAACCTTACTAATGTTGTTGCTTATTTCATGAGCTTTCCAACAATGTCGAACAAGTCTGAATACGATAAAACCCTGATTTTTTGATTTTTTTTCGTTTGGGTTTATTATATGACATTTGGGTGATCACTTCATGACGTCCCTTTTCACGAAGTCTTTCTTGCAGTGAGTACAAGTTTTTTGTTGCTCCGTAATTTTACTCTTTTTATAGCGTTAAACGACCATGCAACAGCATTATGGTCAAAATGGACCTGGAAATGAAGTTTGGTGATGTTTTACAGTGGTCACAAGGTCATCTTGACCATATTTGGAGATGTCAAACTCGGTTGGCGGCCATGTTGGATTTTATTCCAAAGGGCTTGTCCCAACATTTTGGGTCAAAATTTCAAATTTCTTCTAAGTTTGTCTATGGTCAAAATGAACTTGGAAATGAAGTTTGGTGATGTTTTACAGTGGTCAGAAGGTCATCGTGACCCTGTTTGGAGATGTCAAACTTCGTTGAAGGCTATCTTAGATTTTTCCAAAGGGGTTGAGCCTAGATTTTGGGTCAATATCATGGTTCAATGGTACAATGTCTAAATTTCGCCGACTTTTTGGGAGATATCCCTACAGTGCGGGTGATTTTTCGACTTTTTGGGTGAATTTCCTATTTTTTGGGTGATGTTGTTACGCCACAAAATGTAATAATTGACGCAAAATGTAATAGTAACCCAAAATGTAATAATTGACGCAAAATGTAATAGTAACCCAAAATGTAATAACTTTTGACGCAAAATGTAATAGTAACCCAAAATGTAATAACTTTTGACGCAAAATGTAATAAACTCGGTAACCCAAAATGTAATAACTTTTGACGCAAAATGTAATAAACTAAAGTAACGCAAAATGTAATGAATTTGACGCAAAATGTAATAACTTCAGTTTTGTCCTAGTTCAATGGGGCAGTACACATATGAACATCTATACTTGGAAACGAAAAACGCCACCTATCAATCAAGCTGTACACGTCATCGATCACATGACTAGATCGAAGAAAAATCTACTATTTCCGTTTTATTATACAACGCAACATTTTGTGGTAAAAAAAAAGGAACGAGGATCGCATGTAGAAAAACTTATTTCTTCCAGTAAATTGACTTTATGAAAAACCAGCCAGCCAATTTGTTTCAGCCGGTTTATTGATCTATGTTTGTTAACCTAGACTGCGTCACAGGCTATGTTAACCGCGAGACGGGTTTACCTGTTGACTTAAACACCTTTCACTTGGTTTCGAGTCATTTCGCAACACAGACAAACGAGAATAACTGCCACGAATGTGGGCTCTATTTCTGATCATTGCTCTCAGGAGGGAAGTGAATAAGGGTACACAAATCCACCGATCCCTCCTAAATTTGTACTTGAATCCGTTGATCCACAAAAATAAAATTCACAAATCCGAAACCACGAATTATTTTACAGTAGCCTTGTATGAGATTGTGGTTTAGCAAAACGTTTCGGCCATGAAAATAAAAACAAAACAAATTTCTAAAGAGGGTTGAAATTCACCTCCTGAACTTTGTAATTAACAAAAACCAAAATCTGGGGCCCGAAAATGGATAAATATGCTGCATTTGCAGGACATGATCCCAAAATCCGTTAAAATTTTGCTCTGAATCCGCAATCCTGAGATCCGTAGACCGATTCACCCCCCTCTCCCAGGAAAGCTCAGAGATTTCGACTTCTCAGACCTTACTATATGCATAGAAGGAGACAATGTGAACTTACGGTGTTTGGTGTTATTTTTATTGCCGTTCTTAATCCTTTTGTAGCCATTTTGATATAGCTTTCTGTTCGTTACTTCGAAGGTTCCAGGTTTATCTTCATCGCTCGGCAAACGCTCGATATCCAACTTATACTTTGCTGGAAGGGGCTTCTTACTCTCTTCAATATGGTTGCCAAGTGTTTCTGGTTAATACGTTGACTTGTATAATTGAAACGGAGATATAAGCGATTTTCGATCTAGTCACGTGATCGATGACGTGTACAACTTGATTGATAGGTGGCGTTTGTAAAACTGAAGTTATTACATTTTGCGTTACTTTAGTTTATTACATTTTGAGTCAAAAGTTATTACATTTTGGGTTACTATTACATTTTGCGTCAAAAGTTATTACATTTTGGGTTACTATTACATTTTGCGTCAATTATTACATTTTGTGGCGTAACAGACCCACCTGAGGCTGTGTTTGTGTGCGATACGTGAAAATGAAGGTGCTAGTGAAGTAACGAACTATGTCGAGACATTCAAGGGGCATACGTTGATTGAGTTTGGCCCAAAGAATGCCGGGAAATTCAACAAAAGGGCCCAAACAGAGCTTCCCGCCCGGACCACAGTGTTGTAGTGACAGGGTAAGAAACGGTGTTCCAGAGGTTACGAGAAGACCCAGCAGAGGCTGCGTTTGTGTGTGTTAAGTGGAAATAGTGGGTAGTGACAGGATAAGAAACGATGTTTCAGAGGTTACGAGAAGACCCACCAGAGGCTGCGTTTGTGTGCGATACGTGAAAATGAAGGTGCTAGTGAAGTCACGAAGAAGGTCGAGACATTCAAAGGGCATACGTTGACTCAGTTTGGCCCAAAGAATGCCGGGAAATTCAACAAAAGGGGACAAACAGAGCTTCCCGCACGGACCACGGTGTGGTAGTGACAGGGTAAGAAACGGTGTTTGAGAGGTTACGAGAAGACCCACCAGAGGCTGCGTTTGTGTGCGTTACGTGGAAATGAAGGTGTTGGTGAAGCCACAAGCATGTCGGGAATGAGAGAATGCCGGGAATGCACAAGAATGCCAGGAAATTCAACAAAAGTGGCCAAACAGAGCTTCCCGCCCGGACCACAGTATTGTAGTGACAGGGTGAAAAACGGTGTTTCAGAGGTTACGAGAAGACCCACCAGAGGCTGCGTTTGTGTTCGATACGTGAAAATGAAGGTGCTAGTGAAGTCACGAAGTAACTCGAGACATTCAAGGGGCATACGTTGACTGAGTATGGCCCAAACAATGCCGGGAAATTCAACAAAAGGGGCCAAACAGAGCTTCCCGCCCGGACCACAGTATTGTAGTGACAGGGTGAAAAACGGTGTTTCAGAGGTCACGAGAAGACCCACAAGAGGCTGCGTTTGTATGCGTTACGTGGAAATGAAGGTGTTGGTGAAGTCACAAGCACGTCGGGACATTCAAGGGGCATACGTTGACTGCGTTTGGCCCAAAGAATGCCGGGAAATTCAACAAAGGTGGCCAAACAGGGCTTCCCGAACGGACCACGGTGTGGTACTGACAGGGTAAGAAACGATGTTTCAGAGGTTACGAGAAGACCCACCAGAGGCTGCGTTTGTGTGCGATACGTGAAAATGAAGGTGCTAGTGAAGTCACGAAGTAACTCGAGACATTCAAGGGGCATACGTTGACTGAGTATGGCCCAAACAATGCCGGGAAATTCAACAAAAGGGGCCAAACAGAGCTTCCCGCCCGGACCACAGTATTGTAGTGACAGGGTGAAAAACGGTGTTTCAGAGGTTACGAGAAGACCCACGAGAGGCTGCGTTTGTGTGCGTTACGTGGAAATGAAGGTGTTGGTGAAGTCACAAAGCATGTCGGGACATTCAAGAGGCATACGTTGACTGAGTTTGGCCCAATGAATGCCGGACAATTCAACAAAAGGGGCCAAACAGAGCTTCCCGCCCGTACCACTGTATGGTAGTGACATGGTGAAAAACGGTGATTCAGAGGTTAGGAGAAGACCTTCCAGAGGCTGCGTTTGAGTGCGTCACGTGGAAATGAAGGTGTTGGTGAAGTCACAAAGCATGTCGGTACATTTAAGAGGCATACGTTGACTGAGTTTAGCCCAAAGAATGCCGGGAAATCCAACAAAAGTGGCCATACAGAGCTTCCCGCCCGGAACACAGTATAGTAGTGACAGGGTGAAAAACGGTGTTTCAGAGGTTACGTTAAGACCCACCAGAGGCTGCGTTTGTGTGCGTTACGTGGAAATGAAGGTGTTGGTGAAGTCACAAGCATGTCGGGACATTCACGAGGCATACGTTGACTGAGTTTGGCCCAAAGAATGCCGGGAAATTCAAAATAAGTGGCCAAACAGAGCATCCCGCAGTTTTCAAGAAATTCGCGAAACCCGTTGCGAAAAAAGCATTGGAATCAGGTATTTCTCACGCTGGAGATAAAATAGGCAAAAAAATATCTGAAAAATCTGGTGATCTGATAATGAAAAAACTGGGAAATATGAGACCGGGCCGCCATGGCGGCCCGAGAAAGAAAAAACAACCAACACAATCACGGCCAGCCCCTGCGTCATCCTCGGTCCGCCCCAGCGAGAGCTCCTTCGGAGAGAGCTCCTTCGGAGAGAGTGCTGATGATATATTGAACAGATTAATATCTGGGCAGGGAATTCGGGGCATTCGAAAAAGAAAAGAAAATAGTATAATATAAAATGGCTTTTAGATCGAGTGAATATCTTCAGAGAAGTGAATTAGTGCGCTTCCAGCTGGATGATGCAATCAGAGCACCAGCTAATGCTCAACGCCAAACTAAAAATGGTTACAAATTTACAATTAATGACAGATCGGCATTTTACGATTGGTACAATGCTTATTTTGAAGTACAATTTCAAGTGCAGAAATTAGCAGACAGTGCTGGATATGCGGCAGCTGATAGAATCACCGTTATAAACGGCGCTCATTCCCTGATTAAACACATGATGATTAAATCTGCAGGAAAGATTGTTTATGATACTGATAATCTGCATAAAGTTACTTTCGCTAAAAATTTGTTGGAATACTCCGATGACTTCAGCAGATCAGTAGCCAAGAACAGTTTCTGGTATTTGGATACGAATAGAACAACCGCTGTTGGAAATACAGGATTTGAAGCAAGGCGGTTGCAATCTCAAGCAGTGCAAAACAATGGAAACGGCGGCGCAAAGAACATTAATACGATTGTTCCCCTTAATCGTTTTTCCTTTTTCGAAGAACTTGAAGATAAGATGCTTGTACCCATGCAGCTGCAATTTGAGATTACGCTTCAAGATGATGGGGAATTAATTCATATGGCTAATGGTGTTGATGCTGGAAGAGTTGTTGTGAATAGGTTTTTGCTTTGGGTTCCCAGACTGTCACCCAAAGATTCTCTTTATGACAAATTTGTCAGTTCATTCCTGAAAGAAACACAATGGAAATATTTAAGGGAAATATATCAACAATCAGCTCCTGCACGATCATCAGGATTTTTCCAAATATCTGCAAGTATTGATAATGTTAAGCATATTTTTGTTTATCTTAAAAGAACCGCCCCACCCAATGATGATCCTGCAGAAGATAACCCTTATCTTATGGACACTTTCAAGCTGAATGAGGCAGATAACGGCTCATCCTTGTCAACCTGTCGATTAGAGTATGGCAACGGGTTTTTTTACCCGGAAACAGAGTATGACAGTGAAAGCAAAGTAAGAATATTCCAGGATGTCATGTCTTACGCAATGAGGAAAAATGATTTCAACACTAGAACACAATTGAATTTAGCCAATTTCAATTCTCTTTATGGATTGATTTATTTCGATCTGACTTATCAAACTGAAAAACCGACAAGAGATCCCAAGCAGTTGATATTCAGGTATAGATTGAACGCAGATGCAGCTGCAAACTTTAATGTACATGCGATAGTTCTCTATGAAGAAACGGTGAAAGTAGATAAAATTGGAAATGAATTGGTTATCGTGTAAATATAAAAAATGATATGTTATTAAAATGACAACATATCCATATAAAGTAAATTTATCTGAAGGGCAAAAATACAAGCTTGCAAGAGCATACAGAACAAACTGCCCTATCACGCTTAGATTAAATTCAAATCAAACAAGAGGAAATGATGAATTGATGCTGTCCGCCAATCAAATTAAAAGAATCAATAAAGCGACATCCCTTGGAAATGGAGTTGAGATTAAAATATCTAAAACACAAATAAGAAAAGTGATGAGGCAAGGCGGAAGTTTATTTTCTGCTGTTATTCCCTTAGTGAAAACATTAGCACCCACCCTGGCTAAAACACTTGGATTATCAGCATTGGCTGGTTTAGCGAGTGAAGGAGCGAGTCAAGTCGTTAAAAAGATAAGCGGGAGCGGACAAACCGGTGGTTTCCTCATCCCGCAAGATAAAATTCAAAAACTGATTGATTATAAACATTTGCTGACAAATAAACAGAAACAAGAAATATTGAATGCCCTTCAATCAGGAGGCAGATTAGTGATAAATCCAACACCAAAACAATCTGGAGGAGCATTGGGTACTATATTAGCAAGTATTGGTATTCCACTAGTTATGGATATGATTTAAAACATGACTGGAAAAGGTCGGCCGCAAGGCCGCGGATCACCAAGAGTGGGCAGACCAAAAGGCCGCGGCGCGCCAAGATTGGGGGCCCCTTGGGAGCCACCACCCCCATTTATTGGTAACTGGGGACGAAATACTGTTGGGATGGGCAAAAAAAAAAAAATCAAAAAAAGGAGCGCGAGGAAAGGGACTTCTGTTAGGGCCAAACAGCCCATTCAACAGCATACCACTGGTGGGGGCAATATTCTGAGGCCGCAATTGGACCGCCAAGGCGGTCCGCAATTCATAAACAAACCGCTGAGTAATATTGATCTGTTGAACTGGATAAAATATCTTAGAATTCCAAATTTCAAAGGGATATATGCAAGAGATGAAGTTATGCCTAAAAAACACAGTCCATGTATTATAAATCTTGATTCACTTAAAAATGCAGGAACTCATTGGGTTTGTTGCGCCCCATCGCATGATGGGAAATTTATATGGTATTTCGATAGTTTTGGGATGGGATATCCTCAAGAATTTACAAGTGACGGAAAACAAATACTTTACAACATAAACCAGTATCAAAACATAAACAGTGTCCTTTGCGGATATTATTGCCTTTATTTCCTTCATCAATGGTCTCTCGGCGGTACCGCACTCAAAAAAGATTATTATGATATTTTGAAGCCTTTGAGTCCAACTGATACCATGCTTAATGAAAAATTCATAAAAGAATATTTCGATTAAAAATGGAATCATATTGCGTTAAAGAGAAACGAGTTACGGGATGCGTGGAGCCATCCGGGTATATGATTGCAAAAAATGGGAGACCGATGTGGTTTTGTCATTGCGCTTCATGCGGAATAAAAAAGACAAGATTTGTTAAGTCTGGCCGCCGTGGCGGCCCGCAGTCGGGAAACTGACGCGGCCCTCACAAGGTGGGGGCACTGGAGGTGGTTTTTTCGATATAGCCGATAGCCATTCACTCGGCGAAATGGCTTTAAAAGGTAGTGTTAAAGGATTATATAATCTTGGCCGTATTGGATTAAGTAAAGCGGTTAAATCAGATTTTGCCAAACAAAAGATTAAAGGTGCTGTGAGTAAATATCTCGATCAAGGTTTGGATGCATTCACCAAAGACCTTTCAAAGAAATTAGATCCCTTATCCGGCCGCGGAGTCGCCGGAGGCAGAGTTGACGCTCATGCTTTAATTGGGAAACTGCCAAGACCAAAGAAAGGTTTTACCCTTCCAGGTCATAATTTTACCGGACCATTCAACCCACTCGAAAAGCAAGTTAAATTCGATCCAAACACTGGGCAAATTCTACAAATTTATCAACAGCCTACAGGTAAAACAGATGCAGTTGCTATGCAGCATGACGTTGATTATTCAGTCTGCGCAAACAAAGCAGACCCGCGTCAATCGGACCGCGTTGCGGTCCGCAAATGTAAACATGAAGCAGACAGAAAAATGGTCGCCGCTTTGGATAAAATACCGTGGAATGAAAGACAGTGGGGTCATTCTTTTGCTAGAAATATTATTAACACAAAACAGAAGCTTGGATTAGGAGCGCCAAAAAACGGCAGAAGGTTTCGAGTACTGATTGGGCCCGAAGCCTAAGCGATGAATTGCATAAACCAATCAGGCGGCGCTTTCCAAAGCGACGAGTCATTGCATATGGAATTGACAAAATATGGGCAGCTGATTTAGTCGAGATGGGTAAATTTTCGAAGTGGAACCGAGGAATAAAATATCTCCTTATGGTGATCGATGTCTTCTCAAAATATGGTTGGATACGGCCATTGAAAGACGAGAGGGCAGTCAGTTGCTAAGGCTTTTAAATCAATATTTAACACGAAGCGACAACCGCAAATGCTTTGGACAGATCACGGAAGTGAATTTTTTAACGGAACAATGAAGGATTTGCTGAAAAAACATGGTATAGCTTTGTATACGACGGAAAATGAAGAAAAATCATCTGTTGTCGAACGCTGGAACCGATCTGTTAAGACGAAAACTCTGGAAGCTTTTTCGGCGAACAATATTTGAAGAGATATTTGTTATTGACGAAATATTGAACACAAATCCTGTAACGTATAAATTAGTTGATCTGTTAGGAGAAAAAATAATTGGATCATTTTACGAACCGGAACTTCAAAGGACAACACAAAGCGTGTTTCGAATTGAAAAAGTTATTCGCCGCGATTACAAGCGAAAGAAAGCCCTGGTAAAATGGAAGGGCTATTCCGACAAATTTAATTCGTGGATACCGTTGAGTGATGTTCAAAAGCTATCATAGCGTTTTATTCCATCGTTTCTGGTGATGATTCACTTTCAATCATTCTATCCGTTGCTAACTTCCTTAATCGCCGGAGAGTTTTTCGTTCTTTCTTGGCTTCTCTTTCAATCATTCTTTGCACTTTTGCAGCCTTTTCCTTCAACTTTTTATCCATTTTGGCTTTCAATTTCCTCCTTCTTATTTCTTCATTAACCGCTTGACGAGAAATCTCCAATATGGATGGGATTTGCGGAAACAATGACAAAAACCTTTCAAGATCTTGGTCGGCCATTGTTGTTAATCCATTGAAAAATTCCATGGCGTCGAATGTTAAATTCCCGACGTTTTCAGCACCAATTTCCTTTATCTGCTCTTTCATTTCTTCAATATTCTCCAAACAGTTTTCGTGGCGCTTTTGTAGCTCTCTCAAAGTAAGCGGCATCTTGACTGTAGCAAAATTTTTATCAGAATGTAGAGTTTTATCAGAATTTACCAAATTTTGATAAAAATTTTGATAAAAAATGTGTAATGCAATGATTGGTATAAAAACATCACGTGATATTTGCCACTAAGGAAACCAGCTTGAATTATCATTTTAATTAAAAAAGTATACCGTCTATTTACACAAAAAGAACAAATGAGAAAAATGAATGTCATCAGAAGCCAGAAACACGAAATATATTCTGAGACAATAAACAAGATTGCCTTGAGCGCCGACGATGATAAAAGATTTATTTGCGCAGATGGAATACACACTCTCGCTTGGGGGTATCAGCTTTTGAAACCGGGACCGGGATCGAGATGAGGCCAGACCGCTCCGGCGGTCTGAGGTCTCAATGAGCCAGAATTGAGACGCCTTTTTACCGTTGAATGTTGACATAATTTGAAGATGTTTTTTATCGCTGGATTTAGCGGTAGAATTATCGCTGAATATCAACAGATTTTTTGAGACTGCGTGTTTGGGATTTTTGCTTCCGCTAAAATGGGCGATGTGATTTAGAAGATCGCTAGGAGTTGGCGGAAGAAAATTAGGATTTTTCTGAATTTGGGAGTCAAAGGGGATGTGAAAATTAGGTGAAAAATGGCAATGAGCCAGAATCGGCCTTTTCCTTCTACTGGCATATCATTGCGAATTGTCAATCAAAGGCCAGATGCTTTAACTGCGAGGGCAAACATCATGTAGCGATTTGTGAAAATCCCCAAGATATTCCCCAATCGAAGAATTCAGTGCCTGAAGTAGTACCGCCCAGTAGAACTGAGTCTTCCCAAGAGAAGAAAAGAGATGTAGGAACATCGACAATGCACATTGGTAGTAACAACAACTCTGTGTTGTTGCAAACAGCTCAAGCCTTTGTTTGTAGACCAGATGACCAGGAGTTTGGATTGAAAACGCATGTTATATTTGACTCTTGTAGCCAGAGATCTTATATAACCAGCAAGACACGTGAGCAGTTGAACCTGCCAACCATTGGCAAAGAAACCCTTCTGATCAAGACCTTTGGAGACAACTCAGCAACAGTCAAGGAATGTGATGTTGTACAATTGTGTGTTAGAACAATAGATGGAATGAGTATATATGTCACTGCTTACGTCGTGCCAGTAATATGCACCCCAGTATCAAACCAAGAAATACAAGGAACAGTAGAACATTACCCATACTTACAAGGGTTACAACTCGCATGTGGAAACACACACAGTAACACGGTTAGTGTCGATGTGCTCATTGGAGCAGATCATTACTGGTCCTTCTTTACAGGAAGCATAATCAAAGGAGACCCGTCCGGGCCAGTTGCTCTTGAAACCAAGTTAGGTTGGGTACTGTCTGGACCAGCTGCATGTCCAGCCCCAGTTGAGTCATGCACTGTAAATTTGAGCTCTACGCATGTTTTGAAGATAGAGTCGTCAGACATAAGTGATATGAGGAATGATCTGCAGAAATTTTGGGACTTGGAAACTCTGGGCATAAAGGAAAATGAAGCTTCAGTTTATGACAAGTTTTCAAATGACATAAGATTTACGGGAGAGAGATACCAGGTCAAGCTACCCTTCAAAGATTACCATCCCATGTTACCAGATAATTACACAGCTGCATCACGTAGGATGACAAATGTAATCAAGAAGCTTAGAAACCAACCGGAAATACTTGAACAGTATGATCGTGTGATTAAGGAGCAATTAGAAAGTGGTGTAGTTGAATCAGTAACACAAAAACAGATCCCAGAACCTGGAAATGTCCACTATCTGCCACACAGAGAAGTTGTGAGACTTGACAGAGATACAACAAAGATAAGAGTTGTATATGATGCCTCATCCAAAGTATTTGGCCCAAGTCTGAATGACTGTCTGCATATTGGACCTTCACTGTTACTGGACATTCTGCTGAGATTTAGAGTGCATGAAGTTGCTGTAACTGCAGACATTGAGAAAGCATTCCTGAACATTGAGATTAATTCTGAACACAGAGACTTTTTAAGATTTCTCTGGGTAGACGATGTCAACAAGGAAAACCCTGAAGTTAAGTTACTTCGTTTTGCACGTGTGGTATTTGGTGTGAGTTCTAGTCCTTTCATTCTAAACGCGACTATCAGGCACCGCATCAATACCTGCATGCCAGATAACACCACATTTGCAAGGAATTTATTGAAGTCATTGTATGACTATTTATCTGGAGCCAGTGATGTGAACGGTGCAGTTACTTTGTCTAAGGAAACCAAACTTTGTCTCAAGTCAGGAGGTTTCAATATGAGGAAGTGGAATAGCAATTCAGAAAGTCTCCTGAAATCCTTGGAACAAGATTCAGCCTTCAGTGGAGACTTTACTAAGAGTAGTGTGGAAGGTGTTGAAGAGGAAGATGAGAGCTTCTCAAAATCGGTTTTCAAGCAGAGCACTGAGAATGAGCAGAAAGTTTTGGGAATGCTTTGGAACCACACCCAAGATAAACTGATTTATGATCTGATTAAGACCTTGGGGGATGTAGATGCTCAACCAGCAACAAAACGGCTAATCCTCAGTACTGCTTCAAGATTCTTTGACCCCTTGGGATTAATATCTCCTGTCATTCTACCATTCAAGATCATGTTTCAGAAGTTGTGTAAGGCAGAGAGAGACTGGGACGAATTGGTTGATACTGAACTCAACCAACAATGGTTGTCATCTTTGTCGGATCTAAGACAGGCTGGGAGAGTGAGCTTCAACAGATGTTATGCTAAAGGATTGAATACATACATACATACGTTTATTGACCACTTCCCCAAAGGGGCTTTTCAGTGCCAAATACAAAGAAAAAGATAAAAAATAAAAACATATACAAATTATTTAAAGTTAAGAATGGAAGTGAAGTCAAATCTGTCCAATTACATTGTTTTGCAGACGCGTCAGAGAAAGCATATGGAGCTGCTGTCTATATGAGGGTGGAGTATGAGTCAAAGGTAGAGGGTCAGTTAGTAGCTTCAAAAACCAGAGTGGCTCCATTAGCCAAACAAAGCATCCCTCGTTTAGAGTTGTTGGCAAACCTTACTGCGTCCAGATTACTGAAGAGTGTGAGTCAAGCTTTAAAATAAGTTGTGAGAGTTGACGACAAATTCAACTGGACAGATTCCATGATTTCTTTGTGGTGGATCATAAACACTGATAAGGAGTACAAGCAATTTGTTGAGAATCGCGTAAGTGAAATCAGAAGAAATGCACCGTCTGCGCAATGGAAGTACTGCCCCACAAAGGAAAACCCAGCTGATATAGCATCACGAGGAATCACAGCTACTGAGCTCAAAGAAAGCAGCTTGTGGTTACATGGACCAGAGTTCTTGTTGAAAAATAGCGAACACTGGCCAGTTCAGCCAGCTAAGATACAAGCCAGAGAAGAGTTATGTGAACTGAAATCGGCAAAACCAGTTGTTTCCAGCTTAGTAAACATGTGCACCAAAGGTGAAGAAACAGAAGAAAAAGCGAATTTGGAGAACATTATTAAGCCAGAAAACTTTAGTTCTGTCACGAAGCTGATAAGAGTTACCGCGCACGTGTTGCTATTTGTTGAGAAATTGAAAGGGAGTCATCAAATCTCTCATTACGGGCAGAGACGGATTCCACAGAGGAGCTGTTGTGAGGACGCGTAGTGGAGATCGAGTCATTGAGATAACGAGACCCTTAGGAAGGCTTTACCCTGTAGAAGTTGGATCTCAATTGCAGGAACAATGTAACAGGAACACTGACTTTCCAATAACCTTTGTGGAGAATGCTGAACAAGAACGCATTTCTGAACATTAAGATTGAGTTTATAGAGACATTGGACTTTTCACTTTTAGCTTTGTAATTGTTACTTGGTTGATTGACCTTTGTCAATCAAAGAGGGGAGTGTGTAAGAAATTAATTATGTCATAATTACACGTGGCGGGAAAAATCACCTCACGTGACCGAAGAGAGTGAAGAATAATTGAGAACCGAAAGGTGATGTTTTTACTGATCATGTATGGAAGGAGTTTGGATCATTGACACTGTTTAGAGTACGGATTATCGAAACGTTCGGTAAAATAGTTGAAGAACATCGAGTGTAGAACGAGTATTGACATTTAATCTAGCGAACAAGTGTAGAAATAAGTTACAGAATACAGTTTCAAGAATAAACCGTCGATAAAATTACAACACCCCGACTGCGTTTAAAGCTCTGTTCCCGGCGCTCTGTTCTCCCTGCCACGAGCACGCAACGCGGACCTAACCTACCACTGTCGCAAAGCATGCCGGGAAACAAGATGGCAACTCCCGTCCCCAACCCTCAACAAAATAATACTAGAAATACGTGTCTCGTAGAACCTCACGAAGCTCGGGGGAGGATGCACTGCAAAATGTTAGCAATGTGGGAGGGAGAGATGGAATTTCTGGTTTGACTGGAGAGGTTGAATTGCATGCCGGCAGTGGCCCCGAAATTTAAAGTTGAGACATTTTCGTTCCTAGTCGCTTCCATTTAACTTGTACTTAGTACTCTGTTTTCCTAAAATAAAATAAATGGGAGATGGTACTGGTCAGTTTAGGGTTTTGAGCTGTGGGTCGCTGTAACTGCTATGGGACCGGGTACCAAAATATCCTCAGGCCTTCCATTCACCCCCCCCCCCCCCCAACCTATCTTCATTAATTGTTGTCAAAAGGAAAATTGGTCTGAAAGTGGATTTATAGTACTGTTGTGGACATGGGTCGAGGACAATACGCAGTGTATGTGATCTGTTTATTTTGATTAAGTGAGAGTTTTTTTTATCACGAATACAGCTAACTCCTGCTGTCTTGATTAAATTGCATTTTTGAAGCTTGTGAGTGCTATCTCCCAAATTAACCTGTTCCCTTTAGATACTGCTGTAGTTTTTGTTCTATATACTGGGTATCAAATAATTGCTAACCCAATTCGCTATTTGCTAGAATGGTTGAGATCGCAGGAGTTTACTGTTGCTGAAGAGTGATGTTGCACTAAAAATAACTCAATGGTGGTACAGTTGTAGTAAAAATAATAATTTAATCTTACTCAAAAACAGAAATGAGACTACAATAACATAGAATAGTAAAACCTCCTAACATACCATAGATAATAGTAATTAAATGTAGCATTGTCATATGCATACAATGTTATGTAATTTAACCTTATATCAAAGTTTCTTAGTGGCCTTAGTGAGAATTTCAATAAACATCAATATACAGTATGAACTTAGAGAATAGTTTCCAGTGTTTGAGTACTAATGTATTATATTGAAAAACAGGTCCTCTTATCATCTGCCTGTCAGTTGTTTAGGTACTTAAAATCTTGCTTTTTGCAAAAGGTAGATTAAAGAATAATTTATAGAGGGTTGTACTGTATATAAGCTTACGCTTACTTGCCTGTAAATGTAGGTTGTTTAAATTGAAGAGCATTGGAGAGCGAATTAAAGTGTGTTGATTTGAGCTAGATTTCTTAATCGTTCTTCTTCTCTGAGCCTTTCCTGTAATCTGTGTTTGCTTTTCCCTACCGTATGAAAGATATTCGTCACGAGTATTTAGCTGATCGTGCAATTCTTGCTGCCTCTCGTTGCGTCTATAAACAAAATCATTTTGTTCAACACTTTCAGTCGGTGTCGCCTCTCCTGATCGGTTTCGTTCAGAAGGCGTTCCAGACGTTTGAATCTACTCAAACGGTGTGCCTAGGCTGTTCGAAGTCTTTGTAATCGATGCTCACGTTGCTTCTCCGTTGCTCGATCGCGTGGGAATTTCAAGTCGCCGTTCTTGCTCCAGCGGAGTTTCGGTGGTTAATTGTCTGGGGCAAGGATTTCCAGCTACTTTTTGAACGCAGTGTTGTTGTTGTTTCTCATTTGCATCAGAAATTGGTCGTGTTTCACCGACGATGAGTAAAGAATAAACCCGCCAGCCCGGCCGCCATTAATCGGGTGGAATAAACATGAGAGCATGCTATTGTCAGCGGTCGCGATTTTTGTTGCCAGGCAACTGCCGGACACCATCAAGTATATAAATATATATATATATATATATAAATATATTTTTCGCTCGAATTCGCGCGGCTCAGCTCCCGAGGGCCGACAAATTTATTAACCTCGCTGCGCTCGGGCCTTCGGCCCTCGCTTCGCGAGGAATAAGTCTGGAACCACTTCGGAAATCGGGCAATTGGCTTACGGGCTGCGCTGGCAAATGGGCCACAACTCACGAATATGCCCTTCTTTGCATCCGAACTGATTCCATACTTCCCCGCCGGATCGTCTTGTAAGCTACGGCCCAATTGTACCGGGAGCGCTGAGAAGCACTTTGGGCGAAACTCCGCTGAACGGTGACTTGAAATTCAGCGCGATCGCGAATCGAGCAACGAAGAGACAACGAGAGCATAGATTTCAAAGACTTCGAACAGCCTAGGTACACCGTTTAACTAGGTTCAAACGCCGTGACAAAATGCCGCCATTAGAATTCTGAACGAAACCGATCAGGAGAGGCGACACCGACTGGAAGTGTTGGACTAAATGATTCTGTTTGTAGACGCAACGAGAGGCGGCAAGAATTACACGATCAGCTAAATACTCGTGACGAATACCTTTCATACCAGATACGGTAGGGAAAAGCAAACACTGATTACAGGAAAGGCTCAGAGAAGAAGAGCGATTAAGAAATGTAGCTCAAATCACCGGCTAAACTACTGAGAGGATAACCAAACACTGAAAAATAATTCTCTTACTACACACTGTAATTTGATGTTTATTGATATTCTCACTAACGTCACTAAGGAACATTTTAAATGATCAAAACTACAACAACATTTACATGATGTAGCATTGTTTGTGAATGAAACAGTGATCGAGTTGTATACGTATACAGTATCTTGAGTTTACAGCATTCTTCATAAAATAGTTCAATAAGAAATAACATTCGAATGGTTTAGTAAAGAGAATTTCTGTTTACAATTTGGATAAAAACATTTTGTTAGGAAAAGACAATTTTCTGTTAGCAATCATGACCAGCTAATGTCAATGTGTAGCAACCGTATACATGTAGCTAAACACATGACACATCAACATTACTGCTTCACATTTATTATTGGAACGGTGATCAGTATCTTAAATCTCCTCACAATATCAGTGTACGAGCAAGTACATAGATTATACAAATTGAGAACCTGATCACCTTCAACATAAGTTGTCTGTGGAAATTGAATACAAATTCACTGTAGTTATGGCTATGTGAACTGCATTGACACCAGTAACGAGAATGTACATCAACAAATTAATTTTGTGAAGAACAGTTATTAGTGACATTTGACCCCCACGGGGGGAGCGCGTGACTTGACCACTCAAGCGGATCGATGTTATGTAACATGTAATATTACTGAGACAAGAACACGTGTGGACTATTTTTAGAAAGAGGACTTGTGTGCGTGAGAGTTTTTCGGGAGATATACGGAGTACGGTTCGGTACGGTGCAAAATTATGTGTTGAATCTTTACGGTCGGATTTACGGAGTTTTATACACGCATCGGAATTATATGTCACAGAGTATTGTAAATGTTTAGTTGTGTTATGTTCTGTAAACATTGAGATTATTTGGATGATCGTGATTACAAGTGATTTATTCAAAGATCAAGAGTTGCGCGGATTGTTGTGTTTATGGAACATCACAATATTTGAGAAACGCTGGGAAAATCATTGGGCTATAAGGTCGGCCTTATAGATAATTCTTACATGGTCCTTCGAGCCGGATGATAAATAAATCATGGAGGGATTCAAAAAGAAAAAGCATATTCGAGCGGGACACAAAGCGTACATGAGGAAATTGCTGAACGAAGCGAATTTGGTTGTGAAGGAAGAACCAATTCAAGCGGTTATAGATCGACTACAGCGGTTAAAAATCAGTCTCAACGAGCGACTAGGAGTGATCGGAAAGCTCGATGAAGAGATCTTGGATCTTATAGAGGAAGAGGAAGAGATTGCTCCAGAAATCGAAACGGC
This sequence comes from Cladopsammia gracilis, assembly GCA_022457155.1. Taxonomy (NCBI): domain Eukaryota; kingdom Metazoa; phylum Cnidaria; class Anthozoa; order Scleractinia; family Dendrophylliidae; genus Cladopsammia; species Cladopsammia gracilis. Next base: position 79,463 of record JAJGOT010000663.1, on the reverse strand, counting down.
AGGGGAGTTTCGCGAAGAAGTTTATGGCATGTTAGTGCAAATTGACGGCGGGCTGTTGGCGGGAAAAATGCAAAACACGGCCGGACACGTAAACTCGAATTTCATTTCGCAGCCATCCCCGACAGTAAAATCATCGAGGCTGCCAAAGCTATCCTTGAAGAAGTTTGGAGGGGACGCCAAGGACTGGCATTCGTTTTGGGACAGCTTTAAGAACGCGGTACACGAGAATTCAGGGTTATCAAGTATTGGAAGATTTAACTACCTTAAGTCTTTGTTGGAGGGAAGCGCATGTGCGGGTTTGGAGGCTTTAGATGTGCCCACGGAGACTTACGGCAGTTTGCTCGTACCTGTGTTGATGTCAAAGATCCCTGAAGACATTCGGCTTCTCCTTGGACGGGAAGTAAAAGAAGGCGAATGGAAACTTACCAAAGTGCTTGATTTATTAAGAGAAGAAATTGAAAACAGAGAAAGGTGTAGTGACATTCAAGCTCTACGGTCACCCGACAGAAAACAACCTCCGAGCAACAGCGGAAACAAACATTATCCAACTGGAGCTGCCTTGCTGGCTGCACCGACTGCAGGACGGGATTACAGAGTCGTTTGTACTTTTTGCAAACAAGATCACCCTACATACAAGTGTAATATCGTGACGAATGTCGAAGCGCGCAGAGACATCATTCGTCGCGAGGGACGGTGCTTCATTTGTCTTAAAACAAATCACAGGGCCTTTGAATGCGGAGGGAAAACATGTTTCAAGTGTGAGGGAAGGCATCACACGTCAATTTGTTTTGGAAAGAAGATGGAATCGCGGAACAAGAAATCGGAATCGCCTGGATTGCCGAATACAAACAGCGCCGGTGCTCCAAAGGCTAAACAAACCGTCGAACAAGGATGTCAAACGAACGCACTGCATGTGGCTTCCAAGGATTCGGCTTTACTTCAGACGGCTCAAGCTGTTATTAACGGAGAGAGAGTGAGGTTGATTTTCGACTCGGGTAGCCAGAAGAGCTACATTACAGAGGGAATTAAGTCCAAAGCACAACTCAGGACAGTCGGCTGGGAACCCTTGCTGATAAACGCGTTCGGAAATGCAACAAAAGGTCAACCGGGATCGTATGAATGTGCGCAGTTCACAGTGGAAAACGGGAAAGGAAGCATGGCGACGGAGATGCGAGCATTTGTTGTGCCCAACATTTGTGCACCGCTCGGGAGTCAGGAGATAAACAGAGCGCAGGAACAGTTCGAATTTTTACACAATTTGGAGTTGGCCGACGACAACAATGGAGAAGATATTGACATTGACTTGTTGATCGGTGCGGATAACATGTGGAGGTTCTTTACGGGCGATATCAAGCGGAATGAAGATGGATGCGGGCCCATAGCTAGTGAAACTAACCTGGGATGGGTTTTGTCGGGGCCACTGCGTACCGAGATTAACGGCGAGGATCGATTGTTGTCAAGTGTAAATTTGGTGGCCACACACGTGCTCAATCTCGTGGCTTTGAAACCAGATACCAGAAATGTGAATGCCGGAAGTGTGTTCACCGGAAATGAGTCAGCCGGAAGTGTGAATGTGGATGACGAAATGCTGTCACAATTATGGAACTTGGAGTCGATCGGAATCAGGGACAGCGAAACTGTGCAGCAGGCATTTCAAAAGAATATCACGTTTGAGAAAGGAAGATATCATGTCGTGTTACCGGTGAAAGAAAAACATGAATTGCTGCCTGACAACTATGAACTTAGCCTAGCGAGGCTAGATGGTCTGGTAAAACGCCTGAGAAAAGAACCGGAAGTACTAAAGGAGTACGATCACACAATACAGGAACAAGAGAGCAAAGGAATCATTGAGAAACTAGAGGATTCGGACAGTAACACGGTGCCGGGAGAAGTTCACTATTTACCGCATCAGGCGGTAATTAGGAGGGACGCAGAGACGACCAAATTAAGGGTTGTTTTTGATGCGAGCTCAAAAGCAAAAGCAAGTTTACCCTCTCTAAATGACTGTATACACACTGGACCGTCTCTGAATTCAGAGATTTTCGATATTTTGATACGGTTTCGGAGGTTCAAGACAGGTCTCGTCGCGGACATTGAGAAAGCATTTCTCAACATCGCTGTAACAGAGGAACAAAGGGATCTGATGAGATTTTTGTGGATCGAGAATGCAGATGACGAGGATCCAAAGGTGGAAGTGTATCGTTTCTGCAGAGTTATATTCGGAATGAACTGTTCCCCGTTTCTGCTAAATGGAACTTTGCATCATCATGTTTCTAATTACTACCCGGAGAATCCTGATCTCGCCAAGAGAATTCTATCCGGATTGTATGTCGACGACTTGTCATCTGGAGAGGAGAGTGAAGATGAAACGTACAGGTTGTACAAAGAAGTGAAGGCTTGTTTTGCCGCAGGGAACTTCAATCTTAGAAAGTGGGCGTCGAACAACGAGGAGCTGAACAAACGGATCATCGAGGAAGAAGCCATCGACACACCCACAGTAACCCAGCAAGTCACACAAGAGGATGAGTCATACGCCAAAATTGCAGTTGGACGTCTGGAGGAAGCCGAAACGACAAAGGAAAAGAAAGTGTTGGGTACGAACTGGAACTTATCGGAAGACAAATTTGTGTTGAAACTGGGCAAGGTCACAGAGTTTGCAGAAGGCCTAGAATTAACAAAGCGTAATGTGTTACGCGTGGCAGCGAAGTTCTTTGATCCATTAGGATTCGTTTCGCCGATCATGTTGAACTTTAAGCTTCTGCTTCAAGAACTGTTTGCAGACAAATTTGAGTGGGACTGTGTTCTGCCAGACACGCGCACGAAGCACCTGCAAAAATGGCTGCGTGACATCAAGGAAACCCAGGAGATATCCATGGATCGCTATTACTTTACGGAGCAGGGAAGGCGAGTCACGTCAGCGGTTCTACATGGATTTGGAGATGCATCGAAGAAAGCGTACAGTGCGGTCGTCTATTTGTGTTATGAAACGAACGACGGATTTGCAACGCGATTTGTGGTGTCAAAGAGTCGAGTAGCGCCGTTAAAACCGATGTCAATCCCACGACTGGAACTTGTAGCAGCATGGATTCTAGCACGACTGACAGCAGCGGTAAAGGAGGCGCTAGCACCTGTGTTACAAATAGAGAGAATTCATTACTGGACTGACAGTCGGGTTGTACTATATTGGATTCAGTCTGGAAAGGACTACAAACAATTTGTACAGAACCGAGTTAACGAGATCATGAAGCTAACGAATGGAAGGGACTGGGGACATTGCCCTGGCACAGAGAATCCCGCAGATATTGGATCACGGGGTTGTCTAGCGTCAGAACTAGAACAGAATGAGTTGTGGTGGCAAGGGCCACGCTGGCTGAGAGAGGCCGAAGAGAACTATCCAAAGGCAGACAAGACGGACAGTACTCCTGAGTTGCCTGCTGAATGTACACAGGAGATTCGTTCAGCAGTTTTCGCAAGTACAGCGAAGACCATTGACAGCATTGAGGTGGGAAGACTCTCTTGCTTAATAGACTGCCAGCGCTACAGTAGCTGTTTAAAGCTATTCAGGGTTACAGCTACAGTGAGAAGGTTTGTGCATAACTGCAGAGCCAAACTGCATGGGAAGCAATCAGAGGTCATAGAAGGCAGCCTGTTAGCCACAGAGATAAAAGATGCGGAAAATGCTTGGGTCAAAGAATTGCAGTCAGACATGGAGGCGAAAAGCACCTACAAAGATCTGGAGAGTCAACTTGGATTGTACAAGGATGACAATAACATCATACGCAGCAGGGGAAGGTTGGGCAATGCAGAGTTAAGCGACGATGCTAAGCATCCGGTACTACTCCCAGGAGAAGGGCATATAACCAAGCTGATCGTTCGCGCATGTCACGAGCGCACGTTCCACGGGGGCGTCAAGGACACACTCACGGAGCTCAGAACAAAGTACTGGATCCCAAAAGGAAGACAGAGCATCAAGAAGGTGCTGCATAAGTGTGTAACCTACAAGCGACTGGAAGGCATCTCATTTAAACCACCTGCGCCTGCAGACCTGCCTGGAGACAGAGTCAAGGAAACACTAGCGTTCACACATGTCGGAGTGGACTTTGCGGGACCGTTATTCGTTAGAACGGATAACAAAGAGAAGGGAATGACAAAGGTGTATATCTGTTTAATTACATGTGCAACATCGAGGGGGCTACATCTCGAGATTACGCCGGACTTGTCAGTCGCAGCATTTATGAGAGCTCTAAGGAGATTCATTGCGAGAAGGGGCATGCCAACATCAATTACATCTGACAATGCAAAAACATTTAAGCGGGCCAATAAGGACATTGGCAAGTTGTTCCGGCATCCAGCGGTCGCAGAGTACACCGCTAATAAAGGCATCAGTTGGAAGTTCATCCTCGAACGTGCGCCATGGTGGGGCGGATTTTACGAGAGGATGGTACAGTTGGTGAAGAGGCGCCTTCGCAAGCTTCTAGGAAACGCCAGACTTTCTTACGAAGAACTTCTCACTGTGGTCACGGAGGTGGAGGGAGTACTTAATTCGCGGCCAATCACTTACGTCTACTCAGATGTATCTGACGACGAGCCGCTGACGCCATCACACCTCATCTTAGGACGGAGGGCATCGAGTTTGCCAGATCCCAGTGAATCGAGTGACAATGAGGACAGCGGAGCAGCATCACAGAGAAGAGCAGATTACCTAAATCGTTTGCTGAAGCAATTCTGGCAAAGATGGTCCAAGGAGTATCTGAGAGAGTTAAGGGAGCGTCACCAATGCGGAACAGATAAAGGTCAAGACCGCCGGAAGTTGGCTGTGGGAGAAATAGTCATAGTCCAGGACGATGGGCTGCCAAGGTCGAAATGGAGGGTCGCGGAAGTGACAGAGTTGCTGCAGAGTCGAGATGGAGAAGTACGAGGCGCTACACTACGAGTTGTATCGCAGAAAGGAAAAGACAGTGCATTACGCCGACCACTTCAGAAACTGTACCCTTTGGAGATCACAGTAGCGGACGGACAGCGGGCGAGGCCCAGGCAAGCGAACCCACAACCGGTGATCGTGGCGGATAGACCACCACGCAGAACAGCAGCAGCAAATGCGGCAGATGCTATTAGGAGACTTACTGTTGACCAGGCAGTCTAGACAGCTGGTCAAGGGGGGAGTGTGAAGAACAGTTATTAGTGACATTTGACCCCCACGGGGGGAGCGCGTGACTTGACCACTCAAGCGGATCGATGTTATGTAACATGTAATATTACTGAGACAAGAACACGTGTGGACTATTTTTAGAAAGAGGACTTGTGTGCGTGAGAGTTTTTCGGGAGATATACGGAATACGGTTCGGTACGGTGCAAAATTATGTGTTGAATCTTTACGGTCAGATTTACGGAGTTTTATACACGCATCGGAATTATATGTCACAGAGTATTGTAAATGTTTAGTTGTGTTATGTTCTGTAAACATTGAGATTATTTGGATGATCGTGATTACAAGTGATTTATTCAAAGATCAAGAGTTGCGCGGATTGTTGTGTTTATGGAACATCACAATATTTGAGAAACGCTGGGAAAATCGTTGGGCTATAAGGTCGGCCTTATAGATAATTCTTACAAATTTTGATTTCAAGATTTTTAAAGGCGCTAACTGGTCATGAAGGCCTAAGTCCTGGTCTTAACCTACAAATTCTCCATCCAGGTCTCTATACATTGCTTATGGTATTTGCAGAGAATCTGTTGCTTCAACTTGAATATTCATGTTTTGTAATCAATTTTGTAATTCCCATGACCTGTATCCAAAGTATAGTATTGTTACTGCTGGGAGAATCTCATGCCACTTTCACCATTGAGTTGTTATTTTTTGGACAACATCACTTTTCAGCAGCAGTAACCTCCTGTGATCTCAACCATTCAAACGAATAGAGAATTGCATTACCAATTGTTTGATTCCCAGTATATAGAACAAAAACTATAGCAGTATGTAAAGGGAACAGGAGATAGCACTAGCTCACAAGTTTCAAAAATGGAATTTAATTGAGACAATCAAAATAAACAGAACACCACTGCATATTGTCCTGGACCCATGCCCCACAACAGTACTTAATACATCCACTTTCAGACCAAATTTCCTTCTGACAAAAATTAATGAAGATGGGAGGGGGGGGGGGGGGGGTTGGGGGCAGTCCCATGGCAGTCCCATGGCAGTTACAGCGACCCACAGCTCAAAACCCAACACTGACCAACACCAGCTCCCATTTATTTTATTTTAGGAAGACGGGGCACAAAGTACAAGTTAAATTGAAGAGACTGAGAACGAAAATGTCTCAACTTTAAATCAGGTCATTGCCAGCAAGCAACCCAACCTCTCCATTTAAATCAGAAATTCCATCTCTCCCTCCCACATCGCTAAAATTTTGCAATGCATCCTCCCCCGAGCTTCGCGAGGTTCTGCGAGACACGTATTTAATTCTAGTAAATGTTGATTTTTGCTGCGAGCGAGCGAGCAGCACGCTATTCCCGCCACTTTCGCGATGATAGTTGATTGGGCTCTGGAACAGATAGTTCCCATGCAACTAGAACAATAAGTAAGAAATCTCTAGAATCGTTCTCTAGTAGCCTTAAAACCTGTGATTGGTTAACTACGTTATCTAAGAACGACCCAGCAGAGTCATTTAAAGCATTTTTCTCTGAGTTCTCTGACCATTATGATAAATCTTTTCCTGTTAAAATGACTAAATGCAAAAGTACACGAAGGTCGGACAATTTATGGATAACTAAAGGCTTAAGAAAATCTTCAAAAACCAAGGAAGTACTCTATAAAAAATTTCTAAAGAATCCGACATCAAAAAATGAACATGATTACAAATTATATCGCAATAAATTGAATCATCTCATAAGAATTGCTAAAAAGAATTATTATTGTAAAAAATTCAGTCAAGCACAAAATAATATAAAATCTACCTGGAATACTATTAACGAATTACTTGGTAATAGAAAATCAAACATCTCTTTACCCAGTTTGTTTTTAAACAACAACAATGATGAAATCAGTGATCCTAAATTGATTGCAAATAAATTTAATGAATTTTTTATTAATGTTGGGCCTAATCTGGCTAAAAAATTTGATCACGGCTCTGATGAATTTTATAAATTTCTAAAGGGAAGTTATTGTGACTCCATGTTTCTACATTATACAACATGTGATGAGGTTAACAAAGTAATTGATAAAATGGCAAACAAGTCAAGCTGTGGTATTGATGACATAAATAGCAAAGTCGTTAAATATGTAGCCCCTTATATATCTCTACCACTGTCTCACATTTTTAATCTGACATTTTCAACTGGTAAAGTCCCAGATGAATTGAAAGTAGCCTTGGTAACACCAGTGTATAAATCATCTGATAAAAATGTATTTTCAAATTACAGACCTATCTCTGTTCTTCCCTGTTTTTCGAAAATACTTGAAAAACTAATGTATAAAAGACTATTGGACTATGTAGATAGAAATAAAATCTTATCAGATCATCAATATGGATTTCGAAGTAAAAGCTCTACCAATTATGCAATAATAGAACTTGTTGATAAAATAACACAAGGGATTGAAAATAACCAGTTCACTGTTGGTATATTTCTTGACTTATCAAAGGCATTTGACACAGTAAATCATGAAATTCTCCTAAAGAAACTATATTTCTATGGTATACGCGGAAATTCTCATGCATGGATAAAAAATTACCTTACAAACAGAAAACAAATTGTTAAATATAATCAAATCAGATCAACAGAAATGAGAATTACATGTGGGGTCCCACAAGGATCTATTCTTGGACCATTACTTTTTCTAATTTACGATTAATGACCTAAATCACTCTACCAATAAATTATCTACTATAATGTTTGCGGATGATACTAATCTTTTTTGCTCAGGTGAAGACATTAATGAACTCGAGTCTAATATAAATGCGGAGTTAGTTTATGTTCAAGAATGGTTAACACTAAATCAACTTACACTCAATATTAAAAAGTCTAATTTCATAATATTTAGATCACAAAAGAAACAATTAAATAAATCACTGGTTCTTAAACTTGACAACAAGGAGATTCAGAGAGTAAATGAAACTAAATTCTTAGGAATTATAATTGACCAACACTTAACATGGAAGAACCATATTGATTGTATCACTAAGAAGATTATAAAAACTACCGGTATGCTATGTAGAATTCGTTTCTATGTCGGTCAAACACTCTTAAAAATGTTATATAATAGTTTAATTTACCCCTACCTACATTATGGAAATATTGTCTGGGCAAATAATTACCCCACTAGGCTGATGAAATTATTGAAATTACAAAAAAAGGCACTACGTATTATAACATCCTCGCCATATACCGCACCATCTCTTCCTCTTTTTAAAAAGTTGGGTCTCTTAAATATACACCAAATTAATGACCTACTAATTGGATCTTTCAGTTTTAGTCTTATCAGTAAATCATTACCCGCCTATTTCAGTGACTTCTGCTTAGAAAACACTCAAGTCCATGGTTATAATACTAGGAACTCAAAACATCTACATAAGTTTTTTAAAAGCATTGACTGACGTTAGGGTTATTCAACATTATACAAATTAAAATTGGGCTGTTAGCGAGCGTTCTTCTGCAGTTTAATGGGAGAGTTACCAGACAAGTGATTACTCCACAATTGTAGCCATCTTCCTGGTGGTAGTGAGGAGGCTCAACACAAGGCCACTCTGTGCATTTCCATCTGGTCTTAACTTCAATCAGTTGACTATAATAAATAATAATAATAACTATAGCAATGGATAAGAAAAAGAATAGGAAAATAATGGAATGACGCTGCATGAAATATGACACTGAGAAATTTTGAAATTAGAAGTCGTTACAAGCCGGCTAACTGATTTGAAAGGTAGAGGTTTCATTTAAAGACCCACCTTCACCCAAAATGCTGTGCGCGCCGTGATCACTTTCTGTGCTTTACACGAAATTCACGCTTGAATGCGTGCAACCAATCAGATCACGCGTATGAACAATGGAGCATTTCAAAACAAAAACAAACGACCATCTTTTGGGTGAAGGAGGGCCTTTAAGGAATCGTACCTTATTTCTGCAATCAAAGAACATAGTCTGTTACTACCATTCATCTTTCGCTCCTTCGAATTCAGGGGATCAAAGTACAACCGCCTTTTACGTTTCACATCAACGGCCTGTGAATGGAAGTTAAAAATTGCTCAAACAAAAGAAGCCGATACTTTGACGTAAAGTGAACTGACCGTACCAGAAGTGTCCAATGCCGAGTTGTGATATTCATTGGGACGACCATAACGTCAACCTGCTGGAAGTTTTCACCTTTCCACAGTCGGCGCGTGCTGCCCCGCATAGCTACTATCTGGAAAACAGTGGTGTCTGCAGCAAAAAATCTTTTGTTTTCCATCTGTATTGACCACATGTAAGCCTCTATAACCTGCGGATAAAAAGGCGGTTTATTATAATTACGTGTACTATCGATCTCAGACGTCCTTGTGGGGCGACCTTCTTTATCCAAGCGATTTCTGAATGAATTATGAAAAGGAAACCTAACATAAATACACCTAAACCTGAAAGAAACTCATGACAACGCTCATTTTCCTGATAGTAAACAAAGCTGATGGCGGACGTGTTCTACGAAGCTCCGCCTTCGTCTCGATAAAAACCAAGATGCCTACAGAGGCGGACAACTTAATAAACCATGAAGAGGTTGATGTATCAAACGAGAACCCTACAAGGAAAAGTGAAGCCCGAAGAAGAAAAAGAATGCGAGCACGAGGATCTCAGACTGATGATGAAGGCCTCAGTGATGGCGAGCAACACGAACATGGCTGCGTGATGTGTAACACGAAGCTAAATGACATACAAGGCAAGCTCGACAAATTGCTATCTGTTCTACCTGAAATACAAAACTTGAAGATCCAAGTAGCAAAGCTCGAAAAGGAAAAGAAAGATCTTAAGGAGAGTCTCGAATTAACACAAGCAGAAGTTAAAATTTTGAAGCAACATGCCAGCGTGACCACTGCGAATTTGGAAGCGACAACTGACAAGGTAGTCAAATTAGATGAGCTAGAACGCAGGGTTGTCAAACAAGAATGCTTCAACAGAAGAAATAACATCAAATTCTTCGGTATTAGCGATAATGAGCAAGAATCCCCAGAAGACACAGAAGCAGTTCTCAGAACGTTTCTTTACAAAGAAATGAAAATCTCAAAGAAGCACCTTGATGAAATTGAATTCGAGAGAGTTCATAGAATCCCAACCCGAGTACGCGAGGAAAGAATGAATCAGCACCCAAGACCGATAATTGCCAAGGTATCTTTCTTCAAAGATAAGCAACAAATTAAATCGCACATCAAGCAACTGCCAAGGGGGAAAGGTTTTGGTGTGGCTGATGACTTCCCGAAAGAAGTCGAAGACATAAGAAAAGAGCTTTACCCGGTGCTGAAAAAGGCAAAGAAGGATCATAAAACGGCTTTCTTCAACGTCGAAAAGCTAATTATTGACAAAGTCGTTTACCGAGGACCCGAAACAAAAAATTTTACACTCTACGGTCGAATCATGGACATTAGTTAATTTTGTTAATTATTTAGCGCCTCTGTAGAGCAGTAGGAAGGCTTACGTGAATCTCAGACAGGAGAATTCGCCGAAATTGCTGCAGGTATTTATGTTTAGTGTTGTATGTCGTATTAGTTTGCTTCTCGATTGCTCTAAATTGTTTCTTGCTAGATCTAATTTCACATGCTTATCGCCTCAATTACTCGCAATGAAATCTGTTGACTGGAAACTGCTTTTTATTTTACTTTATATGTACGTATGGTTTTCAATGTTTTATCTCTGAATGTTCGAGGGTTAAACAAGACGATCAAGCGACGTCAAATATTTCGATGGCTGCATCAGCAAAAATCGGATGTAGTATTTTTACAAGAAACATATTCTTCTGCGCAAAATTTAAAATCGTGGGAAACAGAATGGGGTGGTAAAATGATTGGAAGTCATGGCAGTAACCACAGTCGAGGAGTAATGATTTTATTCAAGCCAAAACTTGATGTAAACATTGAACAAATTATATGTGACAGGAATGGTAGATATATCCTTTCTGAAGCAGTGGTAGAAGGCGAGAAACTTGTTTTTCTAAATATTTACGCACCGAATGATCAAACTCAACAGGTGCAATTCCTAAGAGGGTTATCGAATACCGTCTTAAACAAATATGCCGGCGAAAGAGTGGTCCTAGGGGGAGACTTAAATTGTGTTATGAATGAAATTGACAAACGCGGAGGGCGTTCTTTCGAACAAAAGAAAACAGTTATTCAAGAAATGAAAACTCTAATGAGAACTCACGATCTTATTGACACCTGGAGCTGCAAACATCCAAATGAACAAGCATTCACGTGGAATAATTCATCCATGAAAATCTATTGCAGATTAGACTACCTTTTTATATCAAAAAGCATGGAGTCCGAAATCCAAAACGCTAAAATTGTGCCTAACATTTTTTCCGATCACTCTGCCATAACCCTATCAATGTCCTTAGAAAGTAATGAAACAGAGCATGGCCCCGGATTCTGGAAATTTAATAATTCATTGTTAACGGATAAGTGTTATACGGAGATGATAACAAAACAAATACCAGAGTTCATCTCCAAATATTGCAGCCTCAGTGATAAAGGCTTATTTTGGGAAATGATCAAAATGGAAATTAGAGCGTCAACAATAATTTTCGCTAAAAATAAAGCTAAACAAAAACGAAACGAAGAAAAAGATTTGCTTATGAGACTCAACGAATTACAGGAAAAGATTAGATTAAACTTTAGCGAAGCAACGAAAATTGAAATGGATCGTGTCAAAAAAGAATTAGCAAAGATTGTCTCTAGAAAAACACGAGGAACAATGACACGTAGTAAAGCACAATGGTACGAGTTCGGTGAAAAGAACAATAAATATTTCTATAACCTGGAAAAAATGAACTATAAGAAGAAACACATAACCTCATTAACAAAAGAAGACGGCAACATAGTTCATGAACCTAAATTAATTTTAGAAGAAGAGGAACGCTTTTTCAAAGAAATTTATCAAGCTAAAAATGTATGTCCTGAATCTGCCAATTTCGAGCACTTTTTTGACGGCTTGAATACTCTCAAACAGGAAGAAGCGGACACCTGCGAAGGGCTGCTTACACTTGTGGAATGTACTAATTCGCTAAAACAATTTAAGAATAATAAAACACCTGGTTCCGACGGCTTTACTATTGAATTTTATCGGTTCTTCTGGAATGCCATCGGTCAAATCATGGTTGATAGTTTTAATTACGCCATTGAGAATGGTGACATGTCAATCTCACAAAAACGCGGTATTATATCGTTAATACCAAAGAAAGACAAAGACAAAAAATACCTCAAAAATTGGAGACCAATCTCCCTATTGAACAACGACTACAAAATTGTCACAAAAGCGTTAGCTTTACGCTTGGAAAAGGTGTTACCCACGATTATTAGCTCGAATCAAACAGGATACGTAAAGGGAAGACATATAGGTGAGAGCATCAGAATCATAACAGACATGATGTCCTTTACTAAAAAGAAGAACATTCCAGGTGTAGCGGTCTTTCTTGATTTTGAAAAAGCTTTCGATTCTATTGAATGGAGCTACCTTCAAAAATGCCTTGAAGTTTTTAACTTTGGTCCTCAATTAAGACAATGGATCACAGTCTTGTATAATAACATATCAAGTTGTGTCCTGAACAACGGCTTTGCCACCAAACATTTTAATCTAAGCAGAGGTGTCAGGCAGGGTTGCCCACTATCTGGGATCTTGTTTGTTATTGGAGTAGAAATTTTAAGCAACGCAATTAAACGCTCAAGGGAAATAGAAGGTATTCAAATTGATCCAAATAACTCTATAAAAATAACCCAGTACGCCGATGACACAACTGTTTTTGTTAAAGATATTCGGTCTGTACATAGGCTCTTTGATCTGCTGCAACAATTTGAAAACTGTTCTGGTCTCCGAATAAATCAATCTAAATCAGAAATACTTTGGCTGGGATCATTACGTCAGAGAAAGGATTCCATTCTAAATTTAAAATTAAGCGATGAGTCTGTCTACGCCTTAGGTGTATATTTTTCATATGATGAAGAACTCGCCACAAAAAAAAACTTCTTTGAAAAGTTGCCTAAAATTAAAAAGATACTCAACATTTGGTCATCTCGAGACATATCTATATATGGAAGAGTAAATATAGTAAAAACGTTAGCAATATCCAAACTAACTTTTATCTGCAGCGTGTTAGACACTCCAAATGGGTTTACTGATGAAGTAAATAACATAATTTTTGATTACATATGGAAGTACAAGAATCCAAAACTCAAAAAAATGACTATAATTAAAAATAAGAACGAGGGGGGACTGAATATGTTAGATTTTACGCTATTTGATAAAGCGTTAAAGATAGTCTGGGTAAAACGCTTGTGCGCTAACGATAAAAGACCATGGAAATTTATCCCACTATCCTTACTTTCCAACGTTGGCGGCAATCTCCTTTTCCGGTGTAATTATGACATTCAATATCTACCCCTGAATGAAAACTTACCAAAATTCTATCGAGATATAATTTCCCACTGGCAGAAAATTAATAGCACTAATCCGAAAACAAAAGGTGATGTGCTAAATCAAATAATATGGAATAATCAGTTTATTCGAGTAAACAAGTTATCTGTTTTTTTTTACCTGGTTGGAAAAGAGTCGGCATTGAAAATCTCTCGTGCTTTTTCGACAACGAAAGTAACACCTTGATGCCTTTTAAAACCTTCATGCAGAAATACAATGTCAAGAGTAATTTTCTACAGTATTACAGCCTTCTATCTGCAATACCACAGGAATGGAAAACTATGCTAAAGCAGGAATGTCTTCTACCGTCAACTGAATACGTACCACTTGCAATCGAAAAGCTCACATGTAAAACAATTTACAATACTTTTCTCAATCACCAGCAATTCCCTCCTCCAACTGCCGAGAGAAGACTTATTGAAAGCGGCTTTATCTTTCAAGAAAGACAAAAAATTTATTCACTCCCTTTTTGTGTCACAAATGAGGTAAAATTATCCGTGTTTCAATATAAAATAGTACATAATATCCTGTATACAAATAAAATTCTGTATAAGATGAAAAAGAAACAGCAACCCGATTGTCCTTATTGCCATGACATTGATCAGACACCACTCCATTTATTTGTGGAATGTCCAATTGCTAAATCCTTTTGGAATAAATTTACAAGGTGGTACAACGCTTCATGTAGAGGAAACATTGCTTTGGAGCAAAACGAAATTATCTATGGTGTTTTAAAACACGCATCGTCCGGTTTAACCCTAAATCACTTGATCATAATTGGAAAATATTTTCTTTACATTAACGCAGTACAAGATGACAAAAGACCCCGTTTCACAGATTTTATAACCCTCGTTAACGAAAAAATTGAATTAGAAAAATACATTGCGATTATGACAAATAAACTACCTTCTTTTACTAAAAAATGGTCTAATTTTTTAAACAATTAACTACTTGAAACTAGCTGTGTAAATACAAATATCGTTACTATACAGTTGTAAGTAACTTCATTAAATTTATCTATTTGTAATAAGTAATCGTATAGTATCGTAGCAGTAGTATTGTTCTTAGTATCATAAGTATCGTTTCATTAGTAATATCGTATTGTAAGTAGCTTCGTATTTCTTTTATTCGTTTCTAGTACCGTAATGTAAATAGTGTAAGTATCACTTTATAGGTAGCATAGTTTAAGTAGTGTGATGTAGTTTGTTGTGTATTGAATACATGTATTGTAAATAGTGTTTGTATTAATAGTGTAAGTATAAACAGTGTAATGTAATGCAATGTAAATGTAGGTATAATATTAGTATTGAAAGTAGTGTAAGTGTTTTTGTAAGTAATATGTTGTTACTTAGTATTGTTTTATGTGCAAAAAAAGGAATAAAGTGATTTTCACAAAAAAAAAAAAAAAAACAAAAAAAAAAAACAAAGCTGCTTACTTGTTAGTGTGGTTGGGACCTTGTGGATCAGCCTTTCCAGTGACTTCAGGCAAGTCGTCTTGATCCACCGAAGAATCTTGTGCAATATCATGTTTAGTTGCAAGTGCCTATTTACAACAAATTAAGACAATAAGACACTATTTAAGTAACCTTTGCTTTCCCAATATTTATGAAATCCTTCTTTTCTTTTACAGAATTTGATGGTATACACCTTATTCCAAAATGGCGGGCAATTTATTATTCTTTTGTATGCATTTCAATTAGCCCTCTTTGCCTCATTTTCGCGTGAAAATTCTGTTGTATTGTATTCTGTTTTTTTTTTGACGAGGCAACAAGGGCTAATTAACATACATATAAAAGAATAATAAATTGGCCACCATTTTGGAATAAGGTGTATTACATTGACAAGATACTTACAGCAGATATATCAGTCTCTCCTGGTCTGCGATGTTTCACTGGTGGCTCCTCAAAGTCGTCATCTTCAGTCAAATCAATAACGTTAACTGTGCTTTTTGAAGCTTTTGTTGACTTCTTTCCTGCTTGCCTTTTAAATCGCTTGCGAAGAGGTAACTTTGAATAGAAAACTTTGTGGTATTCCACGGTCTTTGGATTCAGCTTTCGCTTTCTGGGGCTTTGACGAAGTGGGAGCCCTTCTTGTTTAATGCAAACAGCATCCATAGCTCTGGCAACGTTTTCCAACGTATCAAGCGCATTCTGAAGGACACTGGCATCGTCAACAACATACGACAAATCTGTTATACACTTGGCTTTTACCTGGAGCGCTCCTCTCAGCGTAATGATCACTTTTTCATCCTCCTTTTCTTTCTCATCATCCTTTGGGGGGTTCTGTTCACAAACGTCTGCATGCACGTCTACACCAGCGACATCCCCTTCGTCAACTGTGATTGGTTCTTGGTACCCTTCCTTATCAACATTATCTCTGAATGTTCGAGGGTTAAACAAGACGATCAAGCGACGTCAAATATTTCGATGGCTGCATCAGCAAAAATCGGATGTAGTATTTTTACAAGAAACATATTCTTCTGCGCAAAATTTAAAATCGTGGGAAACAGAATGGGGTGGTAAAATGATTGGAAGTCATGGCAGTAACCACAGTCGAGGAGTAATGATTTTATTCAAGCCAAAACTTGATGTAAACATTGAACAAATTATATGTGACAGGAATGGTAGATATATCCTTTCTGAAGCAGTGGTAGAAGGCGAGAAACTTGTTTTTCTAAATATTTACGCACCGAATGATCAAACTCAACAGGTGCAATTCCTAAGAGGGTTATCGAATACCGTCTTAAACAAATATGCCGGCGAAAGAGTGGTCCTAGGGGGAGACTTAAATTGTGTTATGAATGAAATTGACAAACGCGGAGGGCGTTCTTTCGAACAAAAGAAAACAGTTATTCAAGAAATGAAAACTCTAATGAGAACTCACGATCTTATTGACACCTGGAGCTGCAAACATCCAAATGAACAAGCATTCACGTGGAATAATTCATCCATGAAAATCTATTGCAGATTAGACTACCTTTTTATATCAAAAAGCATGGAGTCCGAAATCCAAAACGCTAAAATTGTGCCTAACATTTTTTCCGATCACTCTGCCATAACCCTGTCAATGTCCTTAGAAAGTAATGAAACAGAGCATGGCCCCGGATTCTGGAAATTTAATAATTCATTGTTAACGGATAAGTGTTATACGGAGATGATAACAAAACAAATACCAGAGTTCATCTCCAAATATTGCAGCCTCAGTGATAAAGGCTCATTTTGGGAAATGATCAAAATGGAAATTAGAGCGTCAACAATAATTTTCGCTATTAACGAAAACCATTTTGGAATAAGGTGTATTACATTGACAAGATACTTACAGCAGATATATCAGTCTCTCCTGGTCTGCGATGTTTCACTGGTGGCTCCTCAAAGTCGTCATCTTCAGTCAAATCAATAACGTTAACTGTGCTTTTTGAAGCTTTTGTTGACTTCTTTCCTGCTTGCCTTTTAAATCGCTTGCGAAGAGGTAACTTTGAATAGAAAACTTTGTGGTATTCCACGGTCTTTGGATTCAGCTTTCGCTTTCTGGGGCTTTGACGAAGTGGGAGCCCTTCTTGTTTAATGCAAACAGCATCCATAGCTCTGGCAACGTTTTCCAACGTATCAAGCGCATTCTGAAGGACACTGGCATCGTCAACAACATACGACAAATCTGTTATACACTTGGCTTTTACCTGGAGCGCTCCTCTCAGCGTAATGATCACTTTTTCATCCTCCTTTTCTTTCTCATCATCCTTTGGGGGGTTCTGTTCACAAACGTCTGCATGCACGTCTACACCAGCGACATCCCCTTCGTCAACTGTGATTGGTTCTTGGTACCCTTCCTTATCAACATTATCTCTGAATGTTCGAGGGTTAAACAAGACGATCAAGCGACGTTAAATATTTCGATGGCTGCATCAGCAAAAATCGGATGTAGTATTTTTACAAGAAACATATTCTTCTGCGCAAAATTTAAAATCGTGGGAAACAGAATGGGGTGGTAAAATGATTGGAAGTCATGGCAGTAACCACAGTCGAGGAGTAATGATTTTATTCAAGCCAAAACTTGATGTAAACATTGAACAAATTATATGTGACAGGAATGGTAGATATATCCTTTCTGAAGCAGTGGTAGAAGGCGAGAAACTTGTTTTTCTAAATATTTACGCACCGAATGATCAAACTCAACAGGTGCAATTCCTAAGAGGGTTATCGAATACCGTCTTAAACAAATATGCCGGCGAAAGAGTGGTCCTAGGGGGAGACTTAAATTGTGTTATGAATGAAATTGACAAACGCGGAGGGCGTTCTTTCGAACAAAAGAAAACAGTTATTCAAGAAATGAAAACTCTAATGAGAACTCACGATCTTATTGACACCTGGAGCTGCAAACATCCAAATGAACAAGCATTCACGTGGAATAATTCATCCATGAAAATCTATTGCAGATTAGACTACCTTTTTATATCAAAAAGCATGGAGTCCGAAATCCAAAACGCTAAAATTGTGCCTAACATTTTTTCCGATCACTCTGCCATAACCCTGTCAATGTCCTTAGAAAGTAATGAAACAGAGCATGGCCCCGGATTCTGGAAATTTAATAATTCATTGTTAACGGATAAGTGTTATACGGAGATGATAACAAAACAAATACCAGAGTTCATCTCCAAATATTGCAGCCTCAGTGATAAAGGCTTATTTTGGGAAATGATCAAAATGGAAATTAGAGCGTCAACAATAATTTTCGCTATTAACGAAAACCATTTTGGAATAAGGTGTATTACATTGACAAGATACTTACAGCAGATATATCAGTCTCTCCTGGTCTGCGATGTTTCACTGGTGGCTCCTCAAAGTCGTCATCTTCAGTCAAATCAATAACGTTAACTGTGCTTTTTGAAGCTTTTGTTGACTTCTTTCCTGCTTGCCTTTTAAATCGCTTGCGAAGAGGTAACTTTGAATAGAAAACTTTGTGGTATTCCACGGTCTTTGGATTCAGCTTTCGCTTTCTGGGGCTTTGACGAAGTGGGAGCCCTTCTTGTTTAATGCAAACAGCATCCATAGCTCTGGCAACGTTTTCCAACGTATCAAGCGCATTCTGAAGGACACTGGCATCGTCAACAACATACGACAAATCTGTTATACACTTGGCTTTTACCTGGAGCGCTCCTCTCAGCGTAATGATCACTTTTTCATCCTCCTTTTCTTTCTCATCATCCTTTGGGGGGTTCTGTTCACAAACGTCTGCATGCACGTCTACACCAGCGACATCCCCTTCGTCAACTGTGATTGGTTCTTGGTACCCTTCCTTATCAACATTAGGATTCGAAGGTGCTGATTCATTGAGCTTTGATGCTACTTCTAGATGATCATTGTCCAGTGAAATGAAAACACTGTTGCGGTAATGTGACGGAAGACTCTCAAAGTTCCATTCATCACCGAAGAAATTGAAAACACCGAAAAAATGCTTGCAAGGGTAGTGAAATTTTTCCCACTGCTCACATGTGCACTTAGGCTCTGCTAAGTTAACCTCGTGAAAGCGGCTGTTCTGCAAGGAGCTTCGCACAGAGAAAATACCCTTTACCATGTCAACACACAGAACATCGCATTCTCTCAAGTCGCCTGAGCTGAATTTTGCTTTAAGACAATGTTTAATGAAGTGTGGCGGCCAATCATGCAGATATGATGGTATTTGTGAGTTGTATCTCCTGTATGCGCTGCTGAGCCGCACATTACGCTGAAGATACTTTTGGCGACAGTCAGGGACGTACGTCTCAACCAACATCACAGAGATTCCAAACACGGACTTATCTAATGAGCGCGGCAAGTATTCATACTTAAAAGCCTTATTCTGGGCCTCTATTCCGTTGTTAGTATCTACGATGTTGAGTACTTGCCGTTTTCTCATGCATTTTGCCCAACGGAAAGAACACGAAAGCCAAACGTTGTTGACGTAGTTCTGCACATTTGATCTGCCTTTATACAAAGGCAAGTTCTTTAGGGCAGCAACTGCAGAATCGTAGGTTGTGCGAGTGGACGCGTTTGCAACGCGTTTCAAATGAGCCAGCAGCTCCTCCTGCTCTACAGAATTCAGACCATTTTTACTCTTCCTTACCCATCGTTGCCACGCCTGCAACCTGTGAAAGTCACAAATGTAGGCAGTTGCCTCAGGAAACTGCTCTTCAATTGCACCCATTTCAACTGTGGAAAAGTCCACCATAAAGTACTTGGGCTGCCAAAGAGGATTCCAAGATTTCAAAATAGCCAGTGCTTCACTAATCGACTGCCCATCTTCATTCTGGATCATGAATTCGGCCACTACCTTGTAGTCCACATTTGTCCGTACACATATGAAGAACAAAGGAATAGCATATTTTGTTGTCTTGTACGTGGCATCCATAAACACAAGCTCTGAACCATATCTTTGTAAAAGACGCTGTTGCCATTCTTCCTGATGAATAAACAGAAAGTTTTGCTGTGGCGGGTCTTCTTCTGAATTCTTTCCGTTATCTTCTTCGATTTGCTTGGTATGGTTGCTATGGGGCCTGAAGAAAAACTTGGTAGATGATGATTTTGCTTGCCACTCCTCAGTTTTCCTCCGCAATGACTCTTGGTCATCTTTGCAATACTTCTGGGCAGCTATGGCTCGCGAAACGTGGTTCCGAACATCGATTTTGGTTGGATGATACCTTCGATTGCTTAAGCGGGGTCGCTTATCTACAGGAACCCCACGAAAGAGTTCTTTATCCACGAAATCTGCGATGCTCCGCTTTACTTCGTCTATGTTGGTGACGCCCTTGCCTACTAGCTCGAAGATCTTGTCAATGATGCGCTTATCTATCTTTTGATTCATACCCGTACTCTCACCAACAGGATGACCTTTATGGACGGAAGAAAGAGGAATACGAATGTAATGACGTATGGTGGTTTTCCCCTGTACTCCATCCTGAATATCTTGCTTCAATTTTTTGGCCATTTTTTCTTTAGTCGATCGCAAGCTGTTTTCGGTTTCACAGGTAGCCACATCTACTCGATAGTCTTCAAAGACCATCACGTCACGGACTTGTACCTGAGCAGGGCAATCTAATTTTCTGCTTCCCTGGATCTTCAACCGCTTCTTTGAGCTGTAATCATGCTCTCCGGGTTTTGGGGGTTTCCAACCACCACGGGCGTCCTATTGGGAAAAAAGAAAAAGACTACTTGTAACGATAAGATGATATTTACATTATAGTACGTAAATTGCTTATTGTACATATTACGAATGACCATTGTTGCATTGTTGCTACTTACTTTTAGCGATCCGTGAAGACAATGCCATGTCTGCAACCCAAGAATCCGAAATGGACGACCGTCAAAATATATGGGAATATTTCCCCTCTTGTCCTCCCAGACTGGTGGCGCTATACAATAGATCAAGAATAAGCCATATGGAAATGTTTCAAAAAGAATTTTCATACTATTTACATGTGTTTAAGATGTGTATAAATTTAACTGTTACACCTTTTTTGATGTGTAGAATAGATTTAAAAGCCGTGCGTTTTTTTTCCCAACATTGCTTAAAAGCGACTGCGTAACAGCTCGCGATGTCGATAAATTGACCCGCCTGTGTACTGTTGAGCCGAGTCACGCCACCGACACTTAGTACGTGATCAGCGTCACGCGTCCCGGCCCTCCACCCCTGGTATCGGTTTCAAGTCAACAACAACAACAACAACAACAACAACAACAACAACAACATAACGAACGGCCGGCAATAATAACAATAACCACAATATTGAACATTCAGGAATTGATTGCAGAGCTTTTTTTGTTTACCTTTACATTGCTTATTGTGCCTTATGGGGTTATCAGTCTGACCCGACCCTTTATAAAATGGGAAACAAACTCAATTGAAAGCATCAGTTTTCTCGGGACATATAGCCATTTTCGAAGAAACCGGCAACAGGTTTCGCATACAAAAAAATAATGTCGTTGTTTTAGAAGAAAAAATACAATCATACTGTACCAGTTGAGGAATAGCGCTTGTGATTATCTTCCTTACTGTGGCGCTCTGACAGAACAAAGCAGCTTGAATTTGATGACATATATTCTTCGACAAATTCTTGGAGATCGCCCTCGAAAAAACCGAAACCATAGCCATTTTCCTTTCTATAATTATGCAAATGTAGTTGGAGATATTCCTCCTCCTCTTTGTCCGCCATATTTACATTTTTCGCGGGAATGGTTTGTCTCGTCACTTATGCCCATGTGAAATATCCTGTGATATTCCGTGACGCTTAAACGACATAATTGGGTTTGTAAGCATGTCCGCTGAACACCCCCATACTCCCATACTGGGCTATTCACTGAGGAAGGGACAGAGGTCCCGAAACGTCTGAACATTTAGTTTCAAAAGCGCTTTTATAACTTTTTTCAAACATATTCATTTGATACCCCCATACTCCGCCCGGGCGCACACGTCGCGAGAAGGTAGGTTTGAAAGTTTATCATGCTTAATTCTGTTTTTTCCGCCCGTGGAAGTATTCATCAAGGTAATTATCGTTTCAATGATATTTCTAGAGGAAGACAGTGTGCTTTTATGAGTCTTTCAGCTTTGTTATGGGCTAATTCGTGCGATATTTCTACGTGGAACTCTCATACTATCGACCGAATTATAATCGAAGGCGATGCTATGTAAGCTTATCTAAAAGCTTTTGAAGACCGCTCTATACCCGATGCAGAGACGATTTCCTTGAACTACTTGCCTGATCAAGTCCTCTTTCCAATTTATACTCAAGCTAATGACTTTTGTCTAAATAAAAAACAAACGTTATTTTTACATTGAAAAGAAAGCATATTGAATGATTTATAGTCGAATTTATCAAGGCCTTCAGTTCCGTATACATTTTTTATTGATTGTTGTAAAGAATAATGAAAACTTAACAAGGCTTTATAATGCCACGTTCCAAACAGCTACTTAGCATTGAACATTTTAACATTGTTGGATATTTTATACATTTATGTTTCAGTTTTAAAAGGATGAGAACTCTAGAAGTTATATCTATTTTCACATTGAACAGCAAGCATATTGAATGATTTATACTCAAATTAATCATGGCCTTACAGTGCCACATACAAGTTTTATTGAGTTTCTTTTTGTTGGACAACGTTTCTTGACGGGTGTATATATTTTTATAATAAATTAAAAACACACCCACTTTGTTGTAGCATTTTTGTTGTTGATCTTTTAATATATTGGTACGTATACTGAATTTCAAGCTCATAACATGGTATATGGGATCAAATATCTGACGGTATTTATTCCTATATTTATAAGGATCACTTAAAAACACCGTTGACATCAACTTTTCTAAAATCAACGCTCTGGAATAAATAAATTTAAGAAATAATCTGGGATAAACAAAGCCAACATATACCATATTTCAGCCTGCAATTTGGTACTTGACAACTCATGGCGTTCCCTATTCCAACGTACCACAACACACTCGCAGCACTTCTCTTTTGATAAAAACAGCTAGTTAATACATACTGATTTGTAACTTGTAACTTTATTACTTCCATCACTTGTCTACAATAATGTGTAATATTAAACAAATTAAACACAAGAAGTGATGAGGAGTCTAAAGAAAAGCAGAAAGGCTTGAAGTAATAGACCCCCATTAACGGCCATTACATGTTGTATGGTTGAATGCTATTATTACAAATTAATCAAAAAAAGTAAATTCTCCGCTATTGCTTCTACTGCGGCACGATTTTGCACAGAAAAGAAAAAACTGGTCAGATACTGGGCATACTAAATCAAGACTAAGTGAATGTTTCTGCCCTCCTTTTTTCTAGAAAAATTAAATTTCAAGAAGAATTAATCGATATTCTGACCACTTGACTTCTTTGAGTATCGTCACTTCAAATATCCAACAGTTCCTTTGCAAATATCTCATTTTACAGACCCCTAATTGAACAGCGATAGTTTCACTGCGCAGTGAAAAGCATAAATATTAGCCATGAAAATGTCACTCTTCAAGTGTTTCTCAAGCTGAAATGTTCGGCTTCCTTTCAGAATACTTCGTTTGCCGGAAATTAATAAGCACGTCGCAAAAATTGAAATTATTTTTCAAGGTGTTCATTAGGCATCGGAGATTGGAGAATTCTCTGCCTACTACACAGAATTCTCCGACTAAATTTCGATGGCAATATGTAGCTATCTTTGCTCTTTCATTAATATTCTCCTGTTACTTTACACTATTCTCCTGCTACTACAATTCTTAATGAAAACCCTGATTTTTTAACTGGTCAGATACTGGTACAGGTCAGATACTGGGCAACATACTATACAAGGAATTTTCTTCAACGTCATTCTTAATTTATACTCCTACTATTTGCGTGCATTATGTTAAACGTATTTTGACTTAGCTTACATTGAATTGAACATCGTAATGAACAACTACAGGAAGACAAAACAATCCAATTCACTAAAAACACTTATTTTGATTAGAAAATAGTTATTATTAATAGCTGTTTAGATTCCATATGGTTAATTTTACAGTGAGCTGGCAGAAAAATGGCTGTCCTTTCTTTATTTCATTGATTCATTAGTTAAATTAATTGACAAAGATGGGTCACAAAGCTAAATACCTTCTCAATGGAAACGACAATCCTCACCAATCGACCAAATAGGATCACATTACAGGGTTGTGGTAGAAAGGTTTGCACGATGACATAAAATGTCTCCATAGCAGCATATTAATTTTGTGTGTATCTTGACATTGAAACATTCCAATCACTGTCAATCCCTTTATTCAGTCTGTTTCCACACTGGTTGCCGTATTAAAAGTTCTTGGTTTTAGTTTGGTGATGCTTGTTATATGCAAAACCAAAATGGCGGCGTGGAGAACATTTTTATCTCGGGGATTACAGTGACTTAATCCTCAAGATGTGGGCATGTCTTTTTGGGCTGGGGCCTGAAACCTCTTTGGGAACCAGCACAGTGTAAATTGGATTTTTAACTGACACTGTTGTCTGCCTAAACCATTATAAATTTTAACCTTTGTAATGTTTTCCCTTTTAACAGTCATTCCAATATCAGAACTATGTTCAGAGCCGGTGCCCAGGTGGTCCTCAAGTCCAGAATATTGGCAGCAAGGAACTGTTTCATTAGGGGCATTGAGCACAGAGCAGCTGATGTTTTTTTTAAGAGAGCAGATTTTTTAAGGAGATCAAAGCCCTGTACTTTTGTGGTTGGTAAGATATGACACTCACTCTGATCTTTTTATGAGCAAGAATTTAGCTAGTTTTGAAGTTGCATATCCCCAGTTTTTTATTGCTGCCAGTGCACATGGAATTAGTTCTAATCTTGCATCTTGGGTTTCCTGTGTGATTACATGCCAGCAAAATTTAAGAGTCAAGTTTGTCAATTTGTGAAGATAATTTTCGGAGACCCGGATAGTTATAGCCAGCAGTACTTCTAATTACTTCAACAGCTTGCCATACATGTATGTGTACAGTTATTTCTATTAACCTTGTTGCATGAAAAAGGCGAAAAGCTAAGACCGCAAGGCAGTATGGGATTCTTATGCAATGGCTATTTACAGCTACTCAATACTACCTTGTGGTCTTGGCTTTGAGCTTTCATCCGACAATGTTAATTGAAATAGCTGTATACGCATTAGCTATCAGGCTGAAATTTCCGATGTTAGTAATGTAACAATGGATCACACTCATAACCAATGGGAGCACAGGAGATTAGCACGTGAGGGCTCAAACGATATAGTCTGAAATCACTTGGGAGTTTCAGATGACAGCAAGCATACCATTGTAGCTGAGAATAGTCAGAGTGTTTCAGGGTCCTGTCAAGATCAAATGTTGTTTCTCTCTTCTGTCATTCCACGTATACCTTTTTGGAGTTCAAAATGGAAAGATAAAGCACCAAAGAATACTCTGGAAATGTGGATATCAAATTCTTGAATGTGATGGAATGATCTTTCACATTTTGAGTGCTTCAGTACCAAAATGGGGAATTGAAATGGATTTTTCGAGACTTGGGAGAATGCTGCAGTACAGTAAATGTAATTTTTAAATGTTTATTTACTTTACAAGATGATTTCAGCCCAATTCAAGTAATCAAAGTATCCTCTGGGCTATCTCCTGTAAGTTTTTGCAATTATGCAATGCTCTCATTATGTCTGAACATGTACACTTTATCACACAGTGAGTTCACAAAATTGATGTCATAAGCAGTCACACTGTCATTTGTGAAACTATATGAGTGAATCTTTATTAAACAATGACTCATTTTGCAAACACAATTACAAACTCTTGTTTTCAACACATCAACATCTTCATCTGTATGATAATACCTTCTCTAATGTGATTTAAAAGTTCAGCAAAACTTCTGTCATCTTTTTGTCTCATGATTTCAGTCAGTTCAAACATCTTGAAGTAATTTTGCCAGATATTCAAACTAAAGGTCCATAACCTCCATCAGAGTTTAAAAACTAATCCACTTATCAAAAACTGGTTTTAACTGAAAAAGATCTCCGACAGTTATAATTGATACACCTCCAACTATTTTTGTACTACCCATAATTTCTTGCAACCGCAAATTTAGGAAATGATTATATCGACTTCCTACCATTGAAATCTCATCAATAAACATAACCTGTAGTTTCCTTAGCTCTTAGCTCTTCCTTAGCTCCTTAGCTCTTAGCTCTCCCTTAGTATTCAAATCGTCACACTGAAGCTTAGAAAATTGAAACCCACCATTCACTGGAACCCTGAAGACTCTGTAAATCATATTTCCTCAAATAATGTAACTTGCCTTGCTAGTTGGGGCAACTTTTAACACTTTAATTTTGTCTGGATTTTCACCTGGTTTACTATCAAAATAGCTAACAAGAGCTTCATATAAACAATGTGTTACTGTTGTCTTCCCTACACCAGCACCACCACTTAGAAATAGTGTCAGTTGCTCTTCATCATTTATTTTAACAGAGTGCAACACGTGATAAAAAAAAAACTCCTTTTGTTTTCTATTCAAAGATTGAACAACCAGCTTTTCATTATCATTTGATGCAGGAAAAATTCCAGCATCGCTTAAAAGATTGTACCCTTTGTGATTTTTTTCTAGACCTGGATTGAAAACACCGCAGACTAGGGCTCGATTGTATTACCTATTAATTTTTTAATGTCTGTTCTACAATGCAATCACGTGCCATTGATTAATGTCTTATTGACAGGGGCTAAGGGAGTTGGAAAATCATATCTGCTACAAAGGCTCTATAAGCTGCAGAAGACACCAGAAGTTAGGGACACTCTTGTAAAACACTATGTAAGTATAAGCAGTTTGAACAGTATAGGCTTGACGTATTTGTTTTTGTTCCCTGCAATCTACAGGTAAGTTGATACCATTTTCATCAAGCAAGTAGTTGTCCTTGTAATCTTGCACTTCTTCCCCAAAACACTTGTTCTGTTTTGCTCTGTAGAATTTTTATCTAATTTAGTCGTACACGTATACTTTGTGGATTTTGGCACATTGGAAGAAGGAAAACGTAATTTCATTAATACTGTCCCTTTAAACTCCAAAAGTTTGATGGATGCGTTGCTTAATATGTTCAATGTAATCTCTTGCAGGTAAGCCCAGACATGATTCCTAGTGAAGATGTGGACATTTTACTTCGTAGGTATTTGAACAAGGAAAGGACAACCCTGTTATTGGATAACATTCAGCGGTTACCTTCAGCTGAAAGCCGTGAATATCGTGTGCTGCATCACATTTTTAAAGAAATCAGGGTAGATGATGGATCGGTATGTTGAACATTTTGTTGACAGTTTACACTGCTCAAGACGAGTCTTATGGTATAAAAAAATCCTTAGTTTTGAGGCAAACTATTCACATTTTACTATGCAAGAACATTGCAGGTTGTGTTTTTGTCTGTTCCTTTTGCCCAGTTTAATATGCCATCATGCTCATTTAGGCATGCTTTGGAAGCCTTTTTCCTATTTTATTAGCTGATTATCAAAACCATCTCCTGGTGTGACAAGTAAGGACATCACAAGTGTTACAAGGTCCATGCCCCCCTCCCTCCCCCCCCATGGGGGGTTTTGGCTGGTCTAGGTGTAAATGAGTTAAGGGAAAGATTTAAAAATGTCATATTAATAGTAATTTTCCCAAATACTTTTGTCCATTTGATACTATTGCTTCGCACAGAAAACAAGGAAACATTTATTTTCATTGCTTGCTGTGCATGTACTTGGGTACCGGAAGCTTTCCTTGCATGCCTTTATGCAGTCCTTTTGTCCTTGCACATGTGTACAGGATGTTATCACCTGCCGCACGCAGGATCTGTGTGCTTACTGGTTCTAATTTGAAAATTAATTGGTCAGACACAGAAGAAACTTTGTCATCGCAGAAATCATTTGCCAGCTTCATTTTGCAGATGGTTTTTCTTGGCAGGTGAAAAAGGAACCTCAAGAAACAGATGCTCTTGCAGGCTAAACAAACCCTGGACTAGACACTGGTGTAACAATTTTTAAACAAGAAGTTCCGCTACAAAAGGGATGGCACCTCCCACATTTCACACCTTTCGGGTGCGAAATGCAAATTTGTTCCCTTGCAGCCGTGACACATTATGGAGTCAAGCGTACTGCAAACTGAACATGCTTCAAAATCTCATGAAACCAAAATATATCATTAACCAAAATAAGATATAATTTGTTAATGTTATAACAAAACATTCTTAGCAAAAATTAAACGAATTTTATCAGTAACACTCCTACATGTAGAAAAAGCGCAGGTTGTTTGTCGGTAATTCGGCTTTGATGGTTGATTGACAAATGGGTGTGAGAATGGCCTGACCAGGCCCCTTTTATACCAGAACATCTTGTTTAACTATTGACAGTTTATGAAAATTTCACTCTGGAAAATACTAAAATAATGCATTATGTTGCTGTTACATGTAGGTCAATAATTTTTATTTTATTTCTAGGATTGGTTAATTGTGGCTGCAGCTTCAAGACATGGCCTGAAGAAATTGTTCAACAATAATTTTGTATCTTCAGAGTCTCTAGTGCAAAATATGTTTATTCTCTCGCCTGATAAAGATGTCACCAAGGAAGAGTTTGAAAAAGTAGGTACTAGTATTTTGTAGTTAAATAGGTTTATGCAGAAATTACCCATAAAGCGTTGCAAATGAGGAAACGTTTTTGGGAAATGCTGTTACTCAAACTGGTTCCACATTTGCACACACAAGCAATATTTGTGGAAACCAAATGTTTCTTAAAAATTTCAGAAACATTTTTGTTTTTCAGAAACAAATTTTGTTTCCACCACAATGTTTGATGGGGAAACATTATTTTAGGGAACAGTGTTTCCTTGCTTGTGGGGGCCTTTAATCCGAGGCTGTTTCGTATCATGCTTTACCAGATTTAGCACATAATCATCATAAAAAGACACTGGATTTCAGACATGCCAAATTGTTGGTTTTATTTAATAGTGGCTTTCCATAAATAACAAACAAAAATCACTACCTGGCACATGGCTTTTATCATTAAGACTGTGTTCCAAAGAAACAGCAGCTCTTCCTCTGTCGTTTTAAGGAATAAACTTTTGTGGCAATTAAAACAGTGAGTTTTGGCAGCTGAAAACATTACTTGTCATCCTCCACATCAAACTCAAAGTCAGAATCTACACCAGATTCCAGATTCCACATCTACAATATCCAATAGCATCCAGTGCATCATGACATAAATCACAATCACTAGTAACTGGTTGGGCTGTAACCTGGACAAGACGATGAAGCTCATACTCCAAAAATACTTCACTGTCTTCCACGGCTTCAGAAGTTTGAAGGTCATCTGCAAGTTCAACTTCAACACCAATGCAAACCTTTGCAGCTGGGTGGTAGAGACTGCCTTCATGGTCTGATCCTCCAACCTTTGGGAGCATCTGTTTTGTTTGTAATAATTTATTGTCACTCTCCTTACCGTATATAACACTATCGTTCTGACAGTATTCAGTTCAGGAATTTAAACCCTCAGACTTAAAGTCATTTGGAGAGATAAATTGTCCTGTCGTTAACTCTAATCCCTCAGGCTAGAAAGTCGTTTGGAGAGATTATTGACCTTCCGGCAAGCAACAACCGGAACTCTAGGAAATGAGCAAGGCCCCATAATGGGGTGTCCTTTTAAGGTTGCAGGTTGTATGGAGCCAGCTATAGGTTTGTGAGAATCAGTTATGAAGATTCAGGATGGTTGGCTGGCCATTTTTATTTCTGCATGAATGGCTGTCCCCCATTATGTTCTGAAAAGAACTTTATTAGCAAGACCGGTTTCAGAAACTTAAGTGGTTTCCTTCGTTAGTTGCATTCAGTGCTCAGTGAGTGAGAGCAGATCAGTTGTTTTTTTTAGTTGCAGAATGACTGTTTATATAGCTGAGTAGTGTTTGCATCATGTTAGTCGGACAGCCCATGAGAAGCATTGTGATTCTTACCCATCACACGTCATCTCGCATGGTGTGATCGTAATTTTGTCACCCTCCTTACCACATATAACTCCTTTTGTTCTGTTTTAATGCGTGAAAGGATTTTCGCTCAGACTGGTGGGAAGGACCGTTCAGTGAAACATGCAGAAGACAGGGCCAACATATCGTTCTTGAGGAAACTTCTCAGCCTTTTTTTCACCCTCTCTACTGCTGCATTTGACATACAGTGTGTAAGCTGGGTCAGGCAAATCTGGGCAGCAGCCACAATGTGGAGAAGTTAATACATGCATGATGAGAGGATGAACTCAGTTGGTGACATATCGTCCTTTCCTCTCAGAATGGTGGAGGGTACCTTCCACAATGACATCTGGTACTTGACTTTGTGCCACTGAGCAAGATCGTGGTCTTTATCAAACTAGAACTGCTTGCAAAGAGGTCCTACTTTGTGTACACCATACTCCTTGAAGACTGCATCTCCTGGATTTTGTAGGCATGTTAGATTGAAGATAGAAAATGCTTTCATTCAGAGAAAGGGGAGCCCAATGGACTTACAGACTTAAATGTCTTAGTCCATCAGGTCTTAATAATAATGTTGATGATTTTTCTGTTTGCAGAGGAAGTAAAGTGGCTCTCATGATACATATTGGTTGCTGACTTTTGCACACGCTCTTTCTGTTCTTCTCTTGAATGTGTTTGTCTATTGCTGTTGTTACTTTTTATCTCGTGTTATTTCCATTCTCTTGTATGTGTATAACATCTCATGCCAACTTTTTTTATCTGTATGTAAACGTTTACTCTGTTTGTTTTCCAAAGTTTCCATGTCAGTTGCCCTAAGAAAGGTTTTTAAATAAAACCGAAAATTTGGCAAGTCAAAAAAATCACATTGTAATAGAGTATTGTTTTTTTTTTGTGATTATTTCGGTTTCTCTGGAAGGAGACAAATAAATGAAAGTCAGTGATCTGTTAACCCTTTCACTCCCAAGAGTGCCAAAAGTCAAAATTCAAGAAAAATCCCAATTTCATTTTGTAAAATATTAAAAAACAAATGGTACCATGCAAAAGTACTGCCAAAGAGGTTTCATTTGAATGATCACATTATAGGATTTCATCCACAGACTCAAAAGTTAGAACCACCTTGTACAGCATAATAAACAGTACCACAGGAAAGTACTGCTCAGTAGCTTTCATTTGAATGGTCACACTTTAGGATTTCATCCACAGACTCAAAAGTTAGAACAAATGATACCATGCAAAAGTACTGCCAAAGAGGTTTCATTTGAATAGTCACACCATAGGATTTTGTCCACAGACTCAAAAGTTAGAACTACATGACATGTCTCCATAATTGACTCTGGGAGTCAAAGGGTTAAAGTTATCAATTCGTATGTCATGAACGTGGGACAAAGAAACAATGTTTGTTCATCTTTTCCATTTGCCCCTTCAGAAATTAAAGAAATTGAAGTTTGCTGTCCTTGAAGAGGAGAAAAAGGAAGTTCTTGAGTATTTGGGGTATAATATGAAGGATGTTAAGGAGTTCGTTTCTTATCTGGAAGAGAAACAGAATACAGCCATGAGCTTTACAGATCTTTTCAAGGATTTTAAGACAACCAAAAAATCGTCGATGATCGAATACCTGCATTCAGATTATCGGGACTATGAAACCCCTCAAGAACAAAGCATTTACAGAAAAGTTCTTACTCATCTTGCCAGTGGGGAGGCCATTGAAAGCAAAAAGATGCCCATTTTCCTTCCAAAAATCCCCTGGACTTTGCTTAAAGAAGAAGTATGTGATGATAAGCGTTTTATTAAAGCAATGAGCCCATTAGCAAGGGACGCTTCTCTGGCCTTTGTCTCAAAGGAGCCGCCAATCATCTTGGAAATGGTAAGTATCTCATTTCTGCATGCTAAAGTATAGAAGGGAAAGTCCACTATCAATGGTGGTTTATCATTATCATGTAAATTTTTAAGCAGAAAATGAAATTCAACTTTTAATTTTTGACACTGATTTAACGAGTTTATGTAGCAAGAATTGTTCTATTCAGTTTTATAATAC
The DNA here is from genome assembly GCA_022457155.1 of Cladopsammia gracilis. NCBI lineage: Eukaryota > Metazoa > Cnidaria > Anthozoa > Scleractinia > Dendrophylliidae > Cladopsammia > Cladopsammia gracilis. Next base: position 47,305 of record JAJGOT010000663.1, on the reverse strand, counting down.
ATAACTGCTATAGAGTGTTTTCACATGACATCACGGCGGCCATGTTGGTGTCCCAAAACGATAAAACGGCGGCCATATTGGTGTCCCAAGCTAATCCTGTGGGGATTGAACTCTTTTCTAATGCAAACACTTTGTTTTGTTCAAATAAATTAGCATAGCTGCAGACCACGTGAGTGAAAACACTCTATTAAAGATAGAGATATCTGGGATTAAAATTGGCGATTTTACAAGTGCTGAAAGTTATGCAATTTCTCCTTTAAAAATCGTCCAAGGCTGGGTGGGAGTTCATTACGAAATTCTAGGTTCTGACATCAGTTTGTATGCAAAAGTCTGTTTTCTGAGCTGCAAAGGAGGATTCATGAGTCCAGCACCTCTGGTCCAAATGAATAATTTATCCGTTCTGATTGAATGCAATGTTTCAAGCACATTTTTCGACTCTGATTGGCTGTTATTCCGCCGTTCAACAAATTAATCATGCAAAAGTTTTGCACACAATGTGTGGGGTTTTCCATCCACGAAACTTATGAGCTGCACTGCACTAAACTAGATAGAAATCATAAAATACCGGCAACTGATGAGATCAATATGGAGTATTGAAACTTCCACCGGGTTGCTAAGATTTTGATCACGTGAGTGAAAACGATCTATTCTAAGCCCCCACCAAATCTAAAAAACTAAGACCTAAGACCCCCTCCAAATCTCAAAAACTAAGACCTAAGACCCCCACCAAATCTTAAAAACTAAGACCTAAGACCCCCACCAAATCTCTAAAACTAAGATCTAAGACCCCCACCAAATCTCTAAAACTAAGGGACCGGTCAATAAGTATAGGGGGGGTGGGCCGGAGCAGCTGGAAAAGTGGTGGCCCAAAAATGCATGACCCACCCCCTTATGTGGGCATAAATTCTGCTGACCCACCCCAGGATATCGGCTGACAATAACATGACCCACCCCCCAGAACACGATAACACATCATGTTTTTTGTCCATATCCTCTTTTAAGTAATGCTCCACATAAGAACTATAGTAAACTTCATTGTTCTGCGGCATTGGCTCTTTCCCACATAGAATATCTTTGGTTTCAAGAATAGAGGAGGATCTGATGGTTCATAATTATATTTCATTATAAAAATAAAGAAAATCCATTTGCGTCAAATAAATTTTAGGAAATGTTCGTGCTTAACCAATCAGAATAGCAGAAGACAATAGCTAATAATTTTGCTTCTTTGATGAAGTTCCCCAAATACAATATCTTTTGAAACTTGCATGTTGTGCGATTGGGTCTCAAATTACTTGAAACCTTAAAAAACAAGAGGCTAACCAGTAGCCTATACTCATGCGCTTGCGTAAGAACGTTTTACCGTTTATTTTAAACGGGTCACGCACCCCTCCCCCCTCAACGAATTTTGCGTGACACACATTGTACCATCACTCATTGATTCCTGATCAAACCCACACTAGTCTAATACTTCCCAAACCGTGAATTATCAGTTGCATTACATTGGGTTATTCCAAAAAGAATCCACCCACCCCCCCCCCCCCCCCCCACAGACGGATGGCAAGATTTTTTGACCCCTCCCCCTCCGCCCGGATTTTGAATTAATTTTTGGAAGCCCAAAATATACAGGTAATGAAAAAAATACAGGTAATCGCATTCAGGAGATTCTGCTTTTATAGCGGAGCACTCGCCAGGCCGAAGGCCTGGCTGCGCAGCCCCATACTCATAGAACCTGTGCCGTCATTTTTCATGGTCATGGATAGCGGAATGTTTCGCGGGCGCGTGTGTGTGTCACACAGGACCGCGCGTCACATCGTGGTGTGTCACACAGGACCGCGCTCCGTCGCGCAGGACTAGCTCGCGGGCGCATATGACGTTGCAAAACATGCGCATACGACGTCATATAGAAACCAAAGCGAGGCTTTGTTTTTTGCGCGGTTACACGGCCGAATGTCACGTCAGCTAGAAAAACACTTTGATTGTCTGCTGTGTTTACTGAGCGGAGAAAACGGTTGAAATTATGAGTCGTTACTTTCCTGCATTTTTTCGCGGTTTGCTACTCAAGACAGGGATACTCAGAAGCCGCTTTAGTGGAAAAAGAAGAGCTTCCTGGGATAAAATCTTGCTTCGGGGAACGTCATACATTTTTCAAAGCGAGGAGATGTTTGATTTTATTACGGAATCCAGTACCACAGGAGCGGAGAAAACGGACACTAAAACTCTCGAACGTTATGAATATGACGGCAAACAACCTTTGCCGAAGAGGAGAAACACTGGACATCGGACAAACAAACATAAGCAGAAAAGCAAGTAACGTCTAAATGTGATTTGCAAAAATTGTTTAGTTTAATAATAAGACTTAAGCTTAAGCTTCAGTTAAATATGTTAATTTTACCCGAAGAATTTTCTCCAAGTTTTTGCATTCAGAGCTAAATTTACAACTTTGAATATCCGTGGTTTTGGCAATGAAGCGAAACAACGCTCTGTTTTTGATTTTGCGAAAAATTCCCGTTCTGATTTTATTTGTTTACAAGAACCTTTAGCGACAAGACAAAATGCGATAATTCTCTGACAGCTAAATGAAATGGCGCGGTAAAAGTTTCTGGTCGCCCGCTATTGGTAAACAAGGCGACGTTGCCATTCTTGTCGCTGAAAATACTGATTTCAAATGTTTACAATGGAAAAAAGATTCTTCTGGTAGAATTGTTAGTGTTTTAACTGATTTCGACGACACGAAAATTAATTTGTTTTTATACTTATGCACCCACGAATCCAAGTGAACGTACTTTTATGACACAATTCATGAATATTTTTTCCGAACTCTTTTAAAATTATTGCTGGCGATTTTAACTGCATTGAAAACGTTTCTGATAAGTTTGGAGGAAATCCTACAATTTCCATGGATTTGAAAGATCTGCACAGTGTTCTCTGGCGCAAAAAAACACGGCCGACTGAAAAATACAATGCACATGGTAATAATGCGGATAAAACTATCGGTACACGTTTGGATAATTTTTTTATTGCTCAGGACTTGTATGATTCCTTTTTAAAATTTGAAATTTTGCCTTGTGTTTTTTCCGATGATGATTCTGTTGATTTAAGCCGCAATTTGCATAATTCATTTTCCCGTGGACCAGGACTTTGGAGGCTAAATTTAGAATTTGATGTTTGCGATATGATCTCAGAAATTATTAAGAAACATGCATTGTACTGGAAAGCATTTACTTTCATTCAAGCTTTGTGGGATTTTCTTAAAGAATCTATAAAATTAGTTGCTATAGATTTTGGTCGAAGTAAACAACGCGCAACTATAAATTCTTTGATCGAAGCTAAACGGGCTCTTATTAAAGGAGATAGCTCAGCGAAAACCACCATAGAAACGCTTGAAAGAGAAATTCGGGCCATTAATTTATCCCAAATGAGAGGAAGCCAAATTCGTAGCAGAGTCAAATGGCTTGAAGAAGGTGAAAAACCTACCAAATTCACGTGCTCAGAAAAATACTGTTCAATCTATTTATAACTCCGCCGGTGTTGAAGTCTTTTCACAAGATTCCGGCCCATTTCGATTTTTACCGTAATTTGTACTTGCAAGAACCTGTTAATTTAACAGTCCAAACCGAATTTTTTAACAATCTTGTAAACAGATTAAGTGAGAGCGAAATTTTATCCTGCGAAGGATTTTTATCTTTGGCTGAAATTACCCACGCAATGCGTGGACTTTCTTCAGGGAAAACCCCCGGTTCAGACGGATTACCTCAACAATTTTTCGCTAAATTCTGGGATCTTTTAGGCCCTATTCTGTTCGAAATTATAAATTTAGTTTGGAAAATAATTCTCTCAGTGATTCAATGCAAGGAAGCGTGACTACATTACTTTACAAGAAAGATGATAAGAAAAACCTCAAAAATTGGTGGCCCAGCCATTTCGCTACTCAATGTTGATAACAAAATTTGTTCAAAAGCTCTTACAAACAGACTTTCAAAATTGTTACCCTCGATTATTTTCACAATGGCACCGAGAACTCTCGGGACACTGTAAGGGACATAAGGAATGACATCACAACACAGTTGCAAATTGCCCCCGGGGAGGGGGGGGGGGGGGCTGGGACTCTGAGACCCTTAACCTATACTAGACCATTTTAGCTGCATTTTGCAACCCTATTCTAGAATAAACACCGAAAAATCCTACCCTATCCTAGACCTTTTCTAGACTCACTATTTTGCAGAAACTTGTTCACTATCACAGTCTAAGATACCAGGGGTCAGTAAAAATGTCGTACAGCACACATTACCGATTTTTCCATTTGCCAGTAAACCTCGTCTAGACTAAATTCTTCATGCAACTGATCAGTTTTGTGGAAAATGATACCCTATTCTAGACCAAACATTTCTGATTACTATACCCTATCCCAGACTAAACTGCTTGAAAACCATACCCTTGACAGCGGCACATACCTATATAGCTCATATATGGGAGTACCCCCTCCCCTGGGCAAATTGATTTCTCCCGAATGACCAAATAGAAATTTTCTGCTTTGTGGTGTCATCCGAATATTAATTTTGTGAAATACAACAGTCAAAGCTTGTGACTCTATAAATAATTTAGCTACTGGCAACTCATCATTCAATACCAGAAATGACTAAAGTAATCATGTGCAAACCAGAAAGGACTTTCAAGTGGACCAAACGACCGGAAATGAACTTTATAAATAATCCCTTATGGACTAGACTTTCAAGTGACTCATGTAAACCGGAACTGACCTTGTATTATTGTAACCGGAAATGACTAGCTTTATAATGCAGGATGCCTTGTAACCGGAAATGACTAGCCTCTCAGGATAATATTGTAAACTTTAGGGATTTGTTATTGATGAATAAAACATTTTAAAACGAAAAAAAACACTTTTGTTTTGTTTAGCAGAGAAAACGGTTTGCAAAATCGTTTTTCCCTGCTTTTTTTCGTGGTTTGCTACTCAAGAGAGGTTTCACATTTCAGAAACAGTGAGCTTTTGTGGAATTTGTGCAGTCTAAATGCACTGTGCAGACGGTCGCGTAATAAGCTTACTGTTTTTGAGAATTGCTTAAATTGAAAAATAGCCTGGTCGTCAATCTTAATTCTAATTATTCTTGTGCTTCCGACCTTTCACCTAGTTAAGCTTATCATCATCGTTTTTGTTCAGAGAGCTCCGCTGTTAGGCTAAGCCTATCTATATATATTAATGTCAAAACTGTTGTGATGAGTGCAATAAATTGGTGAAACATTTTAAAAATAAATATTGCATGATGCATCATGGAAAAAACACCCTGTGATTTCAAGACCAAATAAATGAAATTCTTCTATAAAGCTAGTTCCTTAAATAACTGCTTTGATTTTGCCATATATTAGTTTTTAAAAGCCAAGCTTCGTTTCATGCAAATTTTGTGTAAAATGTAATTCGATCGCGTGTGAAATGTAATTCAATCGCGCGCTGTGCGATCATGAATCCAAAATATTTTTTCTAAAGGTCAAAACGTTTTAATGAAACTCATATTTCTTTGAATGAAAATGTCTTTCCTTTGATTAAAAGAGCCAAACGCATCAGAATTCAGTGATTTTCTGCTTCTGGAAGTCTTGGCGATTTATTGTATCCTAATTACGGTGCGGAACCGCGGCTAGCGTCTGCGAAAATATAATAAACATCACAAAATAATTCAATTCAGCAACCTATTTTTATTATGCTTTCTAAAATTGCCGACTTTTCTGTGCAATAGAATGCGAATCTTATCCGGAAAGATAATTCGCATAATGCTTTCGCTAATCAAAAATGCAGTTCTGAATGGTCAAAAGTACAGAAATGAAATGCTGGCGGCGTTTGAATCATGAGTTCGGATAGCTCATGGTCTGCAAACAAACACTTCGATTCACAGCTCCATTTTTCACTATAAAACCTTTTTCCAAACCACGAAAAAACCTAAAATAATCTTTGAAAACAATACTTGGCCACATTTGGTGAAAGCTGTGCTTGGTAAAGCAGTAAAAAGAACGAAAAAGCTTCGTTTACCTTTCCCACGGATCCAAAGCGCGGACGTACAAACAGAACTGTATAATTTTTGACAATCGAGTCGTCCAATTGGAAGCTATCAGAACTGTCTCATCGTACAGCAATCGGGTGAACTCGGCACAACTTCGCGCGTCGGAAAGTCGGACGACAACATAGTGGTTACCAGTAACCTAGTAACCACAAAAAGCGATAAAGTCAGTAAAAATCGACATTAATAGAACGTATGCCCGTAACCTGGTTTTAATATGATAATTATTCTGTAACATGCTAATGAGCTTTTAACAGTCTAATGCGGTGATTTGTTTGAAAATAATGCTGCATTTTGTATTAAACCATTTTTTACTCAACCAAACCACACGTTTTATCATTTTGACAAGTTTTCAAATTTGTTTTGCCTTTGCAAACCTTGAGACTACTCAACCACAAATTATCTTGCGAAAATAGTTAAATTACAAACCACTCAGTAGAAAGCTCAGTGATGTGTGATTCTATACCATCCACCCAGAATTTAATTTTTTGCATGCACAGTGATTTGTGATAAAAGCTTGGTTTAAGTAGCGTTTGATAAAATGATGGTTTCAGTTTATAACATGGTGTATGTGTAAAGAAAGTAGAAAGTGAAACAAACAAGATTCTAGATGTTTGTCACACAGTTCATTTTTTGCCGGATGGTTTAATTTTCACGAGATTGTGATTCAGTAGTTTTCAATGTTTGAAAAAGGTGAAAAATGATAAAAGTTGTGTTTTCATTGAGTAAGAAATTTTTCAACACAAATTGCAGTGGCGGTATTCGTTTTTTAGTCACCGCATTAGAATTTTGTTTCCACTTATATATTCACTGTCAACGGAGGAGACTGTAGGAGACGCTGTTGTGACACTTCAGTAACGATGTTTTGCCGGAAATGGAAAGGGCAAAGCTATGAACCGGAAATGCACAATTTAAAATATGCGCGCATAATTTTGCATGCAAAATCGTGACACAAAAAATAATAACAAGAAAAACGGAGCCGAAACCTTACCTCATGCCACTTTGCGCATGAGTAACAAGTAATACTGCAAACTTACAAATTCAGCTTGTAGGGTTCTGTTTGCTCAAATGGCCTTTCCCTGCAAGTTTTATGTAGATTTTGCAAGGACTTTCATGCCCCTAGGCTAACAGAAGGTTTTGGGAGTTTGCTGTATTTCAATGTACAAAGGCTTAAAATATGATGAGCCACCCCTTTGTGAGGCTCAAAATAGCCTGACCCACCCCATTAGGAAGGCTGAAAACGAGGTGACCCACCATCTCTGTGCTCCCCCCCCCCCCCCCCTTCCTTATTGACCGGTCCCTAATTTAAGAACAAATTTTGTTATATCAGGGCTGCACGGCGTCTCATTGCCCATTTCGCACCCGTAGTGAGCCGGGATCGCGTGAAGTGGTCGCTTATCGGAGATTAAAAACAGTAGAAAATTTCCAAAAGGTCTAAATGTTAGCAGGCAGGTTATAATTTTAAGAAAAACGACAAAACGTTTTAGTTTGAAAAACATGTTTCGACAGCAACTTCTTAAAAGTAGAAAATTTCCAACCATCAGACCCAAAAGTGGCCACGGTCGCTTACGAAACGTTACGACTGGTGATTTGACAGGGGAAATTTTGATATTTTGGAAAAGTGGTCGCACAGGAAGGTTCGACTGGCAGCAGCTTGTATTTTAATTAACCTACAAAAATTATTAACAGTGGTAATTTTGTTATTTCTTTAGATGAGAGAAGTGCACAATTTACCGATTCCATCTCAAGCTGTTGTTGGTAACCTGTTCAAGTTGCTTTGTGGAACAAAGTTTCCAACCATAAGCGAATTAGACTACTTCGTTTATGACGAGAAGTCATCCAAGTTAATCGTAGAATCCTTGAAGGTGCCCTTTTTCCCTTTAGGTGTCGAGTCTGTCAAAGGCAGATCTTACCCTGATCAGATCAGTGAAGAGCCACGTATGTTTATGGGCAAGATGGCGACTGGGTGGGATATTGTCATGCAAATCGATGGGAAAAGTCATGCTATTCAGTTGAGTATGGGTGCACCAGAAACAAAAATTAGGAGTGATTTTTTTGTAAAAGGAAACTTTGATTACAGGTACTTCCTAAATCCTGGCATTGATAAAGAGAAAATACAGCAATTAATGTTTAAGAAAAATGCTACTTATAAAAAAGCCTTCGAAGATTTTAAACTGAGATTTATCGTAATTGAATCGATTTTTGACAGCGAGGCTGTCAAAGTACTGAAAGAAGTTCTTAGTATTTATTTGAGGTAGCAGATATCCTAAAAGTGACCATTGTAAGTCTTTCCATAGGTTTAGACGTTACTAATTATATTATAACCCTTCTGCCCGGGTTGTGGCGAAAATATTGGACATCTCTTATAAAATAAAAAAATAAACATCTCTTATTCGACATTGCCTTGTATCTTATGTCGGAATATATTGTACTGAAATTCATAAGATTGTACACTTTTGATTATTTACAGCCATATGTATTCTTTTCTTTTTTTTTTTTTTTGAAATGTAGTATCAACTTTGTAACAGGAGCTCTCCCCGTAAAGCCTAGGAGGGTTTGTTGAGGGCTCCTGCTCCTTTCAAGACACTATAATATAGCATCTTTGTGAATAACATTATTGGGGCAAATAAAGATTGATTGATTTAGCATTTGTATTAAGGGCAGATATTTGAACATTTTATTAAAATACCAAAATACGAATAAGGTTGTTTTGTTATTCACCTTATCAATAGATTCATAATCGTTTAAAAACTAGAGGGGAGCACTGCTTAGTAATCTATTCTCACCGGTCTCACCCGCACTCCTATCGGTTTAGTTATGGGGAATCTGGCGGCCATATGGTTGTAATATACTTGCCCTGACATCTAACAGCACCAGAAGCCAGAACACCCCAAAACTCAAAAGCACCCAAACTCTCAAACAAACAACTTATGCAGAAATTTTTAGTCTCATCAACAAGCTACCTTTAAACAAGGCTAGTGGGCTTGACAATATAGCGATGCGCCTCTTGAAAGAAGCTGCACCTATAATCACTTATTCTTTGACTTTCATAATCAATCTTTCAATTGTTACTGGAATTGTACCGGATGAATGGAAACATGCTAGAGTCTCCTCAGTTTTTAAAGATGGTGACAAGGCTGATCCTAATAATTACAGGCCAATTTCAGTTTTACCTGTTGTTAGTAAACTGATTGAAAGAGTTATATTCAATTAGTTTTATGGCTATCTAAATAAAAATAATCTTTTAACGGAGTCGCAATCAGGATTCAGACCAGGGTTTTTAACAGAAACCACCTTATTGGAGGAAACAAATGAGTGGATTAAGAATATAGATAAATCTCTCCTGAATGGTGTGATATTTTTAGATCTAAAATAAGCTTTTGACACCATGGACCATTCTATTCTCCTCCAGAAACTTGCGTTTTATGGAGTTAGATCTCAAACGTTGGCCTGGTTTGAATCATATCTTACTGGTCGAAACAGACACTATCCTGGGTGATTTTCAGACAGCGGTTGAGGGTAAAAAATATCTTGGTAAAGATTATTGTGGAATAACTTTTGAAAAAAAGTGTAGGGGAAAAAACAAAAAGTAGGGAGGTCAACCACTGCCAAAAATCCAACATGGCCATCAGACAAACTTTTAAATATTCAAAACACGTCTAGAATGCTTCCAAACACGCCTAAATGGCGCCATACATCATTTCTGGATACTTTACAAGTATAAAAGTCTCAAAGAAATTTAAAATGTTTATTGTAGGAAAATCAACCATAGTGTACAAACATCAACCAAAGTGTAGGGAAGTAAACCAGCAAGTAGGGAGGTTTCGGTGACCGCGACATGACGTAGTTCCCACGCAATGGACACCAAACCTTACTAATGTTGTTGCTTATTTCATGAGCTTTCCAACAATGTCTAACAAGTCTGAATACGATAAAACCCTGATTTTTTGATTTTTTTTCGTTTGGGTTTATTATATGACATTTGGGTGATCACTTCATGACGTCCCTTTTCACGAAGTCTTTCTTGCAGTGAGTACAAGTTTTTTGTTGCTCCGTAATTTTACTCTTTTTATAGCGTTAAACGACCATGCAACAGCATTATGGTCAAAATGGACCTGGAAATGAAGTTTGGTGATGTTTTACAGTGGTCACAAGGTCATCTTGACCATATTTGGAGATGTCAAACTCGGTTGGCGGCCATGTTGGATTTTATTCCAAAGGGCTTGTCCCAACATTTTGGGTCAAAATTTCAAATTTCTTCTAAGTTTGTGTATGGTCAAAATGAACTTGGAAATGAAGTTTGGTGATGTTTTACAGTGGTCAGAAGGTCATCGTGACCCTGTTTGGAGATGTCAAACTTCGTTGAAGGCTATCTTAGATTTTTCCAAAGGGGTTGAGCCTAGATTTTGGGTCAATATCATGGTTCAATGGTACAATGTCTAAATTTCGCCGACTTTTTGGGAGATATCCCTACAGTGCGGGTGATTTTTCGACTTTTTGGGTTTGTTTCCTATTTTTTGGGTGATGTTGTTACGCCACAAAATGTAATAATTGACGCAAAATGTAATAGTAACCCAAAATGTAATAACTTTTGACGCAAAATGTAATAGTAACCCAAAATGTAATAACTTTTGACGCAAAATGTAATAGTAACCCAAAATGTAATAACTTTTGACGCAAAATGTAATAAACTAAAGTAACGCAAAATGTAATGAATTTGACGCAAAATGTAATAACTTCAGTTTTGTCCTAGTTCAATGGGGCAGTACACATATGAACATCTATACTTGGAAACGAAAAACGCCACCTATCAATCAAGCTGTACACGTCATCGATCACATGACTAGATCGAAGAAAAATCTACTATTTCCGTTTTATTATACAACGCAACATTTTGTGGTAAAAAAAAGGAACGAGGATCGCATGTAGAAAAACGTATTTCTTCCAGTAAATTGACTTTATGAAAAACCAGCCAGCCATTTTGTTTCAGCCGGTTTATTGATCTATGTTTGTTAACCTAGACTGCGTCACAGGCTATGTTAACCGCGAGACGGGTTTACCTGTTGACTTAAACACCTTTCACTTGGTTTCGAGTCATTTCGCAACACAGACAAACGAGAATAACTGCCACGAATGTGGGCTCTATTTCTGATCATTGCTCTCAGGAGGGAAGTGAATAAGGGTACACAAATCCACCGATCCCTCCTAAATTTGTACTTGAATCCGTTGATCCACAAAAATAAAATTCACAAATCCGAAACCACGAATTATTTTACAGTAGCCTTGTATGAGATTGTGTTTTAGCAAAACGTTTCGGCCATGAAAATAAAAACGAAACAAATTTCTAAAGAGGGTTGAAATTCACCACCTGAACTTTATAATTAACAAAAACCAAAATCTGGGGCCCGAAAATGGATAAATATGCTGCATTTGCAGGACATGATCCCAAAATCCGTTAAAATTTTGCTCTGAATCCGCAATCCTCAGATCCGTAGACCAGATCCTCTCCCAGGAAAGCTCAGAGATTTCGACTTCTCAGACCTTACTATATGCATAGAAGGAGACAATGTGAACTTACGGTATTTGGTGTTATTTTTATTGCCGTTCTTAATCCTTTTGTAGCCATTTTGATATAGCTTTCTGTTCGTTACTTCGAAGGTTCCAGGTTTATCTCCATCGCTCGGCAAACGCTCGATATCCAACTTATACTTTGCTGGAAGGGGCTTCTTACTCTCTTCAATATGGTTGCCAAGTGTTTCTGGTTAATACGTTGACTTGTATAATTGAAACGGAGATATAAGCGATTTTCGATCTAGTCACGTGATCGATGACGTGTACAACTTGATTGATAGGTGGCGTTTGTAAAACTGAAGTTATTACATTTTGCGTCAAATTTATTACATTTTGCGTTACTTTAGTTTATTACATTTTGCGTCAAAAGTTATTACATTTTGGGTTACCGAGTTTATTACATTTTGAGTCAAAAGTTATTACATTTTGGGTTACTATTACATTTTGCGTCAATTATTACATTTTGTGGCGTAACAGACCCACCTGAGGCTGTGTTTGTGTGCGATACGTGAAAATGAAGGTGCTAGTGAAGTAACGAACTATGTCGAGACATTCAAGGGGCATACGTTGATTGAGTTTGGCCCAAAGAATGCCGGGAAATTCAACAAAAGGGGCCAAACAGAGCTTCCCGCCCGGACCACAGTGTTGTAGTGACAGGGTAAGAAACGGTGTTCCAGAGGTTACGAGAAGACCCAGCAGAGGCTGCGTTTGTGTGTGTTACGTGGAAATGAAGGTGTTGGTGAAGTCACAAAGCATGTCGGGACATTCAAGGGTCATACGTTGACTGAGTTTGGCCCAAAGAATGCCGGAAAATTCAACAAAAGGGGCCAAACAGAGCATCCCGTCCGGAGAACAGTATGGTAGTAACAGGGTAAAAAACGGTGTTTCAGAGTTAAGGAGAAGACCCACCAGAGGCTGCGTTTGTGTGCGTTACGTGGAAATGAAGGTATCGGTGAAGTCACAAACCATGCCCGCACATTCAGGGGGCAATCGTTGACTGAGTTTGGCCCAAAGAATGCCAGGAAATGCAACAAAAGTGGCCAAACAGAGCTTCCCGCCCGGACGACAGTATGGTAGTCACAGGGAAAAACGGTGTTTCAGAGGTTACGAGAAGACCCACAAGAGGCTGGGTTTGGTTGCGTTACGTTGAAATGAAGGTGTTGGTGAAGTCACAAGCATGTCCGGACATTCAAGGGGCATACGTTGACTGAGTTTCGCCCAAAGAATGCCGGGAAATTCAACAAAGGTGGCCAAACAGAGCTTCCCGCCCGGACCACAGTGTGGTAGTGACAGGGTAAGATACGATGTTTCAGAGGTTACGAGAAGACCCACCAGAGGCTGCGTTTGTGTGCGATACGTGAAAACGAAGGTGCTAGTGAAGTCACGAAGTATGTCGAGACATTCAGCGGGCATACGTTGACTGAGTTTGGCCCAAAGAATGCCGGGAAATGAAACAAAAGTGGCGAAACATACCTTCCCGCCTGGACCACAGTATGGTAGTGACAGGGTGAAAAACGGTTTTCAGAGGTTACGAGAAGACCCACAAGAGGCTGCGTTTGTGTGCGTTACGTGGAAATGAAGGTATCGGTGAAGTCACAAACCATGCCCGCACATTCAGGGGGCAATCGTTGACTGAGTTTGGCCCAAAGAATGCCAGGAAATGCAACAAAAGTGGCCAAACAGAGCTTCCCGCCCGGACGACAGTATGGTAGTCACAGGGAAAAACGGTGTTTCAGAGGTTACGAGAAGACCCACAAGAGGCTGGGTTTGGTTGCGTTACGTTGAAATGAAGGTGTTGGTGAAGTCACAAGCATGTCCGGACATTCAAGGGGCATACGTTGACTGAGTTTCGCCCAAAGAATGCCGGGAAATTCAACAAAGGTGGCCAAACAGAGCTTCCCGCCCGGACCACGGTGTGGTAGTGACAGGGTAAGATACGATGTTTCAGAGGTTACGAGAAGACCCACCAGAGGCTGCGTTTGTGTGCGATACGTGAAAACGAAGGTGCTAGTGAAGTCACGAAGTATGTCGAGACATTCAGCGGGCATACGTTGACTGAGTTTGGCCCAAAGAATGCCGGGAAATGAAACAAAAGTGGCGAAACATACCTTCCCGCCTGGACCACAGTATGGTAGTGACAGGGTGAAAAACGGTTTTCAGAGGTTACGAGAAGACCCACAAGAGGCTGCGTTTGTGTGCGTTACGTGGAAATGAAGGTGTTGGTGAAGTCACAAAGCATGTCGGGACATTCAAGGGGCATACGTTGATTGAGTTTCGCCTAAAGAATGTCGGGAAATGAAACAGAAAAGGCCAAACAGAGCTTCCGGCCCGGACCACAGTATGGTAGTGACGGTGTGAAAAACGATGTTTCAGAGGTTACGAGAACACCCACCTGAGGCTGTGTTTGTGTGCGATACGTGAAAATGAAGGTGCTAGTGAAGTAACGAACTATGTCGAGACATTCAAGGGGCATACGTTGATTGCGTTTGGCCAAAAGAATGCCGGGAAATTCAACAAAAGGGGTCAAACAGAGCTTCCCGCCCGGACCACTGTATGGTAGTGACATGGTGAAAAACGGTGTTTCAGAGGTTACGAGAAGACCCACCAGAGGCTGCGTTTGTGTGCGTTACGTGGAAGTGAAGGTGTTGGTGAAGTCACAAGCATGTCAGAACATTCAAGGGGCATGGGTTGACTGAGTGTGGCCCAAAGAATGCCGGGAAATTCAACAAAAGTGGCCAAACAGAGCTTCCCGCCCGGACCACAGTGGGTAGTGACAGGGTAAGAAACGATGTTTCAGAGGTTACGAGAAGACCCACCAGAGGCTGCGTTTGTGTGCGATACGTGAAAATGAAGGTGCCAGTGAAGTCACGAAGTAAGTCGAGACATTCAAGGGGCATACGTTGACTGAGTTTGGCCCAAACAATGCCGGGAAATTCAACAAAAGGGGCCAAACAGAGCTGCCCGCCCGGACCACAGTATTGTAGTGACAGGGTGAAAAACGGTGTATCAGAGGTTACGAGAAGACCCACCAGAGGCTGCGTTTGTGTGCGTTACGTGGAAATGAAGGTGTTGGTGAAGCCACAAGCATGTCGGGAATGAGAGAATGCCGGGAATGCACAAGAATGCCGGGAAATTCAACAAAAGTGGCTAAACAGAGCTTCCCGCCCGGACCACAGTATGGTAGTGACAGGGAAAAAAAGGTGTTTCAGAGGTTACGAGAAGACCCATAAGAGGCCGCGTTTGTGTGCGTTACGTGGAAATGAAGGTGTTGGTGAATTCACAAGCATGTCGGGACATTCAAGGGGCATACGTTGACTGCGTTTGGCCCAAAGAATGCCGGGAAATTCAACAAAGGTGGCCAAACAGAGCTTCCCGCCCGGACCACAGTGTGGTGGTGACAGGGTAAGAAACGATGTTTCAGAGGTTACGAGAAGACCCACCAGAGGCTGCGTTTGCGTGCGATACGTGAAAATGAAGGTGCTAGTGAAGTCACGAAGTAAGTCGAGACATTCAAGGGGCATACGTTGATTGAGTTTCGCCTAAAGAATGTCGGGAAATGCAACAAAAAAGGCCAAACAGAGCATCCCGCCCGGACAACAGTATGGTGGTGACAGGGTAAAAAACGGTGTTTCAGAGGTTACGAGAAGACCCACCAGAGGCTGCGTTTGTGTGCGTTACGTGGAAAGGAAGGTATTGGTGAAGTCACAATGCATGCCCGCACATTCAAGGGGCAATCGTTGACTGAGTTCGGCAAAATAGATATTTTCAAACGAAAGGAAAATATGAAATGTAATTGTGAAATATAGGTTTGGGTTCTTAAAATTCTGAGTTTTTAAGTTTAAGTATTAGTACAAAACGCGTTTTTAGAGGAAAATATAAGAACATATGTTATATTCATGACCCGGGATTCATGAAAAGTATTTGATATCAAAGATGAAATCTGAACACCAGCCATTGTGTTTGTGTGGTTGTTTTGTGAAGTGAAAAATGTGTCTTCCCAAAATGATAAATGGGGACTCCCTCGATCCGAATATGCGAGTTTTAGTGAGTAGAATCCTTTGCATCCCATATTTTTCGAGCCGGAAAGTTCGAATTTGGCGGCCGGATCGGAAAGTGTCGATCTCCATTTTGCGCGCGATCAAAACGGTCGTATTAGGAATGTCATAGCGAACAAGAGGGATTCGAGGAGATGAAGCACTTTACAGTGGCATGTTACCGCTTTATATCGAGCTACAAGCACTGGGATCACAAAGTGAGAATAGCTATATGTGATTTGTTTAAGGGAAAGGGTTAAGGAAAGAAGCGGACGCATTTTGCCTGTGTACACGATTTATGTTCGGTCAACTTTCAACCCGCTTGTGAACTACTCTTATCAACGAATGATCCAGCAGCCTTTTCTCTACATGTCATACGCAAACAAAATGTGAAGCTATCCAATTATTGCCAAGGATTTGGGAATAGGTTCCATTACCACAAAATGGACGATTGTTTCATGTAATTCTGTTAATTGCTCGAGAACGCACCGAAGAGTAAGTGTGCAATTTATTTTTGTTTTAATACATGATTGGCGATCGGTGTTTTAAATATTTATAGGCCACTTTTATAGCTGCATACTGGTTTGAGAGAGTAAAGGACTATACAAAACAACAGTGTCATTACTGAATGTGAATATTTATTGTGAAATTCGGACGAAATGTTTCGGAATGAAAACAGCGATGAAACTGGCCCTTGCAGTGAAACATAATTCAATAGAAAGATTCGGTGAGCGACGTAGCCTCCTACGCAGACGTCCTTAGGGCTCGTCACGCAATCTTTCCTCCTCCACGAACGTGGGACGTCTAAGGACGTCTGCGTAGGAGGCTATGAGCGACGTGAACCGCTGTTAGTTGTTAGTATATGTTAATGCTCTGTACTGTTCCTGACAGTATTTATAAATGTCTCGTTTATATTAAGAAATGCAAACCAAATAAATGTAAATAATCATCAGTCAATATACATGTATTGCTATCATTTTAATGTGAAACTTTGTGAGAAGTTGCATAATATGAGGATTCTAACTTGGTAAAGTGGTTGATTTTAATGTAGAAAAATTGTGCTCATCTCATGTATTAAATGAGAGGAAATTTAGAAGCATATTTCCATACTTGTAGGTAATCAGGGTTTTTATGTAGCAGTGATTAAGTACCATTTAATAAACGAGCAGCAGTGTTTTATCAGGTATAAAACCCCTCGGGCTTCGCCCTCGGGATTTTATACCTGATAAAACACGTGCTGCGAGTTTATTAAATGACTTAAAACACGTTTATTGAATGAGTTTATTGAATGACTTAAAAAAAATCGTTAATAATTCATGACCATTTTGTCCAATATCGATGAAACTATGTGGAGTGATATGAGAAAACAAAAGAAGGTTGTTTGCATTTGGGAATTGAACAACAATAATGAAGGAGAAATAAAATTAGAAATTTAAATATGCAGAACTATGTCACTATTTTATTCGAATGCGGTCTTTTGATACTTCGCTTGCATTAGTAAAAACATGCCTCCGAAGCGGGCGTTTAGGCCACCAAAGTCTAAAGAAGAAGAGAAAAACGCATTGGAAGAGTGTATTCCAAAGGCCACACGTTCGTCTACAAAGTGGTCGTTTAAAGTATTTTCTGAATGGCAAATAAGTCGAGTCAACAAAGATCCTTCGAAAGAGCAGCGTTCTTTTGAGGTTGACCTGGAAAAAGTACAGTCATTAGAAACGAATATTGCCAATATGAATGCAGAATCCCTGAACTTTTGTAAGTTAGCACAAAATAAATGTGTTTATTGAAATTAATGGTTGTTCTCAGTATTTAATTCCTACTGTATATAAAGTTGAAGCATTATATAATATCACATGTGGCATTATATATGAATATTGATAGATAATGCAACGTGTGTCATTATATAATGCTTCACGTTCATTTGTATGCCATTGTTTTTCTATTATACCCCATTATTCCCCTGGGCCACATTCAAAACCCTCCCCGGGCTTTTTAGTTTCAAGCGTATTTTATGTGGTAAAGAGTGCTTTCCTCGTGACTAGAGAGGAGCATTGGATTGGACAAAATGGTCATGAATTGTTAATGAGTTATTAAAGAGTATTTGGATGGTACATGTACTTGAATGAAACCAAATTTTATGAAATTCTTATGTAAAGGTCAAAGGCCCGGTTGCATAACTAAGTGGGATTTTCTGCAACCATTCTCTGCGTTTCGGAGGATTTTCTTGCGCGTTATCATGGATAACTCGACCGAAGGCGCATTAACGAGTACACTTTATATATACAGCTGTTTGATTAAACGTTGTCATTGATCGGTCTCATCCCTACGCGACCAGACCGAAAAGGATTATGGGGAGAAATCAATTCACATTCAATAACTGCACATTATCAAAATACGGAACGTCCTTATCGAAGCGACTCTGGTTGTCTTTGCGTAACACGCGAAGACAAACATGAGTTTTGTTCTCCGTTGTAAACGCGATATAGAATAATTAATCATGCATTTTAATTCACCCATACTCCCTTTCGGTCTGGTCGCGTAGGGGTAAGACCGATCAGTGACAACGTTTAATCAAACAGCTGTATATATATATATATATATATATATATATACTAGTATAAAAGAATCTTTATGAGAAGAATATTGAGGCTGAACTTGGCGAATATACCCAAGGCTGAGATTTTGTTAAGTACATTTTTTTACGTGCTGATGGAAAATAAATACAATAAAATCGCATAATATTTTAAATGAACTTTAATATACCATTGAAAAGTATGGTAAATTCTTTCCTTTTTCAAACAAAACTAGCTATAACAAAACGATAAAAACTAGTACTAGACATTCATATGATCGACATATCGGCAATTCGGATAAAAGGTACAAAAGATATCCATGACAGTTGGTCGTTTTTATAATATTCTATAGGAAGTTTGTAGACGTCCATGAATGACAATTATATCTCGGTAAATAATACAATAACGTGTATGTCAGTGTGTATGTGTTGTAGTTAATTTTTTATCTCAGGTAATTTTTATTTTTCCATTGTTTTTGGGTATGGTAATATATGCTAATGAATTTGAAACAAAGGAAAAACAAAAATTACCTGAAATAAAAAATTAACTACAATATATGTACATAAAGTGTAAAATAAATATAAAGGCGTGGGTGTTATGGAGGCTTCATGAAATACTATACTCTGTAATCTAAGAATGTACACAAAAATATTTTCAGCCTAAAGTCGGCAAACAAATAAGAATATCCAGCCTGAGCATTAAAAATATACATTCTTATAAAACAAAGAGTGTATAGGAAACACAAAGAGAGAGAGAGAGAGCGAGAAAATCATTTGGAATGCAGGAAACGATTGCAGTAAATCACACTTGAGGTGCTTTATGCAACCGGGCCCAGACATCTCAACCAGACTACAAGTACAATCAAACTTCTTTATTAGGGCACAAAAGGGACAGAACAGAGTGTCCATATCTTTATCATTTGTATGAACTGTTGTGTGTATTTCTATGAACTGTTTCTGTTTTATTGAGGTGTCTGTTAACTCAATGACAGTATAGTGTACAGCCGCCCCTTCCTTTGAAGAAAAGTTAGCCATACACATGTTCAATGACAGCTTCCCCCTTTACGTTTGTGGCTTTAAGCCTGAAATAAAAAATATATTTTTGGCAGGCTAAACCTTGTCTCAATAATTTGTTTTACCTGTTTCACAAGCCACATGACCCGTCAGAATATCCACCTATATTGTATGTCTAAAGCAGAAGTAAGAAATGTCTTGAAAAAAGTTGTGTACTAGTACCAGCATGTAAACCTGTAAAAATAGCCCTTTATAAGGGGTGCTTACCATTTGTAGGAAAAAACCGGTTAGGGTGACCGTTACATAATGGTATGTGATTTTCCAAATATACTGACCAACCGATGAGATTATCCTGGTACCCAGGCCGTTCACTCGATTTATAGCACGAAATTCCACTGATTTCTGCTTTTCAGTCAATATGGCGGACGCAAGCTTTCTTGCAGAGTCATCGAACTAACTGAAGATTTTGAGGTGGAAAATCAGTGAATGTTTTGACGAAGAAGATCTCGTGCTGTTTTCTGCCGTCCGCTGCTTTATGAGACGAGATTTAAACAAAATCCTTGGTTATTTTGAGGTACCTATTCCCACCTACGCACCGAGTGAATTTCGGAGTCATCTTCGAATGACAAGAGGCACATGTGAGATCTTGTGCAGAGAAATAATTAACGCTGGAAGGATTCCAACCGGGAATACGAGAGGTAGGCAGCCTATTCCTCCGGTAAAACAAGTGCTGGGGATGGCGTTTCTGTGGTCCATAGTGTCGGAGATGAACAAGCAAGAACCACATTGATGAGACGCCATATTGAAAAGACAACTAAAGCCGCGAGAAGGTCCTTCAAGAGAGCCTGGAAACGGAAGTATCGTTCAAATGGTACGGATAACGAAACGGAAAAATAATGGAGGTAGTCCACAATTTGCGAACAGATTTTCCGGCAATTATCTGCTCCATTCGACTTTCAACCGAAGCAAATAAAGTAAGCAAGGCTGATATTGCGTAGAACACTTAACGCGGCAACGACATGATACGGAGCCCAAACTGAAAGTCGATGTAGTATCAGCCTTGCTTACTTTATTTGTGTTCACATTTTTGGCTAATTAGATCTTCTCTAGATCCTACGTACACCAGCAGCATTTCGTGTGCGGTCCTTTGCCAATTATTCACTTTTCATACAAAGCAACCACGTCTGACAACAACATAATTTTCTCACGCTTTCTTGCATCATTCTCACTATTCGGAAATTCAAGACATTTACGGTATTCTCACCAAACGGTCCAAAAGCATTCATCATATACGGTTTACCCCATTTCGATTCAAAATGACGCGATAACGGCTTAATAATGACATCGTCCCTCGTGATCACTCGAAATAACTCCTGGACACTCCTCGTCACTAACAGTAACAACAAATGAGGATTTAAACTCAAGAAACCGCGTACCCTTACTTAAATGCCCAATTGTAACATCCAAAACAATATTCAGACATAATATGACAGCAATGCATGATGGGAAGAACTTACAGGAGATAGCCTATAGGGCACTTTATCCTTATTGGCAGCAGACATCCTTGCGTGTGCTCGTAGCCGGCTCTTGTGGTTATTAAACCTTAACCTAAACTTAGTAGTGGTGGAGCCGACATACTGCACACCACACACCTTGCAACTAATCAAATAAACAACATTCCTAGAATTACAATCCAACCGATGATTTATGGTATAACCTCTGCTAGTAACATGGCTAAAGAAACTATCACCTGCATTAAGATAATTGCAAACATCGCACCTCGTACTGTTGCATTTTACAGTTCCCCGGCTACTCGCATTGTTTTGGTCTAGAGGCCGTAACTTGGCGCGAACCAAATAATCTTTTAAACTTTTAGGACGGCGAAACGCCATCATGGGCACATCCTTAATTGCCTGCTTACACCTTTCAGAAATTTGTAAAAGGGGATGTAGCTCCCTCAAAATGCCCCCTAAATTAGGCAGACCTGGGTGATATGTAACTACAAACGGTATTCTTTCGTTAGTTCTCAGTGGCCTCGGTGCAAGTAGCTACTCCCGGTTCAACATCCGAACCTTTTTGATTTGGTCACGAACAAATTTATCTTGATAACCCCTTTTAACTATTTACTTTTAACTAAATATGTTCTAAGATCAGCTGCCCTGTGCTCAAAAGCGGTAGACGTAGAACAAATACGTCTAAGCCTAAGAGCCTGTGCATATGGAATGCTTTGTTTACACCCCTTTGGGTGACATGATGTATTGAATAGATACTGATGCTTATCAGTAGGCTTAGTATATAAATCGGTTTCAATAACACCATTGTTATTAATAACCTGTAAATCAAGATAGTTAATGTTCTCTCTGGACCAGTTCCATGCGGTAAATTTAATGGTGTCGTGATATTGATTAATCCATTGAAGGAACTCCTGAAGTTGCTCTTCGCCTGCTGTCCATACCATAAAAATATCATCGATGTACCTGAGCCAAAGATAGGGCTTAACTGATGCCAAATCCAGTAGTTGTGATTCAAGGTCGTGCATAAATAGATTGGCGTAGGCAGGTGCCATTCTTGTGCCAATGGCTGTACCACGTTTTTGTAAAAAATGTTTACCGCCAAATTCAAAGTTATTGTTCTTGAGAACCAACTCCGCCAAGTCAACAATGTGATCTGTAGGAATTTCTGGGTTAGTCCTTGTGTTCAGTATTTTTCGAATCGCTTCCAAACCTTCGTTGTGAGGTATGTTGGAATAAAGACCTACCACATCGATGGTAACTAAAATCGCTTCTTCCGGAAACCTCTCCATATTAAAAAAAAAAAAATAAATAAAAAAAAAAAAAAAATATATATATATATATATATATATATATATATATATATATATATACAATTATGTATACAATGTGCCCTCCCGGTTGTAACCATAATGGCTTTATGGCAACTCCTGAACTTGGGCACAGGATGTACGGTCTTTGAATTTGGCGGTAAACATTTTTTACAAAAACGTATATATATATATATATATATAGGCTGTATAAAAAGGTTTACACAAACGGTGAACTCTTCAGCAGAAGGATCCAAGGATACGACGCCACCACGTGAATTTGTAGATAAGTATATATATATATACAACAATTATTTAACAAACAAAGACATATTCAAGCTTTATTGAGCTGGCATGCAAATTGCCAAATCTTGGTGTGCAGATGAAAAGACAATTGAATCTGTTTGTTCCGTGTGCACATCTTTACATGTATAAATGTTGATCAAGCTTCAGTTTGATTTGCTGTGCTGGTCTGATAAGCTGTACGTCCAGTTTCTTGATTAGCGTTCCGTTTTGGGCAGATTATTTGTGGCCATGAGGCCAATGCAACCAAGCGTGGCTACACAGCCAATCCCAACTCCCCACATTAGAAATCTGCAATAAAAAATAATCCTAAATCACTACCAAACTAAGCTTGTAGGTATGGAATTGCTATAGAAAGTAATCATGATTTACAATGGGATATGCCTTGTTCCAAAATTCCATCTAAGACAGCATCATATTTATGTATAAAACCTTGACCAAGTGTATTTTGGGGAGGGGGATCCACATTCGTGAGAGTGGGTTCAAGTCTAGTAGTGCAGGCCTATCTATTGTTTTGTCCACTGCTGTGATATCCATGAAATATTTGAAGCCAAATTTTACAAAATTCAAAGTCAAAACAAATATCACCAACTTCCACAGGCGATCATAATAACTTTATTAATGTATCAACAAAGGATTTAGCATTGCTGCTAATTGGGGACACCTAAAACAAGTTACAATAAATCAAAACTATGTAACAATTCTGTACAGGACTGAATTTTTTTTATAATAAACTAACTCATAATTCTCCATAAATTATGCATTTGGGAATGTAGAAAGTTAACAAAGTTCAAATTAAGCTGGAAACAGTAAACAGCATTACAAAGTGAGACTTTTGCAGCTTTAAAGAAAAAAAAGGGCATGCAATTCTTGTAATATCTCTGTAAGTCACTTTTAATGTAATGTCATATTTAATAAGTTGTCTACTTATTTCATGTTGTGCTGTGTGATAAGTTGTAGCATGAGACTGGTTTTCTTATCTCATATACCTAATACAACTGTCAATTATAATAAACCAGTGTATCAAATAGATAGTGAATGCTGCGGCAAAAAGGATAAACAAAATAACATTTCTTCAACATGGTAGCACTGTTTGATGATGCACGCCTCATTAAAATTTTCTTTTGTCTCATATTGCACAGTAAAAACAATGACACGTGTTTGATTCAACAAAATGACACGCTAGTAAGCAAAATGGCACTTTAGCCCTTTCCTTCAATAGTTTTTAAACAAATCTCAATCACAAATGCCAGTTTAAAGACTGCTGTGCAAAATGACATGCTGGTAAGCAAAATGGCACTTTAGCTGGAATCCCAGCCACTGTAGAGCTCTCGCTTTCCTCGCTTACCACCGAAACAAAATTCCCGTAATTTTGTAACTTCACCTTTAAATCTTCTGCTTCAATAAATTTAAAACGAAAATCCATCTCTAATGCCAGTGCAAAGAATGAAGGTTTCTTTTGGAAACTCCATCTCTAATGCCAGTGTAAAGACTGAAGGTTTCTTTTGGAAATTACAGTTGTTTTCACATTACTAGGTGACAAACTAGCCAATTATGTTGCGAAGTACGGAACATAATTGAAAACTTGGAAACGAAGTTTGCAACTTCATTCCCACCAAAATACATAACTGTCTTGATAAGATGACAACATCATGAAAACACGTACTTCAGCAGAAATGAAGTTGCCAGCTTCGTTTCCAAGTTTCCAATTACATGCCGTACTTTGCAACGTAATTGGCTAGCTCATAGCCTACAGTACCCAATTTCCCAACGAACTTCGCAACACCGCACGGTAAAGTTATGTAACCTCCATAACACAACAAGCGAGATTGAAAACTAATAGTGTATGCAATTTATTTGTTGAAATCTGACACCTTTTGAGATCGAATGCATGCAAATTTTTGGAATTCAAAAAATTTTTAATTCAAAAATTTGTCCTAACTTACATGCTTTCTCTTAAATCCAGATTATGTTGCTGCTTGCTCATTGCACTAACTCCGCAGCAAAAACAATTCTTGAGCCGGTGAGCATGAACCTAATAAGGAGTGGTTCAGTTAAATACCTGGTAAAAGGAATTCCATATCTGCCTTTCAAATGAACTGGTAGCCCATCTTTCTTCTGCAATGAATAACAACATTAAGATGATAATAAGTATAAGAAAAATATATGTAATAGATAAAATATTAGCGGCCAAACTGTATGGAATGGCAAAATGCAGGCGAGCATTTTTATGTTACTTATAAAAGAACAATATTATTGCAATTCAGCTTATTAGAATTCCTATTATAGTATGGGAGATAATGTATAGCTAATGTATAGCTGTTCTGTGTCAGGATTTATAAAAAAATGGAATAGTGGATGATGAATGTTCATCACTGGGTTCACGCAAGACCCCCACGCTATGCGCAAGGAATGCTGGTAGTTGTAGTATGTGACGTAATTATGAAAACGGTCTATTGATGCTCTCTGATTGTTTAACTTGCAAAAAGGTTTGTTGGGTGTTCATGGTAAAGCACATCACACTGTAATAGTAACATTGAACGCATCCTAATCTTGGGCATCCTGTGATACCAAGCAGTGATATTTTTTGGTCGGTCATGTACCTTTTCGGTGCCATCTTGAATTAAGTCATATGCATTAACATGCACCTATATAGCGCACTTTGGTAGAAGACTGGTACCTACTTGTGGCTGCAATGTCACGAAGTGTTGTGACCGCTTGCTGTCGGTCAGAGAAGGACACAACTTAATGCTTTTCAACGGCCAGAGAAAGTTGAAAATTGACCACTTTTTATTATATGGCAAGTGAAATGAAGTGTGGCAAAGGTTTGACAACAAAATCAATCACGAACATTTCAGAGTGATGAAATTGTTTTGTTTTTAAATACGAATTCCGTCAACCTAAGAGTAGGATCGTGATTCATCATGCCAGCTGATGTGGCGCATAAAAGAAACTTTATGCTTCTTAAAGGCATGGAAAGCGAGACAATTAGCCTCTGTCTTACAGCAAGTAAATAATGGTTGGCTGTGATTTCTTTTCTGTTTGGATCCAACAATCTTCCCCGTGACTTATGTCCACATGTTTTTGTTCGCTATTGTTGCTGTTTTCAGCCGTTAAAATAAAGACGGTCCTTTGTTTGCTTTATCACTTTAGGATATCACGACTATATCAAATTAATTTGATTTGTTTATGATTTTGTTCAGATTTATTGAAGATTGAGTAAGTTTATGTTTGAATCACATCATCTTTATTACATCTGTATTGCTGCTTGTCTTGTATGTCAAATATTCAATGTTATTCGCTTATGACTTTAGCTGAATTTTCTAGATATATTTGCATGTAGCTGAGCAAATGCGAACTGGAATACGTCTCTATAAAAAAAGGAACGCAGCTGTCACGCTGTTTCTTCTACATCACAATAACACTAAAGCAAAATGTTTGTGAGTTGATTGCACTCTCAAGTGGTGGCTAAGGGTGAACAAAAACATTTAGCACCTGTGTAAATCGACATCTATACTACTTCTTTCAGCCATTAACAAACATGTTGAATGCACTCTATTAATCTGATTACTACTAGTTTATACATGGTTTGTACAACTTCAGACAATAAAATTCAAGGACTTTTCAAGGACTTTTCAAGGACTAAGTTTTATTTACGAAATTGAAACACTTTGTCTCCTGGTGCATGAAATTGAGGCAAAGATTACAATTTTGCTTCATGTACGCATTCACGTATTATGCCGACATTTTCGCTAGTTATTTTCGGATTTTAAAAGTCGCTGGTGGTCAAATTTTTCGTAGCAAAATCATTTAATTTACCAGAAAAGTGATAGGACGTACATAAAGTCCTAAATGTCAAGGACTTTTCAAGACCTAATGAAGAAATCAAGTACTTTTCAAGGACCTTAACCAAATTCAAGGACTTTTCAAGACGACTGCTAAAATTCAAGACCTTTTCAAGATTGTACGAACCATGTTTATAGTACCATAAACACTGGCATATAAGCCGCACTCACAGATAAGCCGCACCCCGAGTTTTGAAGCTCATTACAATTTGGAAAAAGTTTTTTAAAATAAAAACGTAAGTCAGAGAATTGGCTCCACAAAACGTGAGCTAAACTTTGCTTCCATCCATCAAATAATCCTGTATTAAGGCTCAGGCACGATGTTCTGTCTGGTTGATATTCCCTGGAAGCGGGTTCCATTCCGTTCCATTATTATTATTATTATTTTAATAGTTATCTTGTAATTAAAGATATTTTTTAAATTGTGAATAAAGAAATGTTGGTTATCTAATTATTAATATTATTATTAGGCTTTTCTCTTTTTTTAAAAAAAGTAAATAAATGTAACGCTAGATATACTATTTTAAATGTACATATCTTATCGTATTAGAATTTTAATGTATTGTAAATAGTTATTTTAGTTATAATTATTTTAATAGTTATTATTATTATTATTATTATTATTATTATTATTATCTTTGTTTAACATTATGTTCTGGCTGTTGTCATTGCCGTAATTTCTTCTATTAGGCGGGTCATTATTATTATTATTATTATTATTATTATTATTATTATTATTATTATTAATGGCTTAAAGGCTATGTAGCTTCACACCTGTCCACAATCTTTGACAGCTGACCCCTATTACAGACAATATTCGGCACATGTATGGGGAAACTCTGATATTGAACAGTTTAATGATAATTTTCTTTTAAATATAATACTCTTGCACCCACAAAACGCTTGTCATTATTTTTGTCATTATTGTCATTATTTTTACACTACAACTCTAATCAACCTAATTATAATTTTTACGTCACGAACATCTTTTCAAGCTCAAAACAATAGGAAACCATTAAAATTGGTTTACCTCGGTGTAAGAACCTGTCACTTTTTCCTTTGTTTTTTACCTTTGTTGTTTTAAGCCTTTTGTTTTCTTTGTTTTACGTCACTCACGAGTTTTACAGGAAGAGCCACTAAATTAAACCGACGTTGAAGTAAGGGGGTAACTCGCCATTACAATACCATTTTAACTTACCTGGAAGTGCTGCTGGTACAATTTGATCCTATTACTGCCTGACGCAGCGTCCGTTAGGACATCTTCGCGTATCCTAGCTTGATAATCTTTTCTCAAACTTTCCATTTTCGAAGAAAAAGACGCGGCTGAGCAGAAACAAGATGGCCGCAATACTGTCCGTGAGGACCTGGGATATCACTCCCAGATCTCTCGCCGTCCAACCTCGTTCCCAGGGCCTTCTCCGTGTTCAAATTGGCGAAGGACCTCGGACACCTTATATAACGTAATGTCGACACTTGGAATTTTATTTTCAACAAATTTTAAAGTGTAAAAAAGAAAATCTAAAATCCCCCTGTGACCTCAGCTAGGCTTAGGCTTAGCCTACCGTACCACTGTACCACCTGGCTTCTCGGGTTGCTTAGTCCTAAATTAACTATTATAAACTGCTACCCCATCCTGAAAGCGAACCAGTGACTCCGTTATATAAGTCTCAATAAGGTGTCCGACTTCCTTCTGGACGGTATGATTTGGGCTTGACCCTGCAAAAGAGGTCGAGGCGAGATTTGGGATATAAGATATTTTAAGGGTCAGATGTCGTTATTTCAGCAGGCGGGATGCGGAATAGTTTTAAAGTTGATGGTGGAATTCAACATTCGGGATAAAAAACAGCAATATGCTTCCTCAGTGACTTTCGCATATTATTAAAATACCGGGACAGCACAATACTTTTTATTAGAAGTTTTGTGGACAAACATGAAAAAAAAAGTAAAAAATACAGTGGAAACATGTACTAAGCGAACACCCGAAGGGATGAAAATTGCTCCTCCTTATTCAGATAAAAGATTTAAGTCCTCCTCTTCCTCCCTAATGAGCGGATCGTCACGTGACTTGATGTTTTGCGATTGATTGTTTATTGGCTGCGTAAACAAGGAAACATATTGTATTGTTTTCGATGGAGAATCATGTAGCCTGATTCTGTGTTTATCAATACAAGTTGTTAGGGACCGTTCATTATTTATGGGAGGGGGGGGGGATGGGTGAGAAATTCACAAATTTTCCATTTTTTTTCATGTCCCCCCCCCCCTTAGTGAATCTGGATTTTTTCAGGTCCCCCCTGTTCTGTTGGGGAAGAATTTCAATACCCCCCCCCCCCCACTATTAATCTGATTTCTATAAAATAAAAGTTGTATTGTATGTATCCATACCATATTTTTGTGGGGGTGCGATGATGTAGTGGCCAGCGTGTTGGTTTTCAGATCTAAAGTCGGTGATAATTTGGGGGTGACTGAATTGCTGTCTTGATATTAAAAACTGTGCTTCTAATATCATCTTTAGTTTTAAGCATATAGGTGTAAATTTGGGATATGATGGGCCTGGGGTACGATGGGAATGAGGATTTGATGGGAATGGGGATATGGAGGAGACATAAACCTGAATAAACCGGACATAAAAGCAACAAAACCATAACATGTTGAAACAGGAAATGAAAAAAAAGTTTAGAATAATTTTCAGTAATTTTATTAATTAATAATTATTACAACTTATGGCATTTTGACTCGTGTGGTTTTCTTTATCAAAGCAATTCAACCACTTGGTCCACTGTGCATTTGAAGAACTAGAGTTAAGGCTTTAATAGTTGTTTATTACTATCACAACCAAGACTCGGCTGGGCTATATAAAGATTTATTGCAATATACAAAACCACTGCTACTGAGCAACCCAGAAACCGGGAGTGGTGCACGTGGGTGGGTTGACTCACTTTCAAGGACAACAAAGGACGAACTGATAACTACAAGATACTACTCACAGTTCTTCAACCTAATGTCCACGTAGCAGATAAGGAAAATTCCTTTGGCTAGGGTTACAAATACTAATTAATACTTTTAACGTCAGTCACTAAAACCCTCAGTTTAATACTGTTACAATCCAGTAATATGTTTAATGGTGGGTTAAAACTTTAAGTAATGTCGTGTACAATTATGTCAGAACCAAATAAAGAAATTAAAATTATAAATCATGCTCCATGACTGCACCAAAATACTGTGCAAGGCTGTGCTCTTAGAAGAATCATAGAGAGCCCAAAGGCTCCCAGCCATGAAATCTGGGGTGCCCCGCTCTTATTGGTACACTGTAGTTATGTTTTCGCTTTCTTATTTAAGACATCATCTGTTTAAAATTTCAAGACCCCCCTCCATAACAAAAAAATTTCCCCAGGACCCCCCCTTTTGCAGTGGCTAAAATTTCAGGTCCCCCCATTTTCTCACCCATCCCCCTCCCTCCCATAAATAATGAACGGTCCCTTATAAAAAAGGGGTAATTAGCAAATAGTTTTACAGTTGGTGTGATGCCTCATGGGTTTTACTCACTTCATAAAGATGACGATGATGAGGATCCCTTGAGCTGAGGCAATATCGGGGCGGGGTAATGACAACGGCTGAGACTACAACCAAAGACAAAAGTGTTGGGAACGTTCCTTGTTTTCCTCCCCCCTCATCCCCCCTCTTTCAAAGTTGCTGTCTTTTGTATAGACATCTTCAACATTGGATTTGAGGGAGAGGGGGGGGGGGGGGCTATAAAAAGCGTTGCGCGCGCCTTTGATTGAGCTGAAACCCAAAGGTAGTGTCAGTTTTTAGCGCTTTACAAACCTTCCCAACTAATTTTGTCTTAGGTTGTAGCATTGGCCGAGAAAATTAGTTTTGGTCTGAGAAGTAAAGTTTTAAGGGCAAGTATATGATTTCCAGAAAAAAGGAATGTCTCGTAATATTAGTTTAAAAAACTCATTAATAATTCATGACCATTTTGTCCAATCCGATGCTCCTCTCTAGTCACGAGGAAAGCACTCTTTACCACATAAAATACGCTTGAAACTAAAAAGCCCGGGGAGGGTTTTGAATGTGGCCCAGGGGAATAATGGGGTATAATAGAAAAACAATGGCATACAAATGAACGTGAAGCATTATATAATGACACACGTTGCATTATCTATCAATATTCATATTTAATGCACCTTTTCATTGTTTTGAACAGGTTATTATTTGTAATAATCTGCATACATGCTCACTGAAATGGAACAACAGGTCATTATTGTGGTCAGTGAGGTGGAACAGGAGGTTATTATTAAAAATAGTAACCTCCTGTTCCACCTCACTGATCACAATAATAACCTACTGTTCCACCTCAGTGATTTTGTAGAATCTAATCAATTTAGCACATCAGCATAATTTATTAAAAATTCCAACATGGATAGCACTCGCAACACCCCTGACAAATACTTTTGATGTACATGTCAACAAAATAAACAAAACATCCCTCTGGACCAACAACATACACCCTGTATCTCCGAGGGACATGTATTTTCCGCTGGTATTCCAAGTAATTTATGCTACTTGTTTAGCTTTATCACCTGCCGCACCCTCTATTGTGTATTACACACGTCCTATTGGTCAGCTTTCTAGTACTTATAGACCTTGGCCTATTCATGAATTTCATTCACGCTTGCGGTTCCACACAGTTTACACATCCCTTTACCTCATCTTCGGACTAATGCCAGCGATCAGAGGCAATCTGAAGGATCTTCCGTTCCGGCAGAAACAGGCCAAACGAGCGACGAACGCGGAGGCAACTCGCGAAATGTTGATCAAGTATTTTCCACGTTCAAGGGCTATCTCGAGCAGAAATTGGAAGATAAAGAGAAGCAGGTCGTTCAAAAGAGTAGGATGGATAAAGAAATAGTGCAGTTGAAGTACAAGGGCGTTCGAGCTGAACACTGAATTAGACTCCATCCTTGAAAGTATTCAAATCGAGAGCGAACGCGGGGAGCCTAATTTGGCTTGTATAAAGACTCTTTCCCAAGAAGCCAGGCAGCGTATCTACAAACGGCAGAAGCTGATAAAGGTCTCAGTTAAAAGTAAGGACGGTTAGCAAGTGGTAGCGGAATACGAGTCAAACGAACTGGCATCCGGCTCAGAAGATGAATAGCGGCTTAAGAAGGCCAGAGAAGCGGCGAGTCGTAAAAGGCGACAGAGAGATCAACGTGCAAGCGACCGCGGAAAGAAAGCAAGTTTTTCTACGCGCGCTGACAATCAGCTTTCTCGTGGTAAGAAAAAGCGCCTTTCATTTTACTTTGTGAATTCATATGTGCTGGATTCGCTTGCGTATCCTACCATACTTTGTGTCTGGTGATTGATATTACGGGAATTGAAGGGTAAAATGATTTACGTTCGTTTGAACGCAGCGAATTAGAACGTAAATGTATTTTCCGCTGGTATTCCAAGTAATTTATGCTACTTGTTTAGCTTTATCACCTGCCGCACCCTCTATTGTGTATTACACACGTCCTATTGGTCAGCTTTCTAGTACTTATAGACCTTGGCCTATTCATGAATTTCATTCACGCTTGCGGTTCCACACAGTTTACACATCCCTTTACCCCACCCCCACCCCCCCGGGTTTATGTTTCGCTTTATTTTGTAGGCCGTAGAGACGCTACTGGCGGCAACTTCCGTTGCTACAAATGCGGAAGACTTGGGCTTTGGGCTAAGGACTGCAAACTCGTGTCTTGGCAAGGAGATTGCCGGTCCCTTAGCTGCAATACATACCCTGGACGCTAATATAACAAGCCGGTTGAAAGCGAATCACTTCAGTTTCAATCAAAGCGGCGAAGAGGACTTGGCACAGGTAGAGGATGTGATGAAGAAATATGAATTCGGAAGCGGACAGGTTTGAGGTGTTAAGGGTAGTCTAAAGAAAAATCTAGGGTTTTGGAGATCTATTGGTGCTCCGATTTTTATGTTCACAACCATTGGCAAGGGCTATAAATTACAGTTTACTGGATTCCCATTGTCTGAAAACTAAAAAACATAGTTCCGCGCTACTGCATGCTGAATTTGTGAATCAAGCCGTCATTGAGCTAGCTAATTCTGGTCAAATTCGCAGGTAGATCACTAACCTTTAGTTGTTTATCCCTTGTCAGTATCTATATAGCCATGGGGCGAAAGAGGCTAATTCTGGATTTATGCCACGTTAATAGGACGTTAAGTAAACACAGGGTCAAATATGAAGATTGGGAAGTCGCTATCGCTTATCTTACCAAGGTTCGTGCATGTTCTCTTTCGATTTAAAAAATGGCTATCGCCATATCGATATCTCACAAGAACACCAACCCTATCTGGGATTTTCCTGGCGAGATCCTGAGTCCTATAATGATATATAATATATTTTACTGTTCTTCCGTTTGGGCGTTCAACAGCTCCTCGTATATTTACAAAGGTTTTAAACCTTTAGAGAAACACTGGAGTATACAGGGGATCTACATAGCCATTTTCTTGGACGACGGTCGGCGACAGTCCAGTATACTGAAGGTTGCCGCGTTAAGGCCCTGGCTGTAAAGCAGGATTTATGTAATGCGGGTTTTGTAATGTACGACGAGAAACCGGTATGGGACCCCATTCAAATATTGGACTGGTTAGGCATAACCTTGAATTCCGTATTGGGTACTTTAAAATTGTAGATAGAAGAATTACAAAGATTATTGATACCATAGTCAATAACGACCGTTTAATTCTCACTGATTAATTAATAATTAGTAATTCTCAATAATAGAACGTGTAATTCTCACTGATTTAAAGTTTTCCGCTAGAGACTAAGCTTCCTTCATCGATCAAATTATTTCTACGGCATCAGTAGTGGGCAACTTTGGTAGGATAATGACCAGTCATTGCATCATGTCTATTTTGTGTCGAGATAAGTGGGATTCCATATTTCTGCCTTGATGCTTACTGCAAAGAGGAATTATATTTTTGAAGGAGAAGCTGGTTAATATCAATAGCAGATATTGCTTTGTAAGTAAAGATAATATTTATTTTGTATATTCAGATGCCAGTGCTACTGAGGGTGGTGCATTTGTTGACCCAAACAATGAATTTGTGTGTCACAAAACGTGGACGCAGGACGAGCGTTTTCAAGTGCCGCGTGGAGGGAGTTGTCCGTTATTGAATTTTCATTGCAATCTTTTGCCTTGAGTGCTCCAAGGATCGCATGTTAGTGGTTTACTGATAGCCAAGCGGCTGCTAAAATCGTTGAAGGGGGTAGCACGAAATTGGAGTTTCGCAAGATGGCCCGGAGTATTTTTAACATTTGCATTCGATTGTATATCTGTTTGGAGGTCCTATGGTTCCCTCCTACTGTTAATCAGCAAGTTGGGTTATATTAGTCGGCTAATTGATATAGATGATTGGCAAATTACATGCGTTTTTTTCTACCTCTTGAGCATCGGTGGGGGCCCTATAGTGTCAATTGTCTTACCAACTATTACAATCACAAACTCCCTAAGTTCTATTCACGGTGATGAAACCCATACACTGCGGATGTCGATCTTTTCGTTTAGCATCTCCGCGGTGAGAATTGTCGGGTGTTTCCCCCTGTTGGTATTATTCCGCGGGTATTACATTATATGGAATGTCAGTATGCTGTTGGCACACTTGTTGCACTCGTTGGTCTTCGGCTCATTACTGCTCATTAATTATGCATATAAATCTAATGGTTATCTCGTGGCCCACGGTATTCATATCGGGAAGGAGGTTTTAACGTGCGGGAGAAACTCTTATTCGCTTTTAGGGTCAGATCAATTCACAGGAGATATTGTCGCCCTAAGAATGGAATTTACTGCGTAATTTATTAGTAGAATTTATATGTTGTACGGGCACGGGCCTAGATAATGATTTCTCAATATATGCGGCACGGGCCCAGACTACGATCTATTGATTTGTGCGGCACTGGCCGAATATGGATTGGAGTTTACCGCGTAATTTATTATGAGCAAAATTTATATATGGCAAGGGGCACGGGCCTAGATAATGATTTCTCAATATATGCGGCACGGGCCCAGACTACGATCTATTGATTTGTGTGACACTGGCCGAATATGGATTGGAGTTTACTGCGTAATTTATTAGTGAAATTTATATATTGCACGGGCACGGGCCTAGATAATGATTTCTCAATATATGCGGCAGGGACCTAGACTATGATCCATTGATTTGTGTGGCACTGGCCGAATGGGGATCCATTGATTTGTGTGGCACTGGCCGAATAGGGATCCATTGATTTGTGTGGCACTGGCCGAATAGGGATTCTTTGCTTTATGTGGCACTGGCTTGAAACAATGCCTTATCGATTTATGTAGCAGTGACTTGTTCGGAGGAGGCGGCACTTAACTTGTTGGCAGTTTTGTGCGCTCATGATTACGGGTCGGGGTGTTCAGGTGTTGTTTCTAGTTCGTTTGTTCGTTTTCGTTCGTATGTTATGCTCTTGCTTTTTCAGACGTTTTCTCCAAGCAAAGGATGGAAGTGTTTTCGCAATTTTGCTTCACTGAGTGTTAATCAGGTGTTGGAGGCGATGTTGAAGTCCAGAGCAGATAGTACAGCCACATCTTCCATGCGTGTTATTAAAACATTTATGAGCTGGTGTAAAATAAGACGGATATATGTAGGGAAGGGAACTACGTCTTTGTTAGTGCATCTGGTTCTAAATGCTGCCTTGTGAGTGTTTAAGAAGGTATTTGAATGTAGCCGGTATTGGCGATAGTAGTACTCTCCCGTTATTTAGACCTCTCGTGTTTCACCGTAGTAACTCTAGTTATACCCTAGAAGTGGTAAGTTCTCTTACACTAGATGCAGGGAAGTTCTCAGAGATGCCTTAAGTCACCTAGGTTATAACCCGCAACGATTATGGCCTTCATAGCCAAGGATCTGGTGGTGTTACATCCGCGGTGTGTATAATGTAATTTCTGGCGTTTGAGCAACGTAGTCAACGAGTTAGACAGAATTTGATATTTCTATGGCACGGGAACAGCAGGGGCCGGGCATTATTGTTGTAGTGCATTGTGGGTAGCATAACTTCGTTATAAGCGAAGTATCGTACGTGGTTAGTCATTCTAGGCCTGCAACATTCAGCTTCAGTATTTATTTATTTATTTTTCTTACTGTGTAAGAACTTAGGCGCATTTTGTACTTATTGTGTAATACTTATATAGGGCCTCGTAGGATGGGCTACAGAGTTTGAGCCATGGATCCTACCCAGATTTCCTGCCGCATATTTTTCCCCAAAAGGGGTTTTTTGGGTGACAGGTTTTTTCTGGCCTCCGTTAACCGCAGTTTCTTTGTATGTGAGTGGTTGCTCAGCTCTGGTTCGCCATTAGCATTGTATTATATTCATTTTATGGATTTTGACTACACGTACCGTTAAATTGTATTGTTGTACTCATATTATTGTAAATATGTTCGTAAATGCCGTTGGCGTCCGGCCGAAATGCAGCAAAATCAATCTATTGGAGCATATGATGTGTGGAGTTGAGATGTAGCAATTCGATCCCAGAAAGGCTACTCATAATACATGGCCGAGATGGAAGTCCGATTCCGCTAGGGACATGGATGTCGAAGGAAGCCTTAAGAGTAGGTTACAAGTAACTAAGTATTCGGCATTGTAATATTGCGGGACACATATATTTACTTTTTCCGTTAGATTAGTTAAGGTATACGAAGAATTGTAAGATATAGTAATTAGCCTATTTAGATGCATTCCCTTCTGTAACTTCATGTATGATGTAATAAAACTGTGCTGGATTCGCTTGCGTATCCTACCATACTTTGTGTCTGGTGATTGATATTACGGGAATTGAAGGGTAAAATGATTTACGTTCGTTTGAGCGCAGCGAATTAGAACGTAATTATGTTTTTAGGTTTTCAACTACCTTGGTTAATAGTTTTAAATAAACCTTTACTATAGACACTATAAGGCAAAATCTCAATATTTTCCATTACATTGAACGTGGAATTAAAGATTACCGACAGTGAATTTCCTATTTTTATCGAAAGCTAGACTATGAGCAGTCTCTCTTTCCCAGCTTAGTCCATCAAGCGAGGAACGAAAAAACATTAGCGAATGAATAATGACCGCGCGAAACTGGAGGCGCCCCAGTACGTTTCGCACGGCCATTACCGTTCGCTAATGTTTCTTCGTTTCTCGCTCGATGGACTAAGCTGGGAAACAGAGACTGCTCGTAGTCTAATCTAAAGCCCATATCCCCAAATTTCTGATTATTACTACTGCTGACTGTCAAGGAACTTTTTACCCTTGTCATGTAAGAATTGAAACGTTTCAAAAGTGTACTATTAAAATTTCACTTCGCTAGCTCACATTTTTTCCAAGATTGCATCCTCCTGATTCCTTTTTCCTATTTTGCGGTAACTTGAGAACTTTATACGCATCTTGTTGTAAAAAGTATCCTACTTGGCCAGTAAAGAATATCACAAACGGCGCTTCACATCGCATCACCGCGTTTCGTCGAGGCCATAGTTGATCAGTTCTAAACTGATTGTAACGGCAAGAAAAAATCGCCCACGGGAGTCATTACAATGATTAAAATGCTTGCACAATCCTTACGGGATTTAGACAATCATTACTGTTACTGTCACTAATGAGCAAAATTTCACAGCAAGTCGTTGGTTTGCTTGTTCTAAAACAATGAAAAGGTGCATTAAAACGGATAATGCCCTCGCTCCTCGGCCTTCTTAAAAATAATGACCTCGCGCTACGCGCTCGGTCATTATTTTTAAGAAGGCCTCGGAGCTCGGGCATTATCCCTTACATAATGCCACATGTGATATTATATAATGCTTCAAGTTTATATACAGTAGGAATTAAATACTGAGAACAACCATTAATTTCAATAAACACATTTATTTTGTGCTAACTTACAAATGAAAAGTACAATTATTGAATACTGACTGTACTTTTTCCACGTCCACCTCAAAAGAACGCTGCTCTTTCGAAGGATCTTTGTTGACTCGACTTATTTGCCATTCAGAAAATACTTTAAACGACCACTTTGTAGACGAACGTGTGGCCTTTGGAATACACTCTTCCAATGCGTTTTTCTCTTTTTCTTTAGACTTTGGTGGCCTAAACGCCCGCTTCGGAGGCATGTTTTTACTAATGCAAGCGAAGTATCAAAAGACCGCATTCGAATAAAATACTGACATAGTTCTAAATATTTAAATTTCTAATTTTATTTCTCCTTCATTATTGTTGTTCAATTCCCAAATGCAAACAACCTTCTTTTGTTTTCTCATATCACTCCACATAGTTTCATCGATATTGGACAAAATGGTCATGAATTATTAACGATTTTTTTTAAGTAATTCAATAAACTCATTCAATAACGTGTTTTAAGTCATTTAATAAACTCGCAGCACGTGTTTTATCAGGTATAAAACCCCGAGGGCGAAGCTGCTCGTTTATTCAATGGTACATAAGCCACCCTAAAAAATGTTTATCTGTTCGGTCGTTCTAGGGGAACTTTGGTCTTTACGAATTTATTAGGCATGTTTTACTCATTTACCGAAAACCTCAGGTCGTTTTTGGAAATTCTCGAAACTTAGGTCACCCAATGTTGCCGTTTGATAGCCGAAAATTTTAGTTTACCTTTTTATAGGATGATGGATGTGAGATCATTCGAAAACCCTAGGGATTTCAAAGGTGATATCGAATCTTCTAGGGCGACAGATAACTCTCTTCCTCTCCTCGCTATAAATCCAAAGTCGGTTTGGAAAATGCCAGCATTTGGGGTAGTTGTTAGGAGAATAATTTAGAATCAAGAACGTTTATTTTGCTTTGCTGAAAATCGTAAGAAAATCCAGTATTAGACTTTCTCTAGGTTCAGTAACCGGAACCGTTACCTGTTGTACGATTCGCTAACCAAAGACTCTTTTGTTATTAGATCATTATTACTCATGCGCGTAGCGGCATGAGTTATAAAATGGCCTCCGTTTTTCTTCTTATTATTTTTCTTTCTTTTTTTTTGTCACGATTTTGCATGCAAATTTATGCACGCATATTTTAAATCGTGCTCTTCCGGTTCATAGCTTTGCTATTTACACTTCCTGTTTAGTGACTTCCGGCTACTTTCACTTCCGGTAAAACAGCGTTACTGAAGCGTCACGACAGCGTCTCCTACAACCCTACTTACACAACTAATGTTCACGTTAGGTACACCAAATTGAAGAAACGTTGACCCGTGAAAAGCATAAACCATGAACGATGAGACTGAATGGGATCATGGGTAGGCGGAATTGGCAAGCTGAGTACAAGTTTCCCATTTCTCGATAATCAACATGTTTTCTTTGCTTGAGACATTTTAGAGCATGATTCATGCATCTCGTGGTGATATAAGGTGTATTCTGTTAGAGACGAAGGTTAATTTACCCAATTTCCCAGTAAACCTTTGGGTCGCATCGTTCATGGTTTATGCTTTTCACCTGACAACGTTTCTTCAATTTGGTGTATCTATAAGACGTAGAAGAATCACTGGCTTCATTGTGGTACAGCCTTCATTTATAAAACATTCAATAGTAAACAACGTGGTTTGCAGGAACGATGACTGAATGAAAGGATAAACTCTTCTCCATGTCGGACATCTTCTTATCACGTTTAATATGTTTAATATGTTTAATATATATATAAGTTGCATGTTTTTGTGATGTTGCTGTTAATACGGTCGAGGATGTCTTTGCTGACTTTGCCTATCTCGGATTTCGTGGGATTGATTAGTCTGCAGGTCGGTTTGTTTGCGAAGTTTGGCTTGTGGTCTTTAAGTGTTATGAATGTGTCTTTGTTAGCTGTAGCGTCCACTCTGTCGTCGATTCCTAGTTTTGTCGCGATGTCTTTGTTTTGTTTATGGATGGCTTGTGTGGTCTCAGGTTGCGCTTTCTTGTAGGACTTCGTGATGTTCTTTTCTAGTAGGTCGTTGTACTTGGAGGGCTCTAGTTTGTAAACGTTCGTGGTTTTGTCGGCGGCGATTAGTAGCTTGGGATCAGTTTTGATGGAGTCGGTGTCTTCTTTTAGCTTGTTAAGGAAGGGGTTGTTAACTTGCTTGAATTTTACGGACTGGATCAGAAAGCACTCGACGAAAGCGGCTACCACTACGCGCTACAGTATGAACCTCCAACAACAAACAGACGGAAAAACAGACAACGCAACAACATCATCTGGTATAACCCTCCATTTAGCAAAAACACCAGCACCAACATCGGATACAAGTTCCTCGCCCTAATAGACAAGCACTTCCCTAAAGATCACAAGCTCCGAAAAATCTTCAACCGCAACACCATAAAAATAAGTTACAGCTGCATGAATAACGCCAAACAGATAATTGATAACCATAATAAGCAGATTCTAAAGTCATCCACGCAAGCCAACGACGCCGCCACAGCTAACACTAATACCACTCAAGACAAGAAGACATGCAACTGCCGACAAAAGAACACATGCCCACTCGACGGAAACTGCCTACAATCATCAGTCATCTATCAAGCTACAGTCACACGCAACGACAACAACACAACAGAAACATACATCGGACTCACGGAAAACGATTTTAAAACAAGATACCGAAACCACACCGCATCATTCCGCCACTCTAAACACAGAAACTCAACTGAACTAAGCAAGTACATCTGGACTCTCAAAGACAACAACATCGAACACTATATTTCATGGCGCATCCTGTCTTCGCATTCACCGTACAACAGCTCAAGCAAAAGATGCAACCTCTGCCTAAAGGAAAAATTTCTAATCATTTGCCGACCGAAACTTTCTTCACTTAACAAACGCAATGAACTCGTGTCTTCTTGCCGCCATAGAAACAAAGCCCTCCTACGCAACAGCTGAACTGTTAAACTTCGCGCCGCATAGATTAGATATATGTTTGTTATTGTTATTATGTAAATTATTTTGTATATAAGAAGCGATGGTAAAGAATATTCTTATTAATCCCCTGATGAGTGGGCAACCACGAAACAGGCTTGTCGGGATAAAAGCGTAGTTTATTTGTTTCTTTCCTCCTTAAACATATATATATATATATATATATATATATTAAACATATTAAACATATTAAACGTGATAAGAAGATGTCCGACATGGAGAAGAGTTTATCCTTTCATTCAGTCATCGTTCCTGCAAACCACGTTGTTTACTATTGAATGTTTTATAAATGAAGGCTGTACCACAATGAAGCCAGTGATTCTTCTACGTCTTATAGATACACCAAATTGAAGAAACGTTGTCAGGTGAAAAGCATAAACCATGAACGATGCGACCCAAAGGTTTACTGGGAAATTGGGTAAATTAACCTTCGTCTCTAACAGAATACACCTTATATCACCACGAGATGCATGAATCATGCTCTAAAATGTCTCAAGCAAAGAAAACATGTTGATTATCGAGAAATGGGAAACTTGTACTCAGCTTGCCAATTCCGCCTACCCATGATCCCATTCAGTCTCATCGTTCATGGTTTATGCTTTTCACGGGTCAACGTTTCTTCAATTTGGTGTACCTAACGTGAACATTAGTTGTGTAAGTAGGGTTGTAGGAGACGCTGTCGTGACGCTTCAGTAACGCTGTTTTACCGGAAGTGAAAGTAGCCGGAAGTCACTAAACAGGAAGTGTAAATAGCAAAGCTATGAACCGGAAGAGCACGATTTAAAATATGCGTGCATAAATTTGCATGCAAAATCGTGACAAAAAAAAGAAAGAAAAATAATAAGAAGAAAAACGGAGGCCATTTTATAACTCATGCCGCTACGCGCATGAGTAATAATGATCTAATAACAAAAGAGTCTTTGGTTAGCGAATCGTACAACAGGTAACGGTTCCGGTTACTGAACCTAGAGAAAGTCTAATACTGGATTTTCTTACGATTTTCAGCAAAGCAAAATAAACGTTCTTGATTCTAAATTATTCTCCTAACAACTACCCCAAATGCTGGCATTTTCCAAACCGACTTTGGATTTATAGCGAGGAGAGGAAGAGAGTTATCTGTCGCCCTAGAAGATTCGATATCACCTTTGAAATCCCTAGGGTTTTCGAATGATCTCACATCCATCATCCTATAAAAAGGTAAACTAAAATTTTCGGCTATCAAACGGCAACATTGGGTGACCTAAGTTTCGAGAATTTCCAAAAACGACCTGAGGTTTTCGGTAAATGAGTAAAACATGCCTAATAAATTCGTAAAGACCAAAGTTCCCCTAGAACGACCGAACAGATAAACATTTTTTAGGGTGGCTTATGTACCATTGAATAAACGAGCAGCTTCGCCCTCGGGGTTTTATACCTGATAAAACACGTGCTGCGAGTTTATTAAATGACTTAAAACACGTTATTGAATGAGTTTATTGAATTACTTAAAAAAAATCGTTAATAATTCATGACCATTTTGTCCAATATCGATGAAACTATGTGGAGTGATATGAGAAAACAAAAGAAGGTTGTTTGCATTTGGGAATTGAACAACAATAATGAAGGAGAAATAAAATTAGAAATTTAAATATTTAGAACTATGTCAGTATTTTATTCGAATGCGGTCTTTTGATACTTCGCTTGCATTAGTAAAAACATGCCTCCGAAGCGGGCGTTTAGGCCACCAAAGTCTAAAGAAGAAGAGAAAAACGCATTGGAAGAGTGTATTCCAAAGGCCACACGTTCGTCTACAAAGTGGTCGTTTAAAGTATTTTCTGAATGGCAAATAAGTCGAGTCAACAAAGATCCTTCGAAAGAGCAGCGTTCTTTTGAGGTGGACGTGGAAAAAGTACAGTCAGTATTCAATAATTGTACTTTTCATTTGTAAGTTAGCACAAAATAAATGTGTTTATTGAAATTAATGGTTGTTCTCAGTATTTAATTCCTACTGTATATAAACTTGAAGCATTATATAATATCACATGTGGCATTATGTAAGGGATAATGCCCGAGCTCCGAGGCCTTCTTAAAAATAATGACCGAGCGCGTAGCGCGAGGTCATTATTTTTAAGAAGGCCGAGGAGCGAGGGCATTATCCGTTTTAATGCACCTTTTCATTGTTTTAGAACAAGCAAACCAACGACTTGCTGTGAAATTTTGCTCATTAGTGACAGTAACAGTAATGATTGTCTAAATCCCGTAAGGATTGTGCAAGCATTTTAATCATTGTAATGACTCCCGTGGGCGATTTTTTCTTGCCGTTACAATCAGTTTAGAACTGATCAACTATGGCCTCGACGAAACGCGGTGATGCGATGTGAAGCGCCGTTTGTGATATTCTTTACTGGCCAAGTAGGATACTTTTTACAACAAGATGCGTATAAAGTTCTCAAGTTACCGCAAAATAGGAAAAAGGAATCAGGAGGATGCAATCTTGGAAAAAATGTGAGCTAGCGAAGTGAAATTTTAATAGTACACTTTTGAAACGTTTCAATTCTTACATGACAAGGGTAAAAAGTTCCTTGACAGTCAGCAGTAGTAATAATCAGAAATTTGGGGATATGGGCTTTAGATTAGACTACGAGCAGTCTCTGTTTCCCAGCTTAGTCCATCGAGCGAGAAACGAAGAAACATTAGCGAACGGTAATGGCCGTGCGAAACGTACTGGGGCGCCTCCAGTTTCGCGCGGTCATTATTCATTCGCTAATGTTTTTTCGTTCCTCGCTTGATGGACTAAGCTGGGAAAGAGAGACTGCTCATAGTCTAGCTTTCGATAAAAATAGGAAATTCACTGTCGGTAATCTTTAATTCCACGTTCAATGTAATGGAAAATATTGAGATTTTGCCTTATAGTGTCTATAGTAAAGGTTTATTTAAAACTATTAACCAAGGTAGTTGAAAACCTAAAAACATAAGTCCCTCGGAGATACAGGGTGTATGTTGTTGGTCCAGAGGGATGTTTTGTTTATTTTGTTGACATGTACATCAAAAGTATTTGTCAGGGGTGTTGCGAGTGCTATCCATGTTGGAATTTTTAATAAATTATGCTGATGTGCTAAATTGATTAGATTCTACAAAATCACTGAGGTGGAACAGTAGGTTATTATTGTGATCAGTGAGGTGGAACAGGAGGTTACTATTTTTAATAATAACCTCCTGTTCCACCTCACTGACCACAATAATGACCTGTTGTTCCATTTCAGTGAGCATGTATGCAGATTATTACAAATAATAACCTGTTCAAAACAATGAAAAGGTGCATTAAATATGAATATTGATAGATAATGCAACGTGTGTCATTATAT
Source organism: Cladopsammia gracilis (assembly GCA_022457155.1). Lineage (NCBI taxonomy): Eukaryota > Metazoa > Cnidaria > Anthozoa > Scleractinia > Dendrophylliidae > Cladopsammia > Cladopsammia gracilis. The sequence continues at coordinate 3,800 of JAJGOT010000663.1, read as the reverse complement.
AATGCTTCACGTTCATTTGTATGCCATTGTTTTTCTATTATACCCCATTATTCCCCTGGGCCACATTCAAAACCCTCCCCGGGCTTTTTAGTTTCAAGCGTATTTTATGTGGTAAAGAGTGCTTTCCTCGTGACTAGAGAGGAGCATCGGATTGGACAAAATGGTCATGAATTATTAATGAGTTTTTTAAACTAATATTACGAGACATTCCTTTTTTCTGGAAATCATATACTTGCCCTTAAAACTTTACTTCTCAGACCAAAACTAATTTTCTCGGCCAATGCTACAACCTAAGACAAAATTAGTTGGGAAGGTTTGTAAAGCGCTAAAAACTGACACTACCTTTGGGTTTCAGCTCAATCAAAGGCGCGCGCAACGCTTTTTATAGCCCCCCCCCCCCCCCCTCTCCCTCAAATCCAATGTTGAAGATGTCTATACAAAAGACAGCAACTTTGAAAGAGGGGGGATGAGGGGGGAGGAAAACAAGGAACGTTCCCAACACTTTTGTCTTTGGTTGTAGTCTCAGCCGTTGTCATTACCCCGCCCCGATATTGCCTCAGCTCAAGGGATCCTCATCATCGTCATCTTTATGAAGTGAGTAAAACCCATGAGGCATCACACCAACTGTAAAACTATTTGCTAATTACCCCTTTTTTATAAGGGACCGTTCATTATTTATGGGAGGGAGGGGGATGGGTGAGAAAATGGGGGGACCTGAAATTTTAGCCACTGCAAAAGGGGGGGTCCTGGGGAAATTTTTTTGTTATGGAGGGGGGTCTTGAAATTTTAAACAGATGATGTCTTAAATAAGAAAGCGAAAACATAACTACAGTGTACCAATAAGAGCGGGGCACCCCAGATTTCATGGCTGGGAGCCTTTGGGCTCTCTATGTTTATTCTAAGAGCACAGCCTTGCACAGTATTTTGGTGCAGTCATGGAGCATGATTTATAATTTTAATTTCTTTATTTGGTTCTGACATAATTGTACACGACATTACTTAAAGTTTTAACCCACCATTAAACATATTACTGGATTGTAACAGTATTAAACTGAGGGTTTTAGTGACTGACGTTAAAAGTATTAATTAGTATTTGTAACCCTAGCCAAAGGAATTTTCCTTATCTGCTACGTGGACATTAGGTTGAAGAACTGTAAGTAGTATCTTGTAGTTATCAGTTCGTCCTTTGTTGTCCTTGAAAGTGAGTCAACCCACCCACGTGCACCACTCCCGGTTTCTGGGTTGCTCAGTAGCAGTGGTTTTGTATATTGCAATAAATCTTTATATCGCCCAGCCGAGTCTTGGTTGTGATAGTAATAAACAACTATTAAAGCCTTAACTCTAGTTCTTCAAATGCACAGTGGACCAAGTGGTTGAATTGCTTTGATAAAGAAAACCACACGAGTCAAAATGCCATAAGTTGTAATAATTATTAATTAATAAAATTACTGAAAATTATTCTAAACTTTTTTTTCATTTCCTGTTTCAACATGTTATGGTTTTGTTGCTTTTATGTCCGGTTTATTCAGGTTTATGTCTCCTCCATATCCCCATTCCCATCAAATCCTCATTCCCATCGTACCCCAGGCCCATCATATCCCAAATTTACACCTATATGCTTAAAACTAAAGATGATATTAGAAGCACAGTTTTTAATATCAAGACAGCAATTCAGTCACCCCCAAATTATCACCGACTTTAGATCTGAAAACCAACACGCTGGCCACTACATCATCGCACCCCCACAAAAATATGGTATGGATACATACAATACAACTTTTATTTTATAGAAATCAGATTAATAGTGGGGGGGGGGGTATTGAAATTCTTCCCCAACAGAACAGGGGGGACCTGAAAAAATCCAGATTCACTAAGGGGGGGGGACATGAAAAAAAATGGAAAATTTGTGAATTTCTCACCCATCCCCCCCCCTCCCATAAATAATGAACGGTCCCTAACAACTTGTATTGATAAACACAGAATCAGGCTACATGATTCTCCATCGAAAACAATACAATATGTGTCCTTGTTTACGCAGCCAATAAACAATCAATCGCAAAACATCAAGTCACGTGACGATCCGCTCATTAGGGAGGAAGAGGAGGACTTAAATCTTTTATCTGAATAAGGAGGAGCAATTTTCATCCCTTCGGGTGTTCGCTTAGTACATGTTTCCACTGTATTTTTTACTTTTTTTTTTCATGTTTGTCCACAAAACTTCTAATAAAAAGTATTGTGCTGTCCCGGTATTTTAATAATATGCGAAAGTCACTGAGGAAGCATATTGCTGTTTTTTATCCCGAATGTTGAATTCCACCATCAACTTTAAAACTATTCCGCATCCCGCCTGCTGAAATAACGACATCTGACCCTTAAAATATCTTATATCCCAAATCTCGCCTCGACCTCTTTTGCAGGGTCAAGCCCAAATCATACCGTCCAGAAGGACGTCGGACACCTTATTGAGACTTATATAACGGAGTCACTGGTTCGCTTTCAGGATGGGGTAGCAGTTTATAATAGTTAATTTAGGACTAAGCAACCCGAGAAGCCAGGTGGTACAGTGGTACGGTAGGCTAAGCCTAAGCCTAGCTGAGGTCACAGGGGGATTTTAGATTTTCTTTTTTACACTTTAAAATTTGTTGAAAATAAAATTCCAAGTGTCGACATTACGTTATATAAGGTGTCCGAGGTCCTTCGCCAATTTGAACACGGAGAAGGCCCTGGGAACGAGGTTGGACGGCGAGAGATCTGGGAGTGATATCCCAGGTCCTCACGGACAGTATTGCGGCCATCTTGTTTCTGCTCAGCCGCGTCTTTTTCTTCGAAAATGGAAAGTTTGAGAAAAGATTATCAAGCTAGGATACGCGAAGATGTCCTAACGGACGCTGCGTCAGGCAGTAATAGGATCAAATTGTACCAGCAGCACTTCCAGGTAAGTTAAAATGGTATTGTAATGGCGAGTTACCCCCTTACTTCAACGTCGGTTTAATTTAGTGGCTCTTCCTGTAAAACTCGTGAGTGACGTAAAACAAAGAAAACAAAAGGCTTAAAACAACAAAGGTAAAAAACAAAGGAAAAAGTGACAGGTTCTTACACCGAGGTAAACCAATTTTAATGGTTTCCTATTGTTTTGAGCTTGAAAAGATGTTCGTGACGTAAAAATTATAATTAGGTTGATTAGAGTTGTAGTGTAAAAATAATGACAATAATGACAAAAATAATGACAAGCGTTTTGTGGGTGCAAGAGTATTATATTTAAAAGAAAATTATCATTAAACTGTTCAATATCAGAGTTTCCCCATACATGTGCCGAATATTGTCTGTAATAGGGGTCAGCTGTCAAAGATTGTGGACAGGTGTGAAGCTACATAGCCTTTAAGCCATTAATAATAATAATAATAATAATAATAATAATAATAATAATAATGACCCGCCTAATAGAAGAAATTACGGCAATGACAACAGCCAGAACATAATGTTAAACAAAGATAATAATAATAATAATAATAATAATAATAATAACTATTAAAATAATTATAACTAAAATAACTATTTACAATACATTAAAATTCTAATACGATAAGATATGTACATTTAAAATAGTATATCTAGCGTTACATTTATTTACTTTTTTTAAAAAAAGAGAAAAGCCTAATAATAATATTAATAATTAGATAACCAACATTTCTTTATTCACAATTTAAAAAATATCTTTAATTACAAGATAACTATTAAAATAATAATAATAATAATGGAACGGAATGGAACCCGCTTCCAGGGAATATCAACCAGACAGA